>CM035409.1:134164037-134496537 GCA_020310875.1 Ceratopteris richardii
TCACATTGAAAGCCTTAAAGGCCGCGAGAGGAAGGTTGAATCTTTTTTTGATATGTGTGTAATAGTGAGGGATATGCTCACTTGAGTTTAAAATATTTTGCAAGAAATTCCTCTTTCTTTTCTATTTTCTGGTGAATTTTGAGCAGAAAACTCAAGCACTCTTCTCTTTTTTTTTTTTTAATGGAGGTTCGGCAAGTGCCTACTCCCCCGAGCTTTAACTTTGAAAGAACAAATGTACAAATGAAAGGACATAGTACCCCATGGACTCCTAGTATCCCACAAGGCAAGAGTTAGACAAGATTACAACTAATTACAACTGGTTTGGGCACTCTTCATTAGTATTTACCAAGAAAACAACATTTCCCTCAAAGAATATACAATGGGAAATTCCTCTTTCTTTACACAGATTAAAAAAGAAAACAGGTATCATGGTCCAATCTGGAGGCATTTATTCCATCTAGAGGCATTTACATGTATCATGGTCCAGTCTAGAAGCATTTATTTACAAAGTATCTTCGGATTGTTTCATCGCTGTATAATCTTGAACCTCACCAATTTCAATTCAGTAGAAGGCACCACTAGCCACCATGACAGACATCTTTTTTACATGTGGTGTTGGCGATATACGAGAAGAAGCAAGTACGGGCATACATGCAGATCTAGCACTAAGGCAACTCTCTATTTTTTTTCAAAACCCTTACACCATTTAAAAGTGATTCTCATCACTAAAAACCCCTGTAAATACCATTTTCACCTTTTTGTAGCTCCATTTTGTACAAGCCGAGGAGTCCTCGAGCTTGAGGAGCTTTAGAAGTAGTTGCCTACCAATTTTCGTATTTTTTAGATCTCCTTTGAGCCCTCAAATAAGCCCTGGAACCTAATTTTTAACTAGGCCGGACACTAGGTCTGGACAGGGCCAAAGCTAGTCAAAAACTATAAATAGAGCTAGAGAGCTCATTTTTGAGCTAGCTTCTTGTAGTTTTGAGCTTGTATGAGAACTTTGTTGCAATAGAAGTGATTCCATTGTCTTACTCTCTTTGTTCTTGCCGTGTGTGCATGTGTGTGTGTATGTGTGTGCATGTTAGTGTGCTTCTCACTCACACATTTGTGCCTTCACTTGCTCGAGGTCTTCATACCATCCTCATGTCTTCCCGGATTGACATTAAAGGAGGTGCTACTCATCACTGAGCTACACCAAATTTTGGCGCCGTTGCCGGGGATTCGAGCTTTGAGGACGAGCGTGTGATGGTAAGACGTAGAGAGGACGCATTGGAATGGTAAGTAGTCGGTAAATTTCTGATTTTTCTCCATCTCCATCTCCATCTTCACCTCCTTCTCCATCTCCACCTCCACCTCCTTCTCCACTACATATTCCCTCTTCCTTGTCATTCCCCTCATTTGTTGTGTGCGAGTTTGAGAGAGAGCGAGCGTGTGTGTTCTTGTTTTGTGTGTTTTTGCATGTTTCTTGCAGGTTGCAGCTCCATCATCATCTCCAGCAAGCTCAGCAGGTACGGAATCTGTCTGCACAGTCCCCGAGGCGTTGAGCTCGAGCTATCGCGACACTCCGAAAACTTCACCCAATCACGATTCTGAGTGCACCACGACACTGCGCAGGCCTAGAGCTCCCAGGATCACTAGACTGCAAATATTGATGTGTGTCTTTCAATTACTTGTGGTAATAGAGCTATACTGACTGGTGAGCTTTTGCAGGAACATTGTGTGCACTCAAGGCAATCCAAAGCAAGCTAGCAAGGGTGAGTACCAAGCTTGGGAGAAGGCTTCCTGGGCTTGTGTAGCAGTCTGGTCAACCAGCTAATTGAGGTTGGAAGATCTCTCAACCCTCCTTTGTCAATTCCTAGCCTAGGCTAAGTACGACTTAGGTGTGGTAATTAATTAGGGCAACGTTAGGCACGAATCAAGTCCAAGAGTATTAATCAACCAAGTGCAAGAATTAAGTAGGTCTTAAGTGCGAAAACTCTAAGGGACAAAAGGTAAACTGGAGTCGATCACTTATCAAGTGCGGAAATTCACTTAAGTACTCCTGACAACGCGATTTCAGACAAGACCATAAACATAATATTCAACTCAAAAGAACAAAGTGATTGGTGCAAATTAACCTGCAACGAGAGTGTGCTTAGGTCCAAGGGGGTAGATAAATCAGGCATATGAACCTTAGATCAGGCAGATACTTAGGCCGAGACAGATAAAGCCTCAGATCTTCTGAAGCTAGTGTCAATCACACTGCCAGGTCTTGGGCCCAACAGTTGAGTGATTACCCATACACTCCCAGATTAGAAACAAGTGATTCTGAGATGTCCTATCACATGGAGAGACCAGTAGGTAGTTCAGGGTTGGCTTATCTAGAAAAGCCAGAAGGACCATACAAGACTCAACTGGAATACATCAGGACTAATCGTCTAGGTGCTCGCATCTATGAAGATGGCCTGAGAAGATTGGTGGTCCAGATTAAGAACCCCGATCAACCCCATGGATTAGACCACCCGGTAGTCAAGTTTGAGAATGGAGCATACCTAGATAAAGAGGGGACTATATATGTAGTCACCACTCTTCCTAATAGAACTGATGAGTTTGGAAATGTGATTGCTGAGACCGACATGGGTGATATAGAGCAAGGGAACTTAGAGAAAGAGCCAAGAAACCCCCGTGGTAAATCTGTCTTGACCAGAATCATGACTCCAGAGTGGATTCCACAGGATAATAAAAGCATAGATCTGCTTTTAAACCGAGAAACCGATGAGGCTTTTTGGAGATATAAATCTGCTCAACCTCAGGAAGTGAGTGCCCTCACAATCTATGAGTTTAAAGACCCTGATAGCCCAGGCCAAGTAACCTACCTAGACAATGCATCAGAGAGAATCTTCATGGTCACTGAGCATGGCAGACATGCCTACACATGGAAGGGTGAATTTGTTTTTCCCCAACCAAGGTCTAATGTGTCCTTTGGTCACCAAGGAGCTCGGACCTCCCAAGCTCATGGAGCTCAAAGAGATAGAAGTAGAGACAAACCTGAGGTAAGTTTTGCCAACTCCCTGGGAAGAGAAAGAACGGGAACGGAAAGGAATAGAGTGGAACCTGAGAGACATAGAACCCCATGGAATCAAGGGAATGCTGACGATTTTCCTTTGCCAAGGCCGAGAGAACACACTAGGACCCTGCGACCAACTCAACTGGTGAAGTCCATGAAGAATTATTTCGATGGCACGGGAGACCCTTATGACCATGTGGCAGAATTTCGGCAAGTAATGAAAGGTGAACAGGTAGAGGACCTATTCACACAATATAATGCTTTTGGTCTAACCCTTAGGAACACTGCCCTTACGTGGTTTCAACCACTAAACGAGAGGCATTTCAGAAACATAGACCAGCTCTTAGAGGCATTTATCATTGAGTTTTCTAAGAGTGGAATCAGGCACAACACTTCCTCACTAATTCATAGCTTCAAACAAACACCTCAAGAGACGGTCAGACTAGCTGGAAGAAGATTTAGGCAGTACCTGGAGAGATGCCCGATGCCGGAGTTACCCACACCAGCCAAACAAGTGGCCTTGTTCTTAGATGGATTGTTGAGCACCAAGCTCAGGTCATATGTGTATCTGAAGGACCCCAGAACGATAGAAAAGTGCGTGCGCATGTGCATAGACATTGAGGACAATCTAGGTGAGGAATTAGAACTATCAAAAATCTATAAGGATTTTGATAGCTCTAGTAGCCTCACATCTGGTCAATCCACATCCATTGAGGAACTTGCAGAGAAGGTAGCTCAAAAACTAGGTGTCTCTAGCAAACAAATTCCGAGATTTGCCCCAATTAAGCGGTGTTACACTTGTGGCGGTGACCATATGGCAAATGTATGTCCCATTATGGCCCAACCCCAGGCGAATCCTAGTAGCCAGTACTGCACCATAGAGCGCAGGTACACCAACCACACTGCACAAGACTGCCCATATAACAAACAAACTGTTAGGCAAAATTACCCTCAGCCATATCCACAACAGGGTAGATACCAGAATCAGTACCCACCACAACAATACAACAGACCACAGCAAACTTATCAGCCACCTTATCAAGGGCAGCAGAGACCTCAACCAGTCCTAGTGCAGCAACCCCCTGCTCCAACCAATGTGATCCCAGTGAAATATGCATCTGCTGAAGAAAATCCGAACAGAGCCATAGTCCCAGTCACCCCATTGCTATCAGACCGTGATCCAAGTGACCATAGTTTTGACTCCACACATATTGATAGCCCACAGGCTTACTACATGCAGTCACCCGAGCATAACGAGTCATACTATTATGAGGACCCAAGTGAAAATAGTGGGGAACCTGAGTATGCCAATGTCATGTACACAAACCCCAACTCTAGACCTCAACCTAGGCAGGTACGACCCCCATTTCCTAGAGGACCATGCTTCAGATGTCAGGGAGATCACCTTATACGTGATTGTCCACTGCCTGCCCCTACACAACCTCAACCAGTAACCATTCAGAGTTTCTGTCAAGCATCTCCTACGAGATTTCCCAAAGAACCCTAATAACATGCCTAAAATCACTCCTATCAATGTTGTTGGGTTAGTTGTAGACTCCACAGGGAGTGTGACTTCCACTGCACCTGTGCAAGTGATCACAAGAGCCCAGGCACTACAACAAAACCAAGGTGTTGGTCAGGAAAAGAGCCCCGAGGTGAGTGAAACAGAGAGCATAACCAAAAAGAGGACTAGAGCTTGGAAGGATAGTCGTGAAAGAATGAAAAGGCAATGGGCAAAAAAGATGAGCGAACTTGAAGAAAGCTTGAGAGAAACCAAAGCAAAAATCATAGAGATCACATCTCAACCGCACTCTCACACATTCCCACCGCTACCATCCCCATCACCCTCCATCCCTCCACCCTCTAATACACCCCACGTAACCCACCCACCACCCCGAGTAGGATCAGTATTAGCTGATCCCACTCCTGACGACATAGACATGATGCTTAAAGCATATCAGGCCAGAATCCAAGAAGGGCCAAATATAACGGATCATGACAAGTGCTACCCTAGAGCTGACCTAGAGATAGAAAGAACCAAGCTTTGCGCGAAAATGGTCGCATTGGCTCAGACTATGTTTGAAGCCAGTCGCCTTTTCAATTACTCAGGCTCAGCCAAGACACAATTACACTTGGATGGACTTCTAGAGAAGTTAGAGGGCATAATTGCAAGATCTGCCAAGGAAGAAAAAAATCAAGAAAGAGATAAAGCAAGCAAAAACATGACCCATCCCCCACCGAAAGCTTATGTGCCCAATTCCACTGAACCAGACAACCCCCCCTCCCTAGAAAGAATAGAGAATCTAATGGCACAATCACAAAAGGGACTCGCCCCTCAACACCATGACAAGGCTAGTGAAAGAGCAGGTCTTCCTACCCAGAAAGCCTATGTGCCTGAGGCCTACGTGCCTAACTCTACAGAGCCAGACACATCATCTTCTATGAATCGGTTCACACCAGAATTCCTACGCGAGATTCAAGAAGACAAATGGGCTAAAGAGAGTGAAGTTCCTCCTCCTTTTGAACTTGTGGATGATGCACGCGACCAATTCCCACAAGACATCCCATCCATTTATGAGGAGCAGGAGAGCACCCACTCTCAGGAAAGACTGGACTTTGAGTCTAACTCTCTACAAGAATTACCCCACTTCACAGGCCCATGGGAAGCTAAGTCTACTTGTATGAGAGCACCCACGGTCATGGTACGAAATGAGGTCTCAGTCTTACCTAGGAACACAGAGGTAGTGGAAAACACTAAAGTGCAGTGCAATCTCAAGTTAGAAGAGCTACTCAAGGTTAGACCTGAATTATGGAAACATGTCGCCAAACAAGCACCAGCGATAGTGAAACCTCATTCCCAGGTAGGATCACATAGGACAGTGCCAGAGATACCCTTGGATAAGATAGGAGATATGTGTGAAGGTGAAGAAGGGAACACCTATCTTCCCATTACCTACCAGGAGTACACCACCAAGGCAATTTTGGACTCAGGTGCAGGAGTTGCAATTGCTACAACTTCCCTATGGAAGCGATGGGGCAAGCCAGCACTCCGACCAACGAGAATGAAATTGCAGATGGCTGATGGTCATATTGAAAGGCCCTTAGGATTGCTAGAAGGAATAACTCTCACTACATGTGGGGTTGAGTTTGAGCATACTTTTGCTATATGCGACTTTAGCAAAAACCAAGCCTACGAGATGATTTTGGGAAGGCCATTTATGCGGCAATTGCAAGTAGTCCAGGATTGGGGAACCAATTCCTTGTATTTGCAACATCTAGGTGTTACAACCAAAGTCAATCTTAAGGATTACTCTCATAGAGACGTACCGCCTATTCAATGGAATAGAGCCAAAGATGAGACTGAGTCTGTGCATTCCATAGAATCCGGATCCTCGTGGATGCATGAAGACACCCACTTATGGATGTGTAAGGTAGCAGTAGAAGAAGAGAAGAGAGAGAAAGCCAGAGAGGTAGGTGCAAAAGAAAACCATAGATCAATTCAAGACCCAGCCTATGCACCTGTAGTCTTTCCTGATGAGGAATTTGAACCCCATGGCTGGGCAGAAATCCTAGCAACAATGGATGTAGCCATCAATGAAGAGCAGTGGACACCTCATTGTGATGAGGATGGCTATGACATTTCAGTCTTTTCAATAGAGCCAATCATGGGAGATGCAGTTTTAGAAGAATACGAACCTAGCCTTGATGCATTTGAGGATGCGAGTGACTCCGATCTAGAGTCAATCATCATGGACCCACCTTTTGCACGGAGAGCTTACAAATGAGGTGAGGTTAGCCACACAAGTAGCTACTAAGAGCGGAGGAAAGAAAAGAAAGAAGAAGGAAGTCACTCTGGAGGCAGAAGAATCCTTGTTTGAGGTCCCTGAAAACTTTAAAAAATATGAGATAGATGACAGGAGAGTCATGATCAGAATGCCTAAACGAGAGGCACAATCAGGAGAGGCCTATGATAACAAAGAAACCACAAAGAAAATTGTGGTAGCCATGGAAGAAGGAGAAGAGAGATGCACGTACATACTCCATGACCTGACAGAAGAGGAAGAACAAGAGCTAATAGCCTTGCTAAGAGAATACAGAGATGTATTCGCTTGGAGTTACAAGGATTTGAAGGGGGTCGATCTAGACATATGCTCACACACTATCCCCATGACCTTAGATGCCAAACCCTCTAAGCAAAAGCCATATACATATAATGATAATTATGCTGCCAAGATCAAAGAGGAGATAAATCGACTAGTTGAAGCTGGATTTATCTATGAAATTGAGCACACTGAATGGGTATCCCCCATTGTAGTGGTGCCCAAGAAGAACGGCAAATTACGAGTATGCATTAACTTGAAGAAGGTTAATGCAGCCACTATTAGAGATAGCTATCCGCTTCCTATCACTGAGCATCTATTAGAAAGGGTAGCAGGCAAGGAAGTGTATAGCTTCCTAGATGGGTTTTCAGGCTACAATCAAGTAGCCATTGCTCCAGAGGATCAACATAAGACGGCTTTTGCCACGGAGTGGGGCATATTTGCCTTTCGAGTAATGCCATTCGGGCTTACTAATGCACCTGCTACCTTTCAAAGATTAATGTGTCACGTGTTTAAAGGGTTCTTGAGGAAGAATTTGGAAGTCTATGTTGATGATATTTGCGCTCATTCCAACATTAGACAGACCCATATACCCGAACTCAGACAGATCTTTGACAAATGTAGAGAATATCAAGTCTGCCTGAACCCAGAAAAGTGCGTTTTTATGGTCAGGCAAGGCAAGATTCTAGGACACATAGTGTCAAAGAATGGCATATCCACTGATGAAGAGAAAGTGAGAGCCATAGCAGAGCTACCTAGGCCAAAGAACGTCAAGGAAGTACAGGCTTTCATGGGACATTGTGGTTACTACCGTCGGTTCATCCACATGTATGCTGTCATCGCAAAGCCCATGTACGGACTTCTAACTAACTTTGAGTGGACTGATGAATGTGAGAATTCCTTCCAGGAGCTTAAACGAAGATTATGTTCAGCACCAATCTTGACCACACCAGATTGGAACAAGCCATTCCATGTTCATGTGGATGCATCCAATTACGCTATTGGATGTGTACTCGCACAACCTACTGGTGAAGGTAATATGGATCTCCCAATTGCCTATGCCAGTAGACAATTGAATGCAGCTGAACGAAATTACACCACTACTGAGAGAGAAGGATTAGGCATGGTATATGCAGTTAAAAAGTTTAGACATTATTTGCTTGCAAATAAGTTCAAATTTTTTACTGATCACCAAGCTCTACTGTACCTGGTAAACAAGCCATGTAATACAGGCAGATTAGTAAGATGGTTTCTCTTACTAATGGAGTATGAATTTGAGGTAGTAGTGAGAAAAGGCAGAACTCACCTAAGAGCAGATCATCTCTCAAGGCTCACATCAGGAGAAGCCCCACAAGGAGTGTCAGATGACCTTCCTGATGCTTACTTGTTTAATTTGGAAGTGGTACCGCAGTGGGCTAAGCCATTGGTACCAGTATTGACATACGGGCCTAACCACCCAGTAATAAACACGCAGGATAGAGAGGTAGTAAAAGCCCAAAAGTACCACATCATGGCAGGAAGTATGTACAAGCACACAGATCAAGGGATCTTGGCCTGTTGTGTGGAAGAGGATGAGTACGCTAAGTGGTTGCAATTGGCACATGTAGGTGCATTAGAGCAACACTACTCAAAACAATGAACCCTACAGACCCTGAGGAGACTAGGAGTGCATTGACCAACTATGGAAGGTGATGTCCAAAAGTTGTGCAAGGAATGCCCAATCTGTTGCACTAAACCACCTGTGGAACATGCCACTCTTTATCAAGTGTCCATAGTGCCAGATTGGAGTGAACCACTAGTATCCTTCCTGAGGACGAAAACATTCCCTCCAGACATGACTCTGGTTAGGAAAAGAAGTCTAGAACAAGAAGCCATAGAGTACTCACTCATTGGTGATAATCTCTACAAGCGTGGTAAGGATGGTTACCTGAGACTTTGTGTTCATGAGAGTGAATATCTAAAGATTTTGGAAACTGCTCACCAAGGTGTAGCAGGAGGACACTTTGGACCAGATCGGGTGATCAAGGCAATATTATTTGCAGGATTTTGATGGCCCACCCTTCACATGGATGCACATACCTATGTGAAGAGGTGTGAGATTTGTCAGCAAACCCAGTATCCTATACGCAAAGATGAGATGCCCCTGAAGCCCATGATGGGCGGACGTGCATTCCCTAAGTGGGGAATAGACTTTGTAGGTCCTATCAATCCCCCAGCTAAGGGTTCCCATGCTGAGTATATCATCGTTGCCACGGACTATCTAACCAAGTGGGTAGAGGTAAAAGCCACAACGAAGAACGACGCTCAGACAACTGCTAAATTCTTGTTTGAGAATGTATTCACAAGATACGGGCTACCCATAGAGCTAGTTAGTGATAGAGGCACTCACTTCTTGAATGAAGTTATTGAAAATCTGCTCCAAGAATTCTTGGTAGTGCATAAGAAGTCTGCCCCCTATCACCCTCAAGCCAATGGGCAAGCCGAAAGCACCAATAAGATCCTATGCAATGTATTGACAAAATTAGTGAACAATAAATGCTCTGATTGGAACAAACAGCTACACCATGCTGTTTGGGCATACCGAGTCGCCTACAAAACGGTACTCCAAGCCACCCCCTTTCAGATGGTATTTGGCCAAAATGCAGTGCTACCGTTGGACTTCTTAATACCTACATTGAAAGTAGCACAAGAGCACGAATGGACGGGTCATGAACTCTCCTCTAGACTTTTTGACCTTGAACGATTAGGAGAAACAAGACTAAGAGCAGCTGCAGGGATATATGCAGCTAAGAAGAGACAGAAGGCATACTTTGATGCCCATGTGAAGGATAAGGGCTTGAAAGCAGGAGATCTAGTTTTAGTCTACACATTGAAACAACACGCAAGGAAGCTAGAAAAGAGAGGCTACGGACCTATGATCATCAATAGGATCTCCACGAGTGGAGCAGTACAACTAGCCACTTTAGAGGGTGATGTTCTCCCAAACTATATTAGCGGATGCAGAGTCAAGTTGTATCAGGAACCCCTCACGGAGGACATGCTAAGTCGACTCAATACTGCTAAGCAACGTAAAGAGGAGGAAAAACGAATTCAAGAAGAGGCACAGGCAGAGGCCTTAGAGCGCATCAGACGAATGAAGTTGAGGAGACAAGGGAGGGATCAGCCTATGACTGACACTCAAGAGTCCCCAGGCTATCACATGGCCATGTGTGAGGCTTCAGGTGAACGTACCCATAAGATAGTACCCATAAGATAGTGGATCGACGACCTTTTGTGACCCTAGAAATAGGACAAAGAGACAGCACAACAAGCGTGAGAGCTTTAATTGATTCAGGAGCAGCCACAAGTGCAGTTCGGCTTTCTTATTGCCAGCAGCTGCAATTGGAGGTAAAACCCCTAGAAGCATATGTGATAGGATTAGGAGGTGGTGAAACCCCTTGCATGGGAGAGGTGGATCTTCCCCTCTACATACAAGAGGTCCTCATGCCAGCAAAAGTGCTAGTGTGTGAAGACGAGGATCTCACCGAACCTCTTGTCTTAGGCCAAGACTGGATCTATGATCACGCAGTCAACCTCAACCTAAGAAGTGGACTTCTTCAGGCTTGGGTAGGCCAAAGCCGTCTGACGATTGAATTAGAAAATCAAGCACTCAAACCAATAGAACAGGCACCAACTCCTGGTCCCTCCAGGAATCCACATAAAGATAATGTTGCTCTTCTTGTCCAAACTTCTATGGTGTAGAGGTTTGTCAATCTTACCAAAGGTACAGGAGTCAATGAGGAGTTCGCAACGGGGTCAAAGGAGATTCTAAACATGAAGACCAAACACTATACAACACGAAGGAGACCATTGATCAAGAAGCAGGAGCGCCAACCCATGCAACACGGAGCACCTCGTGGCGCGAAGCAGATCTGGATACGCAAGGATGGAAAACCCACAAGTCTAATAGCAGACTCTCGAGGAGACAACAAACCAGCGACACCATCACGGACACAAGTGAAGGAGTACCCTAGGAAACCTCCTAGGCACACCACATCTATTTGGGTCCCTAAGCGGTCAAGGAAGGCTAGCCCCAATGCTAGCCACATATGGGTGCCCAAGGCCTGTTTACGTGCCCAAATAGTTCCAACTCTAGTTACTGGCATAATTCCACACTCTCAAGTCCTCTCGACTAACAACACAGGAACTCTACCTAAATACCACTCTGACCCACACGCAGTCACATCGAGGAACGTCTGGAAATGGGTACCCAAAAGGTCCCAAATCCATCATAAATCGTTGCCTGTCTTTAGCTCTAAGAGCTACGAATCCCCTATCAAAGTCTGGAGACCTAAACCATGTATCAAACCCCCTGACCCAATTTTTGTAAATCCATCCACTCTGACATAGGTGCATTCCGAGTCCACTGCATAACCAAAGTAGGCATCTAGCATGATACTGACCTCTAATCACCACTCACACCTATCACAAGCACTTCATCTCTGACCACTAACCTTCGGGATTGTCATGTTAGTATTGTGAAGGGAACACCATTACATCCTGTTTCCTATGCAACACTAATGTGCCTTTCTTCTTCTAGCAGATAAGCACCCGATTCCCATGGCAGCAGTAGCAGGCACAAGCTCTCAGGCAGGCTCTGGTGCTCAAATCAATTGGGATGCCATGCCGGTGGAGGCCCCACCAACAGCTCGACCTGAAGAGTTCGTGAATGTGCGGAGAATTCCTATTCCAGATCCACCAAATGGCCTAACCGAAAGAGTAAAAGGGCACTCTCATTGGTTCAATGAAATGCCAGGAGACTTGGGAGATGCAGATCATATATGGGAGTCCAAGATGGAGTGTGGAGGAGTGTGGTGGACCTTCCAGTTCTTTTCAAGAGAATTCGAAACCTTACAGAATGCAGCTCCACTTCAAGATATCTGGCAAAAAGCAGGATTACAAACTTATTTTAGTGCAGCTCTGCCTAAACCCGATTTCCTCAGGTGCTACTACCTAATTGCCACACTGAAGCCGACAGGTGATAAAGATCATTCATGCACATTCTGGGTGCCCTCCTTGTCAAATTTGGAGGAAATGAGGAAGTTCGAATTGAATGTTACTTTAATCAGGGAAGCACTTCAGATGTATGGCACGCATGTACCTTCTGACCGCGACCCCTTGATACCTGAGTTGATGAAAAGCAACAGAATCAAGAAGCTAAAAGAAATGTGCGCCCTCACCCCCAACATCGCCATACCATTGCGGATGTGCCTCCAACACTTCGCATTCCCAGCTCAGGACCGTTTCACCCAACCTCACAAGAAAATATGGTATGGGTTATATCTAGCAGAGACTGGAAGCTTGCCCATTAAGATGCCTGTATGGATCTTGGACCAAGTGTATGAGGCAGGCAAGCGGGGAGTGAGGAAGCCTACTTTACATGGCTGTTGTGCGCTTACAAGAATTATCTATCGATGTCTTGCATATGATGTGCCGGTTGCCAGAGCCCTAAAATATGCACAACTGGAGTTGTTCAAAGGGCGGAAGTCAAGGAGCCAGCCTGCAAAACGAATGCGTGGATCGCTCTCCCAGGTAATGATCCCTCACGAAGCCACGACCGAAGCTTCCCCCAGACCAGAAGCTCAGGTCGCACCTTTCACGATCCATCTTCAAGGAGTTCAAGCTGGGGATGTGGTACAACCCGCTCCATCCGCCCCTCCACTACCTACCGATGCAAAGTTTGCATCTATGGCCACCTTCACAGAGGATCCAAACTTTGATTTTGAAAGATTCCTGCAGACGGTCCACCTATCAGACAGTGAAGGTTCCCTTGACAATGTTGATCCGGGAGCATCAGTCCAAAGAGAACAGCCACGGGGCAAGACAAGCAGAGTACACGGGGAAGAGGTGGCACAACATCCTCATGACCCAAACACACAAGTTCAGGAAGGTGCACAAAGAAATGAACCAGAAGACAGTGAAGAGGAAGCCCCTGCCTATACCGCACAACTCAAAAGACTATACCGGACAATCAAGCAGGTGCAGAGGAGACACAAGATGTCAGAAGAAGCGAATCGAGCCCTAGTAAACCACATGTTGCAATCGGAGAACATCAACCCACATTTTGTAGAATCGTTGAACCTTTTGGCGGACACCTGTGGCATCGGGGAAGCCATGAGAACATTGGTCTATCAGGCGAACCCTACTTATGATCAAAGAAGGATAGATACAAGGCCACGGTGGGGAAAGATGATTCAAATGGAGGTATCTACCGTATTGCCTACTCCAATGACAGAAGATGTTCAGATGGTTAGCCCTAGTCCCAGTGACGAACCAGATGTAAATACACATTCACCACCTCCGCCATCACCTCCCAGCCAGCCTTCAGAACCCTTTTCCACGAGTCTTTCTGAACAACCGATATCCACCATGGTGAAACCAACGTACACACCTCCTTTTCTACAGCCTTCCCTTTACCCACAGCCATCACTTCTGCCCAAATTTTTGGACCCCACACAGGTCATCCTGCCACCGATCAAACCATAATAGGTCACCCCTCTTATCTCCCCGCCCTGGGACAACCACTTGCCACTAGCCAAACCTTATCCCAACCTTTTCCATTCACCCACACAGTTCCTTCCTCCCAACCCCTACCCACTGTACCCCTGTTAACCCCCTCAGAATCAACCCAAATCACCCAACCATCATTCTGGACAAACCTTGTAAATATACTCCAACAAGTTGAGAATTATAATAAAAAGTCCCTTCCCCAACCCCACTCCCCCACATTCACTGCCACCACTAACACACCACCCACCGTTCCCGTATTCACAATTAACACTTCACACACTATCACATCCGATCCCATGGATATTTCACCATCCACAGGAGCACCCACCGCCACGTCCGTTCCACCATCATCACATCTCACTTCACTCATAGGCACATCATCCACTTTTCCCTTCCCCATTTCCCGACCCTTTGCATGTTCCACCTCTACCCATGCATCCACATCATTTAGTAGTGCACTAGACACCATGGTTGAAGCGGCCACTCAGCTTAAGCAAGAGTATAAGCTATTAGAAGAAAATAACACAGAGCTGTGCAATCTCTCGGCTCAACTCCAGGCACGAGTCGATGCCTTGGAACTAGGTAATACAGCACTACAACACCAGGTGACTGACCTCCAACAATCGAAGACAGAACTCGAAGCTAAGTATGCAGAGACAGGCAAAGCTATGGAGGAACAACTCAGAGAACAAATGGGCCGCAATGCGAGACTTCAACGCAACATGGCTCTACTACGTCGCCATCTAGCAGCGGCTCAAGAAGAGAACAGAAGGCTACAACAACAAAACCAGGAGAACCTAGAAGCGGCCATGGAAAACACCCCGGGAGCACCTATAGACCCTGCAAAATTCCAAGCTGTCCCCTCATAGCATATTCAACAGGTTTTAGAAGGTTATGCGACGCTCTTGGAGGCCCATGATCAGTTGGCAGACCAGATAAAGGAACTACAAGAATCCAAAGTACCCGAGGCCGCTACTTCGCTAGAACCTGAACCTTCAACCAACAGTGAGGTACTTGAGCTACGACAACAGGTTGCAGAACTAAAAATTAAGTTGTTACAGTATGAACGACCTCCCTCTCCACCTGATCAAACCATAGAAGAAGAAACAGTAGTCATTCCAGTGGAGGAGACATTTGAAGACAATTATGAGCCTCAACCCCTTCCAGGAGGCAGAATTACGGAGGAAGGCCAAGACACATATGAGGAGCCCCCATCGGCATGGATGAAGCAGGTAGAGGAGATGGGCCACACTCACGAAGAGCGCGTAGCAACTCAGATGCTGGCCATGAAAACCATTGAGGAGTCTATACTCAAGTCTGAATATTTCTCGCACTTGGCTCCTAGGCGGTTGATCACCAGTTCAGAGTTACAATATAAGCCCTATTTTGTACTGCTGGCTGACTATAATGCTGAGATCAAACGCATAACCAACCAGTACCCTAAGTTCGCAACACAGTTCGAACCCGAGGACATTCCAGAGGCAGCCAGAAAGGGGGCCATATTCCAACCCATATGGAGGCAAAAGTTACTAGAGACCTATCCGGAGATGTTACGAACATGGGATCACGCTCCCATGCATTTGAAGTATAACCCTTGCTTTGGTCCAGTACAAAGAAGAAGATCATGGAAAGCATTCGCCATCAAGGTTCAGAACAGGCAAATTGTAAAGAATGGCTCAATTACCCCGCAATCGCACCCCCAACCGGCACACCTACAGTATCATACATGATAGCCACCATCAGACATTGTATGCCACGCCTCCACCCCATGCCGGATGTCGCCGCTCAAATGATGCTCAAAATTTTGGACATGATGCAAGTGGTCCTAAAGACCTTTCGAAATGTACGTAACATCCAGCCTTCAATTCCGGGCTTCATCAATGGTAATTATGATTTGCTGTATGACATGAGCACGACCCCGAGCATTCGAGTAGCTTACGCATGGCATGCACGAATAAGATATCTCCCTGCCTGCTACAAGCAAACCTTTGATGATATGTTCACCACGGGGTTTTGGGAGTCACACTCAGAAGTGTTCGCACCAAGCCCAACCCACCTGCTACATCTATTCGCGTGTGAACAATCCATGCACTCAGAGCTCTACACCACACCACACCCTGATATGCCGGGAGAAGTCAATTGGGATGCCCTCCAGAGAGACTTGGTCCGGGGACTACGCATCAAGGAACAAGAAGTGGCAACCAACCTCCTGCGGAAGTACATTGATCAAACAGTGGAGCAGAGGTCTGTCAGAGGCGACAGACGCTAGGGGGAGGACAGTGTTGGCAATATACGAGAAGAAGCAAGTACGGGCATACATGCAGATCTAGCACTAAGGCAACTCTCTATTTTTTTTCAAAACCCTTACACCATTTAAAAGTGATTCTCATCACTAAAAACCCCTGTAAATACCATTTTCACCTTTTTGTAGCTCCATTTTGTACAAGCCGAGGAGTCCTCGAGCTTGAGGAGCCTTAGAAGTAGTTGCCTAGAAGTAGTAGAAGAAGCAAGTACGGGCATACATGCAGATCTAGCACTAAGGCAACTCTCTATTTTTTTTCAAAACCCTTACACCATTTAAAAGTGATTCTCATCACTAAAAACCCCTGTAAATACCATTTTCACCTTTTTGTAGCTCCATTTTGTACAAGCCGAGGAGTCCTCGAGCTTGAGGAGCCTTAGAAGTAGTTGCCTACCAATTTTCGTATTTTTTAGATCTCCTTTGAGCCCTCAAATAAGCCCTGGAACCTAATTTTTAACTAGGCCGGACACTAGGTCTGGACAGGGCCAAAGCTAGTCAAAAACTATAAATAGAGCTAGAGAGCTCATTTTTGAGCTAGCTTCTTGTAGTTTTGAGCTTGTATGAGAACTTTGTTGCAATAGAAGTGATTCCATTGTCTTACTCTCTTTGTTCTTGCCGTGTGTGCGCGTGTGTGTGTATGTGTGTGCATGTTAGTGTGCTTCTCACTCACACATTTGTGCCTTCACTTGCTCGAGGTCTTCATACCATCCTCATGTCTTCCCGGATTGACATTAAAGGAGGTGCTACTCATCACTAAGCTACATGTGGCTTCTACATGTAGCACTTTATCGTGGATGAATGAAGATTTAGATATATTTTCACTCATGTAGTGTAACAGTCTTACATGACATATACACATACATATACATGTATGTATGTATGTATGTATGTATGTATGTATGTATGTATGTATGTATGTATGTATGTATGTATGTATGTATGTATGTATGTATGTATGTATGTGTGTGTGTGTGTATGTATGTGTGTATGTATGCATGCATATATGTAGCTTTTTTAAACTAAACGTTGATCTTTATTGTAGGATCAATCCCTTTATCAAAACATGTTTTAGTACCTTATGCTTGGATGTGTGATTTTGCATTATTCGATTTGATAGAGAGCTCTCGCATGCATGAGCATGATACCATGGTTAAAGTTGATTTGATTCTAACAAATAAAGCGAATAATCTCCCTGCATGAAGAATATATTAAATCCAAGAATAGGTCATGATTGAAAGTGATCACAAGCATATCATCAAGCTCAAGGATTTGTTAAAAAGTATGTCCTATATGTGTATGATAATAACATATTAAAATGCCATTTCAAAGAAAGTAAGGAATTTTTTTGACTACCAATGTGATAAACTTGCATCATTCATGGAGAATATGCAAAAAGCACAGTTTTGAGACTATATATCTATTTTAAAAAGAAACCATTATGTCTATCATAGAAACATGTACATAGATTGACCATCAGCTGCTTGACTTGGCAATTTAGTTTGTGAGTTTTAAGCCATCAAAGGAACATTCTTTGTCATTGATGTTGTAGATGGTTTTCATATCCCTATCATTGTACCAAAAGCTAATCACATAGATTACTTCGAAAAAAAAGTATTTTATTATATCTAATAATGGCTTCTAAATTATCTATACGAATTATGATGTTGGAGGGATGAGGAGGACATGATCCATTTACACTCACTAGAAGTAACTTCAAACAAAGATCGACAAGTGAAGGCTACAGAAGTATTGTTTGGTTGGTGATTGCACATATCTAGTACAACCATATATATTGGTTCCTCCTTAAAGCTATTGTTGGATTTTTATCCAATCAATAAACATGGTCCATTATAGAGGGCTTTCCGCATATTGTAAATAACACTTTGCATCTTATTGAAAAGGTTTGACAAAGGTCTTTGATTTGTATCTAATCTTGTTTTGTATGGATTATTTTGGTATGGATTGAATATAAGAAGAAAAGGAAGAACTAACACATCGTGTACATGTGAAAGAGGATCAAAGAGCCTTAGCTACCTTCGTACTTCAAGCAACACATCAAGAGGCAATGGAACGAGCTCAAGGAAACAATGAAGGAAAATATTATAAGCTTGAGGTTGATTCTAAATAATGTGATACTCTTGCTAGAGAAATGTACAAGGAGCATTCAAGGAAAATTATCCAACATGTTTATGGGAATGAATCTTTAGAGGATATGGATTCATCTTCATCTTCTACTCATGATGTTGTAACCCAATGTTTCAAACGAATAGAATTTCCAGGTTTTAAATATTTATAGTAATGAATGATTACACCAATGATTGGATTTGTGAATTGTTTGTGGGACGATTTATGTCTATGTTGAGGTTCTTATGATTGATGTAAATGGTATGTTGATGATTACACCAATGATTGGATTTGTGAATTGTTTGTGGGACGATTTATGTCTATGTTGAGGTTCTTATGATTGATGTAAATGGTATGTTGATGATTACACCAATGATTGGATTTGTGAATTGTTTGTGGGACGATTTATGTCTATGTTGAGGTTCTTATGATTGATGTAAATGGTATGTTGATGATTCATACCAATGGATATGTCAATTGTTTAATTTTCCCATTATTTATTATTCTTTGTTCCACTTCCCTTCATGTTTACAATGGGCACCAAAACAAAGTGTCACCTATTTTGTTCGCCCTTGTATGTAACCATATGGATGGCGGAACATAACATTTCTTAATTTTCTCACTTGGGACTTTGGCTTTTCATTGTGTTCCACAGCCCTTATGTGAGCCCAACCTGAAGGATCATTATACTTCATTTCATCCCACAGTCGCATCGAAAGCCTCGAGGGACGCAAGAGCAAGGTTGAATCTTTTTTTGATATCTGTGTAAGCGGTGAGGAGTGCGCTCACTTGGGTTTAAAATATTTTGCAGGAAATTCCTCTTTCTTTTCTATCTTCCGGTGATTTTTGGACAAAGAACTCAAGCATTCTTCTTCCTTTTTTTTAATGGAGGTTCTGCAAGCGCCTACTCCCCGGAGCTTTAACTTTGAAAAAACAAATGTACAGATGAATGGGCACAGTACCTGGGACTCTCCGTATCCCACAAACCAGGGGTTACACCAGATTACAACTGGTTTGGGCACTGTTGATTAGCATTTACCAGGAAAACAGCATTTCCCTAAAAGAATATACAATGGGCAATTCCTTTGTACACAGATTTTTAAAAAAGCATGTATCATGGTCCAGTCTGGAGGCATTTACATGTATCACGGTCCAGTCTGGAAGCATTCATTTACAGAGTATCTTCGGATTCGTAGTTTCATCCCCATATAATCCTGAACCTCGCCAATTTCAATTCAGCAGAAGGCGCCGCCAGCCACCATGACAGACATCTTTTTTACATGTGGCTTCTACATGTAGACCTATCGTGGATGAATGAAGATTTAGATATATTTCCACTCACTCAGTGTAACAGTCTTACGTGACTCACAGCTGCCACCATTTTCGCTCTTCCATGGTCTTTGCAAGTTCTGCAGCCAAGGAAGCAAAGTTTTGTGCCCCCTCCTGCATTTCCTCCGTCCTTTTGCCCAATACCTGATTAAGAACACAAATTTGTGTATCATTTCTAAAGACCGCGTGGATCAGTCATTACGTAGAAAACAACGCTTCAGTGCACAGAAGAGGAAAGGTTTTCCACTTGCCTGCAACTTTTCATGTCTTTCAAGTAACTTATCTCTGGCTTGTGCTGCTGGGCCAGAAGCATCCTGCCGTATAAAATCTAATCAATGCTAAGAATAAAAGATAAAGCCACAATTCTGCAGTTATGTAACACAAACGACATGGTAAGTTTCACAATGTAGATTTTCTCACTTACCCCTAGAGGCTTATGACCATATTTTGCTCGGATCTCGTCAGCAGTTCTCCTGACTGGTTTATGATGATGTTCATCACTACCAAGAAGCTTCTTCCTATCATCTGCGGAAGCTGAAACCCTTCCCTTTCCTGCACAATCACTATTATCACACACTACATACCGACTATAAAAATGGCAGTTTCTTCTGTTGCTAAATCCATTGATTTGAATAACCTTTTTGCATGTACATACAACCATGGATCATTATACCACTGAAAAGATTAATATGATTCTCGGATTAAGTTTTGTGATCGAAGTGAAATAAACCTCTTGAACTAGGAGTCACTTCACCATTATCTCCTATGTGAATGATTTCATCATCCTCAATTTCTATGTCATCTGTGCACAAGGAGTCCAATTTTAGATAGATAGAAGACACCTAAATGTGAAAACGTTATCTTTTTAGATTTACCGCTTACCAATATCAAGTTCTGAAGTTGCGATCTTTATCTCACCATGACCACTTTTATTCATCTGAGAGCTTAGAGAACTCTCTGGAGATAAAGGTGACATAAATACGTTGGATAGAATATCCACTCGCTCCCCTAGAGAATCTTCCTCTCCACCTTTTGGTGACTTTAATGAGCCTCCCTTGATCTCCTTCAGGATCCCTACTTTCAAGTCCTTCAGTGCACCCCCAACTACATTTCTGATTTGCTTCTGAGGCATAATGAAAAATGGAGGTATTACTATTCAGAAAATTCATGTTTTGTTTTGAAGTCGCATGAGGATTACCTTTTGTGTTTGTTGATGAGGGCCCGGCTTCGAAGCAGATCCAAAATTGGCAACAAGATCCTTATTATAGAAACTGATTGCCTTATCTTGCCCTCTGACAATTGTCAGAACATAAGTTCTACTATAAAAGAAGCACATTCCAAAGAACATCAGAATAGTCCATACCTTGGGCCATCATCATCATCATCTGAAAGAACTGAAAATATAACAATTTCCCTCTTTGCATCCACCTGTCAGCCCAAAAGAAAAATCTAAAGATAATATAAATGATCTAGAGGCCATATAAAAAGCATTGCAAGACCAAAATCTGAAACATTTGAGCCAGGTCCATCCATATGACCATTTTTATCGTGAATCACTCTGGAATCGTACTAAGCTTTTTTTTTTTTTTTTGTGTGTGTGTGTGTGTGGGGGGGGGGGGGGGGGGGGGGAATTCTCACTTTATTACATGAGGAAAAATAAATGTACAAGAATGTGAGGAGGGAGGATCATCTCCCTATTTCCAAAACCTACAATCCTCAATCAACTAACTACAGCAAGCTTCACAAGGAGTATTACATGACAATCCAGCGTATCATAACACAACCAGCAATGAGAGATATGTCTGTCTATCCTGAACAGGCATAACGGGCAATATTTATGTCAGGCTGCATTCAGTAATGCCATGATCGGCATTCTGTCCTTAGGGGGCATAACCAAGCAATTATTAGAGGATCTCTTCAAAATATTACTCAATATTGTACACGTGCATCACATAATCTATTAGTTAATAGAGAAGTCAAGATCAGATATTTTATGTCATCACCTCAGATTAGCATACAGATTAAACCTATATAGAAACAGGGATATTTTTTATTTATATCGGGTATCATGAATTTGCAACTTCAAGCTCTATATTGATGAATGTCACAGGACAGCAGACTATAAAACGCCATAAAATAAACAATATATAAATGAAAACAATATGATAACTATATATTTCAAAAACGAAAGATGATGATGATTCTGTACCGTTTGTGTACTTTTAAGGCTCTTGCAGAATGTAGATGAATAACCAATGAAGATGTTGACTGGGTCTAGAATGTTTGGCGATACAGGTAACATCGATATAATTTCATATTTGCAAAAGGTCATCATCTCAATGGAGTTTCCCTTAAAACAATTCACCCACCTCAACACCCTTTCAAATCGAAAAGAGATCGCATCTATTGCACTTTTCTTTGACCTCAATAGAATGTGCCTTGATTCGGTGTTATTATTACAAGAAACATGTTGACTTGTTTCTGACCATCATTACATGCGTGCATCTATAGGTTATTTAAGCATCATTTTGTTTCTGTTTTCAAACATTTGAAAACATTGGAGACATTTGAAGTTTGAGATGTAGTTTTTAACTTTATTTTTTCATTTCAAGCAATTCTTAATCTCCTAAATAAAAACAAGCAACAAAATTTGGATAAAGCTTCAGATGAGTTTTGCACATTCCCTGCATACTTCGTCTGCATGACGTGCACCTACAGCCATGCATAATGACTCTTAAACTCCAAATGTGTTCAATGTTTTCAAATGTACGTACGTACGTACGTACCGTGGACTTGAGAGAAATTCACATTTAAATGACAATTGATTACGCAATTATATATATCTGTATCATATATTTTTCAGAAAACATTTATATACAGGTGAACGAATTCCCCAAGAAATAATATACAGTGTTCTTAAAAAGCTCCAAAAAATGAGGTTAGTAAAGTAAAGCACATAATTTCTGATGTTAGAAGAAGACTCTTAAATGAGTTTATTGTACAAGCTTTTGATCGCTGCCTAGAAATATCGCTGGAAAAAAAAGTTTTTGCCCTCTAATACATATCTGGAGTGTCATGAGTTTATTGTACAATCTTTTGATTGCTGCCTAGAAATATCACGGGAGAAAAGAGTGTTTGCCCTCTAATACATATCTGGAGTCTCAGATGTGCCAAAGAAAGCTAAATTCTCAATTGTTCCCAAAATTTTGTTTCACTTGACTTGCATTTTTTATTTCTAGTATTTGGAATGGTCGCATTTGATTCAGCGTTTGAAAAAGAAACTTGTTTCCATAGTTGTCTATTTGTCTGCATCTAATGTTTGATCCAGTATGAACATTATGCTGTGCATCCAACCCAAATCCAACTTCAAAAATTAAGGCTGCACCAATTCCTGTATTCACATGATTTTCCTCCATTTCATTTAGCTTAAGAGAGGGTGCAATAAGTATTTCTGTGTAACGAGGGTTGATGATTTACCATGGCCAGATAAAAAATATACTCATATTCAGGTAATGATGTTCCTCCTCTGATGGCTTAATTTTATACAACCTTTGTCATTGAACAACAGGTGAACTCCTTATTTCATCTTCAATAAGCTCAGTGAACAATGATATTTTGCATGTATATTGTGTCATTGAAACTGCATGGGTGTGTAATTTTGAAAATGACATCTCAAACCACAGTTTGGCTTTTTGGTCTTCATAAGGCCATAAATGACAAAGAAGACAAGAAACATAGCATATGAATCATGCTTGGGCTGATTGTATGTTAAGGCCATAACTGAATGCTGCTTAATGGTGCAGGAATTTGATTCCTAAATCTGAATAGAAAATATTTGAATACCTTGACATGGGCCAATTATAGCTGCAACCAACTAGGCGATAAGGAGTCTTAAATCATTGAAAACAGCTAACTAAATCTTGATTCCACATTGTAACTTAAGTCATCTAAACAGCCTTCATAGAATGCCTCTGGGTGGATTCATACTGTTTAGGGACAGCACAACCTTGCTGCATCATTACCATCAGCATTGCTAACAAAAAACAAATTCCATTGGTTAGAATCTTGTCTTTTTCTTATAGGATATTCTCCTAAAACTCAAATGCCATGTGGAAAGACACACAAAAGTCAAATATTTACAAAGACAAAATACAAACTTCGATACGATGAGTATATACAGATGAATTTGTCCACAGGTAATCCTCCCCTAACAGAACTTACTGACCTTCACACTAATGTCACGTTCCCTACCATCTAAAGTCAATTGTAAATCGATCAAATTCAAGGGTTTCAGCAATGTCCAGACACAAGTATGAATGAAGAATTATATAAAATTTTCACATACCAAGATTCTAATCAAACAATCCATGGACTGTTTTATGAAGACTTTTATGAATTCTTCACATATCAAGATTCTCATAAAACAATCCATGGATCATTTTGGGCCCTTAGGAGGGTGGGGTGGTGAGACATGTGAAATGTTCGTGGGATCTCTCAATTCAAGCACGTTATTTGTATAAGAAAATGACCATTAACATATAGAGTTTACACATCCTACAAAAGAAAGACTGCCATTCGTGCAATCCTAACTAAGATCGAATTCTGTCTTACCAAGGCCATAAGTCCTTTGTTACCACACAGAAAAGTTGGATTCTCACTGACATTCGGATCCAGATTGTAAATCCCAGTCATAGGAAACTGTTCAATGATTTCCAAGCTTGGAATTGATCTGCCAAAAGTTGATTAACTGCTGTGATGAAAAGAAAATATTGAAAATGCTGAAAAGTTCACAACATAAAAGCTAACATAGCAACATACCTGATTTCTAAAGTTGCAGCACTAGTCAGCACTGCAAGTTTGTGTGCTGCTTGATTTTGATTATAAAATACTGATGCAGATGAACAAGGTGATTGAAAATGTACCTTTTTTAAACATGTTGGATCAATAGTCTGTTTAAAGCCAGCAATGGTGAAAACTCTTTAATGCATTCACTTCAACAAGACCTTTAGAGAAAACATTCACAAAATAGGAAGCATTTTTCACCTCATTTGAGAAATTGCAGGAGTAAAGGAAAGCGCTAACTTGAGTGCACACTATAAGGAAGTGCAAAAATGTTTTGCTTGGTTGAGAACGTTTCACATTTACTGACCTCTGTAAACCTTGATCAATAAGAAGACTGGCCCTCTCACTTTCCCGATCATTAAAGATTTCTGCCAAGAAGACGATCTGATTATCAGATACTGTAGACATGAACTGAAAAACCATAAATTACAAATAATTTACCTAAAGAATGAATACACACAATCCTGGTACCATCATTTTTCCATGGTCCAGAAGGAAAAAGATATTCGTTGCTGTAAAGCAATGCAGAAAACGAGAATTCTTTTGTTGCATAGATTACTCCTTTCAACAGTTTAGCAGCCATGGAAGATGAAGTTAAAATCACAGAATTGTTTATCTCAACACCAAATGTAAGAGATTGAATATGATGTTCCCCATCTGGAAACTTGCATTTGTGACTCATGTGTGTATAGTGGTCAATATCAAGAAGCAGGACCTGTATAAGGATTCAATTCAGTTCCATGCATGCTATCTCTGTTCATTAGCAAAAAAGGTGATCCTACTATCAGTGATATTCTTGTAATGTAGGACATGCTCATACCATGTCATCATCATGAGCGACAGCAATCTGATCACCTTGATTTGAAATAGAAAGACAAGTGACTGTCACACAATTGTCTAGGACTGCAACGCATTTGAAGATGGAACTGTGGTCAATCTTTAAATCTGCAAGAACAATAATCAAACTTAAAGGAGCACCAGAATAAAAATAACTCTAATTAGAGTTTCCCAAAATTAAGATTTGTTTCATTTCTATGATTTCGCCGTCCAACTTTAGATAATTGCATCTCAGTTCTTATCAGATTTGGTTTGACTAAAAAATGCATTTAGCTTTGGAATTAAGTGCAAAGATTTCAATTTCGTTTCCACAGGAACAACAAATTTTTATATCAAAAATTGGGATCACTACTGTCAAGATATAAAACCTCCTTTTCATATAGAATATCAGCTGTTTGGTTTCAATCATAGCTTTCAAGCCTAATCAAATATTTTAAATAAGTTGTTGGTGTAGCCTCATAATCTACTTCATTTTAAGCTCTTGTAGATATTGTGAGAACTAAAAGAGCAGAATAATGAGAACATCTTAGCTTTGGATCAGGTCAAACCGTGTTGATGAAGTCTTTGCTCAATTATAATCACCTGCCTCTTTTATTTTTGCAACAGATTTTGCTTTAACATTAGCCTGGGCTTCAGCCGTACTGTAACTCATTAAAACCCAGCCGAAGTATGACTTTTGGACATACATATACTCAGTTCACCTTTTGTGATATCAGCTTTTGTACAAGCCAATATTTAACTCATGCTCAAGGCTGATTGGCTGTCTGTGCGGCTGCATGTGAGAGTAACCTGCAAAACACCAATGTCAAATAATAAACATCGAAGCCAAATGGCCTCACATGTTGCAAAGCTATATGCTCGGTACTCAACCTCGGTGGATGATAGAGCAACTGGAGGCTTCTTCTTACTTGCCCAAGATATGGATCCTAAGCCAAGCAAGAATATGTATCCAGAAGTAGACCGTCGAGAATCATGATCTCCAGCCCAATCGAAATCTTAATATCCGGCCGATTCGATACCCCCTTTGTACCAAAGACCATGATGTCGAGTGAGGGCAAGATATCGAAGTAGACTTTGAGTAGCATCGCAATGTGACTGACGAGGCCGATGTGCAAACTGACTAAGTATACCAACTCCATAGGCAATATCTGGTCTAGATTTGGCTAGGTAAAGAAATGATCCAACAAGTTGTCGAGAAGTACGGACGTTCAAAAGTGATGATGAATCCTCCAGTTGAGTTCGATGTTTGGATCAAGTGGTGTAGATATTGAGTGACATTGGTCCATGTTATATTTGAAAAGAAGATCATAGAAGTACTTCTGTGACAGGAAGATTCCTTCTTTTGTTTGCCAAACTTCCATATCTAAGAAGCAGTGAAGTAGACAAAGATCTATAGAGTACTCAAGGTGAAGTTGTGTGATCATGAATTGGATATGTTCTTCATCTGAACTTATCAATCAAGTCATATACATAAAGGATGACTATTGCAACTAAGGACTCTTTAGCTTCGAAGAACTTGTGGATCTTTTCATATCAAGCCCTGGGAGCTTGCTTAAGTCCATAAAGTGATTTATGAAGCTTGTATACTTGATCTTCCTTTCCTTTGATCTTAAAACCTTCAAGTTTCAAGATCAAAGTGCTTTATGAAGCTTGGATACTTGATCTTCCTTTCCTTTGATCTTGAAACCTTCAGGTTGTATACTTGATCTTCCTTTCCTTTGATCTTGAAACCTTCATATTGATCAACATATACTTCTTCTCGAAGGTCTCCACTGAGGAAGGCACTTTTGACATCGAGCTGGTAAATGGATCATTTGAAGTGTGCACTTAGTGCAAGAATGATTCTTATAGTTGTGAACCTTGTAGTAGGGGTAAAGGTTTCTTCATAATCAATGTCATACTTTTGCTTATATCTCTTAGCTACAAGTCTTGCTTTGTACTTGTCCAATGTACCATCTGATTTATACTTGACTTTGTATAGCCACTTCACTCCTATGACTTGATGATTTGAAGGTTTATGAACAAGTATCTAAGTGTTGTTCTTCTCAATTGCATCCATCTCTACTTGCATAGTTTCTTCCCTCTCGGGCCATCCTTGAGCTTCTTTGTAATTGGAAGGCTCTGGAATCTATTGAATCAAATGCATCAATGCATAATTTACATAGTGACTTTGTTCACATTGCTTCTTTTCAAT
This sequence comes from Ceratopteris richardii, assembly GCA_020310875.1. NCBI lineage: Eukaryota > Viridiplantae > Streptophyta > Polypodiopsida > Polypodiales > Pteridaceae > Ceratopteris > Ceratopteris richardii. The sequence goes on from CM035409.1 coordinate 134,191,361, forward strand.
GAGCCTTTGTGATCTTCTTGATTGGTAAGAAGTACTTACCTCTGAGTTTTGATTAGAAAAAATTGTGTCCTCCTCTTGAGTGTATATGGGTGGACTCTAAGTTTCACTTGGATCTTTAATTGAGTATATTGAAGCTTCATTAAATATGATATCTTTTGAGATTGTGATGGAGTGGTTCTCAAGATCGTACAATCTATAAGCTTTAGATTGTTCACTATATCCAATGAAGATATGTTTCTTTGTTTCTTGGACTTGGACTGTAACTTGCTTCGACCTTCCTTTGGCACACTTCTAAATACTCTTAAGTAATTGACATCAAGCGTGCATCCAAAGTAGGCTTCAAATGGGATCTTGTTATTGGATCCACTAAGTGAAGGGGTATTCATTGGTCCACAAAGGTCCATACGGACTAGAACTAGAGGGTTCCTAGCTCGGGTGGAAGCCCCCTTGGGGATGGGAGCCCTGTGTTGCTTGCCTTGGGTGCAAGCTTGGCAGATATCATTTATTATGCCCGATCTTGGGCAATCCCTTAACTATCTATGATGTGGAAATTTTGGTTAAGTATGAGGTGTGCCCTTACTTTTGATGCCAAAGACTAGAAAGGGACTCCTTGGACAGAAAACATGATAGCTTGTATAGCCCTTTGTCTTCAATTCCTTCTGCAAAGATGTCTTTAGTTGTAAGATCAATCACCTTTAGATAGGTGTTATCAAAGAATACTTGTTTGTCGTGGTCGGTGATGGCCCTAACTGAGAGTAGGTTCATGCATAGGTTTGGGACAAACAATACATTGGATAAAGCTTTACATCCTCATGATGATTGGTAATTTGAACCTTTCCTTTGCCTTCGATGGGGAGACTTTTGCTCTTGCCTAAATAGCCTTCACCGATATGGTCTTCAATCTCTTGGAAGGAGTCGCGATCTTTCTACATATGAGATGTGGCTCCACTATCAAAGATCCATGCTCGAGAGGAACTCGAAGTAACTAGGGCATTGGATTCTGTGGAAATAAATAGGGCTTCACTAGAAGAGAGACCTATGCTGAGAGGATTTTGATTAGTTCCTGGAGCTAGAGGTTTTGGAGCTATTCTTTTTGTAGTAAAATTTTTCTAGATGCCCTGTTTTACCACAATAATTGCAGGTAAACTTCTTCGATGAAGTGCTTGAACTTTGTTTGTGTGTTTCAAGTGTTATGACTAGGATGCTTTGCCGTATTGAAAGGTCCCTTGGCCTTCATCACGGTTTCTTATAAGCATGTTGACTTTGCTCGAGAGTCGTTGAGGAGCAAAAGTCGTAGAATTTCTTCCCAAATTGATACTTGGCTGCGATTGTAAAGGGTTGTTACAAATGTTTCATAGGATCTAGGGAATTTCATGAGAAGGCGAATGACCATGTCCTCGCTAGAAACTTGTCGGCCACATAACACTAGCTTGCATTGATAATCTTCAAATGTAGTAATAACATTAGTAATAGGATCCTAAGGCATCATTGATAGGTTGTGAAACTCAGCCTCTACAGTGTACATTTTTGAAGGAGTTTTGTCCTCATAAAGGTCTTGCAGGATCTTCCAAGCTTTGTGGGACGTTTTGCATGAAGTGATATGGCCCTCGATTAATTTATCACAAGCTAAAAGGAACTGTTGTGAGGGTAGCTTGTCTTTGATATTCCATACGTTCCAAGCTCCTAGATCTCTTTCCTTGTCTAGCTCTTGCCCAATTCCTTCAACTACTTCATATAAGAGGTTGGTATAAAAGTATATCGTAATTAAGTCCTTCCAAAGATTATAGTTGGTGCCCGTCAGTCGCTCATCCTTTGGCATAAAGGTCGGCATAATGAAGATAAATACCATTGACTTGAAGACATAGCATTCAAAACCTGTTGGAAATAATGTCAGAATAGCATAGAACCCTAATTTCCAGCAACCCTAATTTTTGGGACTTAGCCACATTTTGATCAAGGAAGGTAAAAAATTATTATGAGCTCATCAATTAGTACTTCAGAAGAGCTTTCATTAGGTATACAACATTCAGTAATCAGAGGTCCAGAAATGGTAGAAGACCCTAACCCTAATTTTCTGTCCAAAATGGGTTTTTACCTTATCATGACCCCCATCTCATGTACATCAAGAAAAGAAAGTCCTCTTATTGAGTGGATATCTAAATGATGAGATCGAAGCAAATTAGTGTCCGAAAAACAAATTTAATGATAAAAAAAACTTATCATTATTTCTAGTCATGCGCATGCTTTTCATATTAAAAAGCCACTTCTTTTTCATCTAATTTTTGTGGATCAGAATTTGGGTGCGAAGGCATTAGAGGTCACTTATGAGCATCACTTAAGTATCAAATTCAAGGATCATCTGGTTGGGAGATGTAACAACTCTTGGAGGAGTGTTCCCTAACTTCTAGTGCTGCTTTGGAAGAGATTTTGGAGCCAACCAACAGCATGTTGCTGCGTTTTGTGAGTAGCAAGTCTATATTCAGCTATTCCTTTGTTGCTACACAAGGAGGAATCTTTCTTGTTATTTAGTTTAGGGTTTGTTGTACAAACAGTTCTGAATTGTTTCCACTCACTCCAAACCCACATACAGACACTCTTCATACCTCTTAGGCACTTTATGCACAAACTCTTGTATCTAGTTCCCGACTAGATTCAGATTTTGTATCTACATTCAACACACATTCAGTTTTGTAGTCAAATACACAAATTGTAATTTGACAGACAATATTAAGATAGTGCAAGTAAGCATTCAGCTTATTGTTACACTTTGACAAGTTGTGTATTTTCTCTCTACTTCTCATTCATCTAATTTTGAGCCTTAAGGTGTGTATGCTAAGGTTCATTTGTTCGAAGATCCTGAAAACCTGTGATTATTGTTATTGAAGCCCACCCCGATTCCAACGTTTGGTATCCGAGCATAGATGACATACACCCTTAACAAGATGAGTGATTATAGGCTTGAGAATTGCTTTAAGTTTCTGAAGACCTCTGCTCAACAAGAGGTTAATAAAGAAGAAGGAGAAATTTTGTCATCATTCAGGTCATTTATAACATTTTGTCCGGCTTGTTTGAAGTTAGAGAATTTCTCTGAAAGCAAGATTTTTGCTAGGAAAGCACATCTAAGAAGTCAGTTAGCCAACACAAGGATGAAAGTTGGTGAGTCAGTTCAATCACACATTTCAAAGTTCAGAGACTTACGTATTCAGTTTTGAGTTCAGTCCAAGTTTATGCAAAGTTAGCTCAAGATTCAGTGGAAATCAATTAGGATATATATTTTCAGACATCCGAAGTTTTGCATATATCCGAAGTTTTGAAGACATCCAAAGTTTTGCAGAATTTTGTACTTTATGCCATTATGACATTGAAGGGGGGATTGTTGGAAATAATGTCAGAATAGCATAAAACCCTAATTTCCAACAAACCTAATTTTTGGGACTTAACCAAATAGGGTCATTCGACAAGAGATATGGCATACATACATACACAGGACATGGATTAGCCCCAAGGATAGATTGCCACTAAAAATGCTCCACTATTGCAAGCATTTTCTACAGATCTCATACCAAGGCTTCATTGAGACTCCACGATACATGCAGACATATCTACCACATTAGCCCCAAGGATAGATTGCCACTAAAAATGCTCCACTATTGCAAGCATTTTCTACAGATCTCAGACCAGGGCTTCATTGAGACTCCACGATACATGCACACATATCTACCACACCACCTCCTCCTCGTCATTGGGCAGCTTCGAGTTTCATCACATCGGCTGGAGATCGAGAGTGGTCCGACCAGGGGGAGTCCCTAGAGAGGAGAGGTGGTGCCAGTATGCCATACATAGATTGAGAGTGAGGAGCACTTTGTTTCCAGGTGTCGAGCATACTCAGATCTACGAACACAGTTCCACATAGAGGAGTCACTACAGTTGTGCATGACCATTGGAGACCAGCGAAGGTTGGGATGTTTCCTCATGGGAGCATATGAGAGACGAGAGCAGTCACTATAGCCCACGCATCAGACACGGGTGAGTACCCAACAGACCATTACTCAGTTCTTTCAGCGAGATGGGCTACATCGAACGAGCCCACCTTCGAGAGGCATAGGGCTTACGCTCCAGCGGGCAGCGGCACAGAGAGTGCGACATCGACCACATAGGGCTGGATATGGGCGACCACGACTATAACAGGAGGATATCTCACACATCATGATAGCCCATGACCACATGATGGAGCACAAGCGCACCATCACCACCTGGTTAGCCTTCCTTTAGGAGGCACTAAGACCGCTGTAGATGTACCACATACTCCACCCACCTCCACCATTATCTGTAGTTAGGATATACATATTCACTCCCATCATGGGGGCCCCATGTTTTAGGTGGCCATTATTTGTCAAGTTAGAGCCACATCTCCCCACACATCACTACATTATCCCCACTACCTCTCCATCACCCGGTACACTATCTTGTGGTTGTTTCCAGCCTTTTTCAGCCTACACAGTTTTGTGTAGGGAGTATTATTCTGTTTTATTCAGGGGTTACTACGGTTGTACATGGTTTTGTCTCATCGGCCAAGTTTGGCCTTCGAAAGACCTTAATATCATCTTCTTTCTTTCTCTCTCCCTCCCTCCCTCCCTCCCTCCCTCCACCCCCCCACCATCCTCTGCTGCCTGCCTTCCTCACCTACCTGATGCGAACTTCTATGCCCTTCCATCCTCTATTGCCTGCCACCCTCTACTACCCCTCCCCCCCCCCATCTCTTTTTGTTGCGAACCTACTTGACGCGAACCCACCCTCTCCCCCCCCCCCCAAAAAAAAAGAAATCTATCTCAAGCTATTGTGCTTCCCACCTGTCTCTCGGACCACCATTTCCATCAAATATTAGGATTTTGTAATGCTGCCTAGGGTTTTCAATGGCTATTTCTACCAAATTTTAGGGTTACAAGCTGCTGATTCCATCAATCCTTTGGCGTTTCGAACTGTCCTTTACGGTTTTGAACTGCCTTGCGAACGTTGATTACCCTAAGCATCGCAAATTAGGGTTCTCTAGAAAACCCTTTTTACCCTAATCTCGAGAAAACCCTTTTTAATGTTGAAATCTCCTCTGTTAAAAATGACACCACCAATAGACAAAAGGGAAATAGAGCAAATGATTGCTTGAGCTATCAAGGAGGCAAAAAAAGATTGAGACAAAAGTTTGAACCAAGAAGTCAAAAGGTTATCTCTTTTTAATGTTGAAATCTCCTCTGTTAAAAATGACACCACCAATAGACAAAAGGGAGATAGATCAAATGATTGCTTGAGTTATCAAGGAGGCAAAAAAAGACTGAGACAAAAGTTTGAACCAAGAAGTCAAAAGGTTATCTCAGAAAATCAAAGCCCTGGAGGAAAAAAACAAAATGTTGGAGGAACAAATCAAAGCCCTCCAAATGAAGATGGACAATCTTGAAGCAAACACGGACTCTAAAGAAGATGCAGAAGTCACGAAAATCGATGACCTCAAAGAAGGAATTAGAAAAGAATCGAAAACAGACATAGAAAACACATGTGACAATTGGATAGAAGTAGTAAGAAAGAGCATAACAAAAGAGGTCAAAGAAGATACAAAAAAAGAAGACTGGTTCAAAGTTCAAAACATGTTTGAGAAGCAAAAGCTCAAACAAGCTCGACGCTTTAATATAAGAACAACTGGCTTTACAGAAGGCACCTCACCTCATGCAAATGCCAAAGAGTTATGTCATAAGCTCAGATATGAGGACACTCCATTTAATCAAGCTTGGAGAGGAGGTAAGGACACATCTAGACCACCTGCACTGATTCATCATATAAGCTCTATAGAGACGAGGGTTGATTTCTTTAAAAAGTGACCCAGACTCAAAAGATTACTAGGAGGATCCCTTTTCATGTATGAGGACCTCACAACGATGCACATTGAGCCTAGACGAGCATGCATGCCTGAAATATTACAACGAGGAGAGCAAGGAAAAAGGCCTTTTATCATGAGGGTAAGGTCTTTGTGGATGGATTCCCTACTAAATAAGGGTGTGTGGCACATGACTTCATTTGTATCACAGAAACACATGAGAGCCCAGATAGAGGTTTATAGCTGAATTTTAGTGGGAGTTCACTTTTACGTGTACCACTAGAGAGTCCACTTCACGTAGTTCAAGTGGTGTGGCGATCCTATTCAGACTCGGCATCCAGACATAGATTCAGATTTTGAGAAAAGCTGAGGAACCACGATATATGTGGGTTCCCATCGAGTTGACCAAGGAAAGATGGATATATATAGCCATATGCTATTTTTCCCCCACGGAGTTCATCATATGCCAAGCATGATGGGGATGGTCATGATAGAGATACCGATTAACCATACACTCCACTATCAAAGGACATAGTTCAATGCACGTACACAGTCTTGACAATGTGAGCTAAATGATATGGAGCAGCCAGATATCATGCACAGCTTAGATCCAAATGAGCTTGGGACTGGCAGATTATCTTTTGATATAGGTCATGATACGACTAGGTATGGAAGACACCTTGAGTTCAATAGTCTCCACCACCTTGTTATTTATAATGGGATACACCGGTGGCCTGGATCTCGCATGTTCACTTGTTTTCCACATGGTGGTGGATAAAGCACCGTGGATTCTATTCTTGGATCTCTCCATGGAGTCTCTGTCATCAGTCCTCTTGTCATTGGCCAATGCCCACTAGGGACAGATCACACATACCTTAGCTTTACTCTTCTCTCGTCTCTATCACGAGATCCCTGACCATCTCAGCATCTGCATACCACCATACATTTTACACACAAGCTTTCGCATGTCTCTCCACACCATCTTCGCTCAGAGCTACTCACTTGATCCACATGATCCTCTTGATACACTCACCTCACAGATCACATCTGTCTTGCACGAATCGGCTATACGGAGCTTTCCCCACCATATTTCCTCCACGCACTGGGACCATGTCCTAGAACAGCTAGTATGATGAGGAGTGTCGCGAGCTACGATGACGCTTCAGAGTTGACGAAGCTTTGGGAGAGATTACACAGACAGACATAGTGCCATATGGAGTCATTTACCTGCCATAAACAGAGGGAGTGGGAGGAGTACCAATATTGAGACATATACCACTTACTTATGAGGGGGGATTGTTCAGACACATGGCGTCATTTACAAGAGAGGAGACAGCCCACCCCCATCCAAGATCTAGTGAGATGGAGCATCGCTATGTAGAGAATTTATATCAGATTGCAGATCAGCCACCAATACCTACATCTCAAAGCTCATGCCCGATTATTTCCAATTTCTTCACACCGAAGAAGGTGAGAAGAGCTATCTCATGTCCAAAGTGTGGGAGATCTAGAGACCCGTTCAACTACAAGCCCAACATCTTATATATGGTGCAGAAGTATTGGCACCGCTCATTACACACCCCTTCGATTGAGCATTGGTTGAGGGGTTCCCAGTCTCGTGGACACAACACACTATTGTGCCTATTCACAAATCTGAGGATATGATGGATCCCAACACTTACCGGACCATCATGATTGGCCCCATATTGAGCAAACTCTATGGATTGATACTTGAGGAGGATATCAACAATCTAGCACTCTTGTTGAGCAAGTGGGCTTCCGAACACCAAAGAAGGCTCGCTTTCGACGTGCTTTTTCCACTATTCACCACATAGTTACTCTAAGATGTCTGATTCATCAAGCACGGGTGAGGAAGAGGAGACTACATTGTTGCTTTGTGGACTTCCGCTAACCATTCGATATAGTACCTAGAGAGAGACGCATCTTGGGATTACGGATGGCCTATCATGGGGGATCTATGCTTTATACGAGCGGGTATCTCGTAGGAGCCACAATACACATTTTGTTATATGTTGACGACACTGTCTTGATTTCAAAGTGAGATGAGGGATTACAGAGCCACTTACATGCCTTAGATGCTCACAAAGAGGACTTTTAGTGAACGTGGGTAAAACGAAGATACTTATTTTTGGCACATCAGCACATATATGGAGATAAGAGTGTATTCATAGTTGTTGGTGGACACATTGAGATCACTGGTTCATATGTTTGTCTTGGGGTGACTTTTACAGCCATGTCTGGTACATTCGCTATAGCCCGGGCGGCAAGCCATTGGGTCACTCTTGGATACATAGCATCGGCATCAATGGAGAGGCAATATCACAAGGCACACTTTCAAGAGCCTTGCATGAAGGTTTGGCTATTTGATACACTAGTCACACCCTCACTAATGTATGGATCATCGATTTGGGAGCTAGGACTAGCCGACCATATATGGACATTGGTGGAGAGACCCCACATAGCAAGCCATCGGTACTACATGACATTATTAGAGCAGAGCTCGCTACACTCCCAATGCTCGTAGAGGCTTTATTCCAGGTAGTATGTTTGCTCCATGAACTCCAGGATATGGATAGCGGCGTCATCGCATATAGGGCCTTTCAGGCATCACGAGATCTTGACCTAGTAGGAGATAGTTCATGTTCGTATGCCTAGACTAGAGATTGGTTGGCTAACTATGGATTTGACATTGACTAACTACCACCCCTACGGTATGATACACATGTTCCCACCTATTCGCTCTCTTTGCATGAGAGAAATAGGATCATATGATAGGAGCTATGGCACAAGTTTATAAGGAGGATGTGGATCCTACACAGGGAGACACTACCAACAAAAAAGGTCCATTATCGTGAGCTTTTTCTACAGATTTCAGACCAGGGATTCATTTGAGATGCCTAATTACATGCAAATTTATGTACCACATCACATACGAGTGGCTATTGAGCAGCTTAGGGTATCATCCCACCAACTGGAGATCAAGAGAGGTCCAGCTAGCAGGATACCCAAGGAGGATCGCATATGCCCGATTTGCCAAACAGAGGTGGAGAAGGAGGAGCATTTTGTTATACGATGCTCTGCATATGCTGAGCTTAGGGTACAATTTCAGATGGAGGGAACATTATAGCAGTATATGAGGAGAGTGGACCAGTGTCGTCCTGGATGGTTCCTCATTGTTGCATACCACATACACGGGACTCTCATACAGCCTACACAAGCACTAGGTGAGGGCATACAATAGAGGACCACTCATTTTTTTGAGAGGATCAAGCCACGACCGATCCCTAGTGGCCAAGGGCTCACTCTCGAGGAGGCAGAGACTCAAAGAGCTAGGAGATGTCCATGTGTCCCTGGATATAGGAGACCCCGGCTATACGAGCATGAGATATTGAAGATCCGACTACTTCATGAGCAGCAGATGGAGTGGAGACAACTATCCACACCCTGGCATGTCATTCTTCATCCGAAGCCCATGTATCACATCCTCCATCCACTACGCCCTACTACATTCATAGGTCTATTCATTCTGGTTGCTTCCATTGCGGCCCATACACGGTATCATTGTAGTCCTCTCTCGTACTACGTGGTCATTCTCTGTGATGCCAGAACAACGTCACTTTCTCCACGCTTAATCCACACTATTAAGCTTTCATTTCAGTTCACTTTAGATGTTTCTACTCTATTTTGTTTATGGATACTTGTGTGTATCACTGATGTATATGGGTTTGTCTCATAGGCAAATTTTGATCTTTAGAAGACGTTAATATAACTTTCTTTAACTTATTTCCCTCCCTCTGTTAATCCCTCCCTCTCCAGCAGTGCATAATTACAGGAGATCAGTGGAGGTTGGGATGCTCCATCACAGCGGCATATGAGAGAAGGGGACAGATACTGCCGCCAATACATCCAGCACAGGTGAGTACCCAGCAAACTATTACCCAGTTGTTCCAGCGTACTGGACCAGATCAGACTGACTCTTCCCCTATAGGCATAGGGCATATGGTATATTTAAGACTGTATTAGCACAATAAAACAGTAAAGAATGGAGTGCATCTGGTAAGAAGATTCAAGTCCCAGATCAGAATTGATTTAGAGATGCCTGAGTATATGCTTGGTTGCAAATGAAGACTATCTCTCTACCATTGCTTTTACATTGTAACAGCCTCACAAAAAGATTATAACTTACACAGTTCATGGGAAAGAATGGTAGAATGACTAGAATCTATCTTGAATATAGCAAGAACTAAAACAGGCCTCCAATTTCAAGGCATCATATCCTTGATATAAGTAGGTATGAGGAAAGTAAACGTGAAGAAAATGAGACCTAGAGTTACAATAATATAATACCTTGGATCTCTAATGATGACTGATACAATTTACATGTAGCTTCATCAGGTTTGGTACTGACTTTGTATACAATGACCTACGCAATAAAGCAGAATCAACTTCCACACAACATTGGTGAACCAGTATCAAACTGATGAATTGCATTTATAAATGGTTACTCTTCTACTTCCTTGAGCCATGACGAGAATTCCCCTGCTTGAACAAAAATCTAGATGAGAGACTGCTGATCCAGCTGAGGCTTGTTCCAGCTTAGGAGTGATCTGCCCATACACTGGAGGTTGTTAGATCGAGTAAATCTGCAATCTAATCATTGAGAACTTGATAATGAAGTGAAGGTTTGACAGGTTACTGTTGCAGGTAAGTTGCAAAAACGGGAGAGCACAGATGAAGATGCATCCCAGACATTCACAGAACCATCCTCATGCCCTGTAATAAGAATTGAATTTACTTTTGATTCTCTACCTGCAGAGTCAGTCAAGCTTCCACCAGTTATAGGCCACTTTGTGCCACTTAGTAAAACAGATGCAACACTCCCACTGAGACCACGCGAGAGCTGCATTCAACAGAATTCTGTTTAAAACAATTTCGAGATACAAAGACATGCACATATTCTGAGGCATCTGTTATAATAAAAGAGAAATTCTGAAACAGTATAACTGGGCTAATGGATCAAACCTCAGAAAGAATTGCAGCAGTTTCTCCATCCTCAGGTATCTCAGCCATTTTCACTACAGTTATATTTGAGTTTCGAGTAAAAGGATTTATAGGAACAGGATCTGGAATATTTGGCTCATTTATGTGCTTATTGATCTTTAAAAATTCTGCGATGTTAGCTTCATCATAAGCATGAAGTTGGCCATGGCTTGTTAGCACCAACAGCGCAGATGCTTGACCCAATAAAGTATCCCCTGCTCTAGGCAGCAGTATCATGTCCTCAAATAGACCTTCCAATGGAATATCCACGTGTTGCACAATTTCAACCTTCATCTTGCTACTTGCTGTCTTCAAGGAGCAAACCTGATAAATATGTGTGTGAGATATTCTTGGTCAATATTCAGAACGGGTATTATAGAACCAGAGGAAAGAAGAATGAAAGATTGGACCCACTCGTCCAATGCATTAAAGTAGAGCATCTTTTATTATAGAGAGTCGATTTAGAAATTTATTTATAATATGGAGAGCAGAAAATCAGCAGATATGAACATAACTGTGAAAGATTCAGAACACCCCAAACTTCCACCACCATATACAAAAAGATGACCACCTACGATGGCTGCTTCTCTTTCACCTGTAGCACACCAGCACAATGCAAGTACAGGTGATCTTGCATCATCAGATGAAAGCTGGAATTTTATTAGGGGCAAATCAGGATGACTAGAGGATTTCCCCAGACCCCAAATCCAAATGTCACCATCAGTATAGCCTATAGCCAAAACTTCACCAGAAGAATCAGCCCAGCACATGGCACAGACATCCTTCTCATCGATTCCATCATCTAAATCGTCATCATCATGAGTGAGTTCAGGGGTTTGATCCATCTGCCTTCCTGAGACTTTCCTTACTGCTTCCACTTTAGAATCAACCACGTTCCAAACTACAATTACAGCATTACTGTAAGCAATAAGTACCCTGCATGAATAAATTTCCATAATTGAGTTAATTGCTGAGTTTTTCATAACATTAGAAAAACAATGACATTATCCATTGTAACTTCAAAAGACTGTCATACCGACTGTGAAACACTTCTGGAAATGGCAGTATGCCGATAACAGATGCAAAGGGATCTGTTCTTATTTCCCCTGCAAATCCATTCTAATGTTCAACGTTTAGAAAATTTTCCGTGATTAAGAGTCCAGCATGTCCTCAAAGAAAAATATAGTGACAGAGAATGATATAGATGTCCAACAATATAACAATTTCAATACATGTTTCAAAGTGCTCACCAAATACCAACTTCATTGGGATGTTGTATGGCATTTGAGATAATTTTCTTTTCTCTTTATCATATCGAAGAACAGCGACATTTCCTGAATCTTCTCCAACATACCTGAAAATAGAGTCACCATAAAACCTGTCAACAGTTATTTTTCAATGATGCTGCAGTCAAAAAATGGTTGCGAAAAGGCTATTACATGAAAGGGCTTCCTTGGATAATTGCAAGAGCTGTCACATGTGCATGCCATTTCAAAGAATCAGCAACTTCCTTCCTTTCCAGATCCCATATCTAGCACAGAATAGGAAAGAAGAAAAAAATATGAATTACATGGCGGGTTTCCTTAAAGGTGCCAATGTTTCTAGGTAGTGATTTCTAGGTTTCAGTCACCTTACTTGTATCTTATTATCTGCTGTGACATCAACCAAGAAACCCATATTGTTTGCAAACTGTTCCATGACATACTAATATTAGGATGGGGACCTTGAAATGACAACTTAGAAAAAGAAAAAACAGAATTTAAAAAGCAAACCTCTAAATATTTGCATCTTGATCGTGATTCAGAAACTAAAATTCCTTCTATATCATTGTTTCCAAGGAGTTTTATTTTGCCATCTCTGCAGAGAGCAAAGAAACTTTCTTAAAGCCCATAATTTATTAGCTGTAGAAAACTGTGCCGAGACAGCCAAGCTATTGGCTGAGCCGAAAGGAGTTCATGATTCTTTCTACTATGGAAAGACGAACTACAATATTGAAAGAGGTAAAAAGAAAGGAAGCTATATTAATAACTTTGGAAGGTTAAAAACCATCCCATAATATAAGTAATATGGCCAAAGATGTCTGAACAGTGAAGATTAGGTCATTTATAAACTAAAATAAGAGCCCCACAGTAAAATAAAGGGTGATTCTGCAGGTGTATTTTTAGATCATCCAGGATCCTCCCTCTTGGACAAGTCAAGACACAGGCCAAATTCACAAACAATAGAAGGGCCAACATCCGACTCACTTCTCAGCCATAGAGCCCATGCGGGCTCACCCCCGAGCCTAGGAGTCTGCAGCATGCAATGGGCAGCCACCTTCACAGGACTGGTGTCCAATACCAACAATCCCCCACTCAAATGGGTGATGAGGCTCTGCCATGTGAGGCCAAGAGTCCAATCCTAGAAAATGCCAAAAAAGACAAATGAGAGATCTTGAATCCTATTTATAGGACTCCAGTGAAATGACCCGGTTCACACTGAATTGGCCCAACCCAGTACACACTGGATGGACACCTCCTTGCCAGACAATAGCTACAAACTCCTATCCAAATGTCCTAGAAGGGTGAAGATGTAACATGTATTGAGGAAAAAGATGGTATAATATAAGGAAGGTGTTCTTGTAGGATGCCATAGTTTATATACGATGATGTCGTATCAGACAGACTAGGCTAAATCTTACTGAAATGACAGTATGTATATTCAAAAATAAAAAGAAGAGTTTTGAAAGGTTGATTTTAATCACAATTTGAACACCTCAAATGCTTAAATTATTGAGGACCGAAAAACCAAAGGAAAAAAATCACCATTGGCATGAAAATTGACATGGAAAATAACAAAAAATAATGATGCGACTTTATTGGCTTCTTCTTGTCATTTCACAGAGTCCTCTGCATAAATATGAGTTATTTGACTTCTATAAAAAAAGGGGTGGACTATTCACATTACCCCGGTCCAAAGTTTCACTCAGAAAGATGCTAATCGGCAGGTCCTGGAGGTCTAAGGACTCTTGAGCCTCAATACAAAATGATTTAAGAAATCTAAATTATGTCCAAAGCTTAGATTAATTAGATAGACTGAAGTTGAAATTAAGAAGATACTCTTTGAAAAAGAAAATAGAATCTTTTTTCATGTTTTCATTCTTTCTCTGTTCCTTTCATCTTGTCTCTTTTGTGTCTTCATTTCTGTCCTCCTATAACAACACTCTCCCACTCTAGTTCTTTGTCATCCTCTATCGAGAGTTGCTTCCTCTATCAATGATGTCCTTTTTGTGAGTACATTGGAATGGCAGTTTAAAAGTCACTTTCTCATAGGAGGTTGGATCCTTGTGACTGCTATACCACTTACTTAATAGCCCATCCAATGTGGATGGAAATAGGCCCAAAAGAGCATCCTCTTGATGTTGCAAGCCTTTCCCTCAACATAAGGAAATCAACCTTCGCACATGATCATCTACATATTCTGCACCTTGCCCTTGAAAGTAGGAAATTCTATGTTAATCCCAGACAATAGAACAAATAAATCCTCCATAAATCCCTCTCTCTCTCTCTCTCTCTCTCTCTCTCTCTCTCTCTCTCTCTCTCTCTCTCTCTCTCTCTCTCTCTCTCTCTCTCTCTCTCTCTCTCTCTCTCTCTCTCTCTCTCTCTCTCTCTCTCTCTCTAGCAGGCGACACCTCCTCATGGTATGCACAGACACGAGACTGGCTTGCCCACCATGGCTTTGACATAGATAGGCTACCACCACTACAGTACGACTCTCATGCACCCACCTACTCGCTCTCTCATCAAGAAAGGAATAGGATCATTCGTCAGGAGATATGGCATACATACATAGAGAGGACATGGGTGCGCCCTAGGGGTACATTGCCACCGAAAATGCTCTACTACCGCGAGCATTTTCTACATATATCGGGCACGGGCTTCATCGAGATTCCGAGATACATGCATACCTACCTTCCGCACCACCTACGAGTCGTCATTGGGCAGCTCCGGGTTTCATCACATCAGCTCGAGATTGAGAGGGGTCGGTCCAGGGGAGTCCCCCGTGAGGAGAGGTGGTGCAAGACAGAGGTAGAGAGTGAGGAGCATTTTGTTATCGGATGTCCAGCATACTTAGACCTACGAGCACAGTTCCAGATTGAGGAGTCATTCCATCTGTTCATGACTATGGGAGACCAGAGACGCTTGGGACACTTTCTCACAGCAGCATACGAGAGGCGAGAGCGGTCACTACAGCCCATACATCAGCCACGGGTGAGTACCCAGCAGACCATTACCCAGTTCTTTCAGCGAGTTGAGCTACATCAGAGAGGTCCATCTATAGGGCTCACACTCCACCAGGCAGCAGCATAGAGAGCACGGCGCCAACCACGCATGGGCGGATATCGTCGACCACGACTATATCAGGAGGATATCTCACGCATCAGGATTGCCTACGACCACATGATGGAGCATAGGCGTACCACCACCCCTTGGGTTGTCTTCCTTCAGGAGGCACTCAGACCACCACCGATGTACCACATACTACACCCACCTCCACTCATCACCAGTAGCTAGGGCGTTTTACTCACATTTTGGATCCCCCCATGTATTAGGTGGCCACTATCTGCAGAGTTAGAGCCACGTCTCCCCAGCCTTTTCCAGCCCTATATAGCTTTGTGTAGCGATATACTTTTTATTGCATTTTATCTTCTACACAGGGTTACTACACTTGTGCATGGTTTTTGTCTCATAGGCCAAGTTTGGCCTCCAGAAGACGTTAATATGACTTTCTCTCTCTCTCTCTCTCTCTCTCTCTCTCTCTCTCTCTCTCTCTCTCTCTCTCTCTCTCTCTCTCTCTCTCTCTCTCTCTCTCTCTCTCTCTCTCTCTCTCTCTCTCTCTCTCTCTCTCTCTCTCTCTCTCTCTCTCTCTCTCTCTCTCTCTCTCTCTCGTACAGTAGAGCATCTAGTACAGAGCTCTGTCCACACTCATACAGCGACTACTGGCACTCTCATAGACCGAGCACTGGAGCTAGGGAGATCTAGACGACCGAGAGTGAGAGGTGCTACACAATATCGACGGAGACTGCAGCGGAGGATTCGAGCTATACTTTTCAGATGCCCACAGTGCATATGAGGATAGATCTCCAGCCTTGTATATCAGCACATCCCTCCTATGTATCAGCCCTTTGTTGTATTAGTCTTGGTGTTAGCTTTTTCCCAGCTATTTTACATCTTTCATTTTCAATACCACTTCCTTTGGTACTCAGATTTTGTATCAGATTCACCAGTTTTGTAACTTTTGGTCTCATAGGTCATTTTGGCCTTCTAAAGACGTAAATATATCATTTCATTTCATTTCTCTCTCTCTCTCTCTCTCTCTCTCTCTCTCTCTCTCTCTCTCTCTCTCTCTCTCTCTCTCTCTCTCTCTCTCTCTCTCTCTCTCTCTCTCTCTCTCTCTCTCTCTCTCTCTCTCTCTCTCTCTCTCTCTCTCTCTCTCTCTCTCTCTCTCTCTCTCTCTCTCTCTCTCTCTCTCTCTCTCTCTCTCTTCCCTAGGTTTTTTGTTTCGAGCAGCAGAGTTTCGTTTTAGGGTTTTGGTTAGTGCATCTTCTGTTGGTCTTCAAGTTTGGGGTTCTTCTTTCAGAACGTGATTCTTTATTGTCCGTGGTCCCCTCGCATTTCTGCCTGCTCGCGAAACTGCCCCCTACCATATCTGCCCACTCACGAACCTTCCCCATGCCATCTCTACCCATGTCTGTCGTTCCCTACTACATGCCCGACATCCCCTGCTGCCCACCATCTCACGCATGTTAGGGTTTCAGGCAGGAATGCTCTGCTCTGCGTGTATCTCACGATTAGGGTTATTTTTGACAATGCTCCGCTCTGCATGCTTCTCCCATTAGGGTTCTTGAATTGCAAGGGTCCATGGGCTTCTCACCTCAGGGTTTCGTAAAGATGAACCTGAAACATTTCTTGCTCCCAAAAATTGTCAAGTTGTTTTTCTACCCATATTTTCACTTATTAAGTACCTTACTCCTCATTCCTAGCTCGTTACCTCCTCAATTTCAGCCCATTACCATTGTACTCTCTCTCTCACCAAGAGAGGAATAGGGTCATTCGTAAGGAGATATGGCATACATACATACAGAGGACATGGGTGAGCCCTAGGGATACATTGCCACCGAAAATGCTCTACTACCGTGAGCATTTTTTACATATATCATACGAGGGCTTCATCGAGATTCCGAGATACATGTAGACATACCTACCCCACCACCTTCGAGTCATCATTGGGTAGCTCCGAGTTTCATCACATCAGCTCGAGATTGAGAGGGGTCCATCCAGGGGAGTCCCCCGTGGGGAGAGGTGGTGCCCAGTATGCGAGACAGAGGTAGAGAGTGAGGAGCATTTTGTTATCAGATGCCGAGTATACTTAGACCTACGAGCACAGTTCCAGATAGAGGAGTCACTCCAATTGTGCATGGCTATGGGAGACCAGCAGCGCTTGGGACGCTTCCTCACAGCAGCATACGAGAGGCGAGAGCGGTCACCACAGCCCACACATCAGCCACAGGTGAGTCCCCAGCAGACCATTACCAAGTTCTTTCAGCGAGCTGACCTACATCAGAGAGGTCCATCTATAGGGCTCACGCTCCACCAAGAAGAAGCATAGAGAGCACGATGCCGACCACGCATAGTCGGATATCGTCGACCACGACCATATCAGGAGAATATCTCAAGCATGAGGACAGCCTACGACCACATGATGGAGCATAGGCGTACCCCCTGGGTTGTCTTCCTTCAGGAGGCACTCAGACGACCACCGATGTACCACATACTACACCCACCTCCACCCATCACCAGTAGCTAGGGTGTTTTACTCACTCACATTATGGATCCCCCATGTATTAGGTGGCCACTATCTGCAGAGTCAGAGCCACGTCTCCCCAGCCTTGTTCAGCCCTATATAGCTTTGTGTAGTGATATAATTTTTATTTAATTTCATTTTCAACACAAGGTTACTACACGTGTACATGGTTTTTGTCTCATAGGCCAAGTTTGGCCTCGAAAAGACGTTAATATGACTCTCTCTCTCTCTCTCTCTCTCTCTCTCTCTCTCTCTCTCTCTCTCTCTCTCTCTCTCTCTCTCTCTCTCTCTCTCTCTCTCTCTCTCTCTCTCTCTCTCTCTCTCTCTCTCTCTCTCTCTCTCTCTCTCTGTGTGAGAACCGATATGGCTCCCATGGACTCAAGGGAAGTCGAAGAACTTATCTCTAAAGCCATCAAAGAGGCTAAAAAGGAAGTGGACTGCACCCTCAACATGGAGATACGAAAAATCTGGTTAAATTCAGAGGACTCGAAGAACAAGTAAATGTATAGGTATGAAAAAGATGGATAAATTCAAAGGACTCGAAGAACAAGTAAAGACTGTCACGAGAAAAGAGATAAGGAAGAGAGCTCATAAACACACTCTCACAATCAAAGAGAAGCACTCACTCAGATTGAGGCAAGGAAGAACGATCTTCTTCTTCTTCTTCTATTACATAAAAACGAATGTACAAGAATGACCTAAAAAAAAAGAACACAACAAGTGCAATATATAAAGATCAATACATAAGGAAAATCTAATGTCCGCAAATGAGTGAGCTTGCAAGAAACAAATGTGCCATCATTCTCGGTAGATAAATTTGGTACAACTCAATAAAGTATCCCTGACATATACCAGTGTGACCACTATACATGTCAGAGAAACGAAAAACTGATATGTGTCATCCTGGATCATTACATGTTGAGCTTGATATCTCAACACTCCCTCTCAAACTCAAACTCATCTCCTCTAATCCAAGCATCTTCCGAAACTTCTTCAGCTTCTTTGCTCGAAGTGCTTTAGTGAAAATATCAATAAATGAGACCAATATCATATGCTAATACCTTCTCTATGATGAAGTGATAATGTACCTCGATATGCTTTGTTCTAGTATGAAAAATAGGGTTCCGTGCTAATTGTATACTGCTAAGATTATCACAATTTTTGCACTTCCACACCAAAATCTGCAAGTAGCATAGCCATGATGCCTCACATGCTTCCATTGCAACACCTCTATACTCAGCGTGTGTACTCGACAAAGCAACAGTGGGTTGCCTCTTGCTGCTCCATGTAATAGCTGCACTCCCAAGTGAGAATAGAAAGCCATTGTATTACCTTTGTCATGTAGGCACAATGGCGAGCCATGTAACTATCATATGTCAATCGTTGCACTGAATTCCGTATCCTCCGAGATCTTCTTGGTCCTGGGTCACTTCTCCTTGTATCATCTGCGTGTGCCTTTCTTACTCCTGGAGTCTTCACAGAGGGCAATCCAAGTTCTTCATCAAAACTCTTTTCTTAACCGCTTGAATCTCCATCAACGTCTTCAAAACCTGCACATGTTTTATGACCTAAAGAAAGCTTTTCTTTACCTTTTTTGGATGTATTTGATGAATTTACTGGACTGAAATTTCCACGCAATCTTCTACTCCATGGGTTTGAGTTGGAACTATTGCTTGGTGATGCATCCGGTCCACTCAAAGCTTGAGATTCTGCACTTGATTTTTCAGCATTTTCTTTGTAATTTGGTTCAAGATTCAGTCCTTCTTTGGAATCAGCATAGAAGCTTGACATTTCATCAAATACCAAATCTCTGCTCACCTTCACCTGTCGTGTGAGTGGGTTATAACATTTATATCCCTTTTGCTCAAGGGAGTATCTAATGAAGACACATTTTTCTACTTTTGGATCAAGCTTCATCCTCAACTCATCTGGAATATGTGCATATACATTACATCCAAAAACTTTCATATGTGATAAGTTTGGCTTTTTACCTGTGAACTTCTCTTCAGGTGTAACTTGATGTACAGCAAAAGTTGGAGTTCTATTCATGATGTATACAGCCGTATGCAGAGCTTCTGCCCAATAACAATGAGGCATATTCTTAGCCATCAAGGCTCTCGCTATTTCTGCAATATGTCTATTTTTGCGTTCAGCAACGCCATTCTGTTATGGTGTGTACCTCTATGAAAACTGACGTCGAATTCCATGACTTTTTAGAAAATTGTTGAACTCATTTGACATGTATTCACCTCCTCCATCGGATCTTAATGTCTGAATATACTTCCGTGTCTTCTTTTCCACCATAGCTTTAAAATTCTGAAAGTGAGTGAATACCTCACTCTTTTTTTTCATGAAATAGACCCACACTTTTCGTGTATGGTCATCAATGAAAGTAACATAAAACCTGCAACCGCCCATAGATCTGGTCTTTGTAGGACCCCAAACATCTGTATTTACTATTTCTAGCACATTCTCACTAACATGCTTGTCATGTGGAAATGATGATCTTGACTGTTTACCAAATTGACATGCTGCACATACCTTTTGTGTTAGACTCAAGATATAACCGGTAGGAGATGGTTGAACCACACCCTAAGAGGGAGGATTAGGAAGTAATCCTCAACCATGACTTTTGGGGCAAGTGGTTAGCCTATCATACTCCTAGCTGGTAGGTCATGAGTTCAAATCCCACAATTGGGCAAGGCGGATGGAAGGCGCGCGCATCGATTTCAAAGGTAAGTTTAACAAAGATTTGAGTGTATCTCCCAATCCGTAGGTCGGATTTCGATGTGTAATATATCGTTGGAAAGCTCTCGGAACGAGCATTCCAATGGAGATACTAGATTGGGGATCCAAGATACCTAGCATGGGTGAGAACCAGGTTCAAGAGACCAAGGTTGAGAGCAAGGCAAGTCCGTAGGCTAGTTGCTAAGAAGCGGAAAGGCAAGGTTCAAGATACCAAGGTTGAGAGCAAGGCAAGTTCGTAGGCAAGTGGCCAAGAAGCGGAAAGGCAAGGCTCAAGACACCAAGCTTGAGAGCAAGGCAAGTCTGTAGGCAAAGTGGCCAAGAAGCGGAAAGGCAAGGCTCAAGAGACAAAGGTTGAGGACAAGATGGTTCAAGAGACTGTGCGAGGGTGAGGACATCAATCCAAGGGGAGAGAAAGGATTGATCATTGAGGACAATGATCTCTAGAAGGGGAAGAGAGTGTTAGACTCAAGATATAACCGGCAGGAGATGGTTGAACCACACCCTAAGAGGGAGGATTAGGAAGTAATCCTCAACCATGGCTTTTGGGGCAAGTGGTTAGCCCATCATACTCCTAGCTGGTAGGTCATGAGTTCAAATCCCACATTTTGCATCTCTGCAACCTTGAAATTTGGTAGTCCATGGACAACCTCTTTTTACTACATCAATTTCAGCCTTTGCAAGTTTGCATGTCCAATCCGTTTGTGCCAGATCTCTATATCAGCAATAACTCCTCCACCTTTTGCAAACACGGCGGCATTCATTTCAGGAATTTTCACATTTAAGGTGAACATCCTACCCACTTTGTTTCCTTTGGCAATCAATCTTCCATCCCATTTGTATTCTTCTACATATAACCAATGAGCATTGAACCTTACTTGTAATCCCTGGTCAACAATTTGTCCAACAGAAGCCAGATTGTTTTTTATATTTGGAACATGCCGCACATGAGCAAGGTGTTTTACCTCCCCATCCTCCATAAACAGTGCTATATTTCCTGTATGCTTGATAGGGTGTGATGTGTAATCACATGTTTCAACATATCCAGGAACTTGCAATTTCTGCAAAGTACTTAACCATTCCGCATGACTGGAATTGCAAAGTACTAAACCATTCCGCATGACTGGGCATGTGATTTGAAGCACCTGAATCAACATACCAGACATTATCATTCGATTTTGAAACACCAACAGACATCGTATTCATCATGTGATGTTGAACCATGAACAACTTCTGAGAATCATCTTCACTTGTGGATGCATAGTTGTTTTGTTTCCTTTTGTTATTTTGATTCTTCAACCTGCAATCACGTTCAAAGTGTCCAGGTTTACCACAATTCCAGCATCCTTTACTATCATTACCTGAATCATTTCTTTGGAAATTTCTGCAACCTCTTTGGCTCCCCCTCCCTCGAAACTGTCCTCTTCCTCCTGCATGATTCTGTTGTTGACTTTGGTCTTAGTTATTGTTTCCTCTTCCACTTCCGAAACCTCTACCTCTTCCTTTTCCTCTGCCAGAGTAGAATACCTGCTCAGAACTAGTTTTTCTTTGGGAATTTGAATCCTCACCAAGATTCTTTTCTTCAATAATCAGCATAGATGCCAGATCAACAAAATTGGGAATATTTTCCCTGGTCTGTACAGAAGTTCTGAACTGCTTATATGCAGCTCCTAAACCACGAAGGCACACTTCCACCTTATCATCATCATCTACATTCACGCCAATAGATGCAAGTGACTCACATATGCTTTTGATTTTCAGAGTGTAGTCAACTTACCGACATGCTCTTTTTCTCCAATGTATGCAGCTCGTTCTTGAGTTGCAATTTCTGTGCCTTTGTATTGGTCTCGTACAATGTGACCAAATTGTTCCAAGCCTCTTTCGGAGTCTTGGCATCCTGTATGTGCCCAATCATGCTATCCTGTATGCGAACAGATAGCCAATACATTACCTTTCGTGCTCCTTGATTGCATTCCTCATATGCTCTTAATTGTTCTGTAGTCCGATTCCTCCCTGTGAACTGTGGAGCATTTTCTTTCTCTCCTTCAATGTACTTCCAATAGCCTTTTCCCATCAGGAAATTCGTCATTTTGAATCTCAAAGCATGAAAGTTGTTCTTGTCCAGCTTATCGCTCATAAGTTGATTCATTCCATTTGTGTTTGCCATTTCTGTATCAATTCAAAACACTGCAAAACACTACAAGTAGCACTTCTGCTTGAACAGTGTCGCACTATGACGTGACTGTTCGATCTCAGAAAAACACAGTTTTCGTGTATCAACAGTACACGGAATCGCTTGAAATTATGGATCTGAAGTATATGAGTGTTTTCAAACACGATGCAAGTTATAGTTTCTGAAACTGACCTGGTTTTTTTGTGGGCCCCACCTTGCAGGCTCGAAATGGAGGTCGAGATGGCTCCGAAACTTCGATCGAAATATTTTGCCTACAGCGATAACTCTCGAAAATATTTTGAGGTCTTCTACCTTCACGCCAATTTCCCTAGCAAACGGAGGTCGTTTATGAATCGTGTTTTCTCCACGCCTTGCTATGTAGTCTTCATCGTCACTTTCTCCGCGAGCTCTCTACAGCAACGCTGGCTCTGATACCATGTCACGAGGAAGGAGATAAGGAAGAGAGCTCATACAAACACTCTCACAATCAAAGAGAAGCACACACTTAGATTGAGGCAAGGAAGAATGATCTTCTTCTTCTTCTATTACATAAAAAGGAATGTATAAGAATGACCTAAAAAAAAACAACACAACAAGTGCAATATATAAAGATCCGTACATAAGAAAAAACCTAATGTCCGCAAATGAGTGAGCTTGCAAGAAACAAACGTGCCATCACTCTCGGTAGATAAATCTGGTACATATCAATGAAGTATCCCTTATACCGGTGTGACCACTATACATGTCAGAGAAACGAAAAACTAATACGTGTCATCCTGAATCATCACATGTTGTTGATATCTCAACAAAGACCCTCACAGAAGAGCGAGACACTTGGAGGACAGCTTATGAGCACCTCAAAGAAGAGGGGGAGATCTCCAACATAGAGATACTCAAAGAAGAAATAAAGAAGGAAATCAAAACGGAGGTAAAATCCACTTTAGAGTCCTGGTAGAAGTAGTCCACAAAAGGATTAAGAAGGAAGTCAATGAAGACGTGAAGAAGGAAGAACTCACACAAGTTCAAGATACACTAGAGGAGGAGACACTTCGACACACCCGAAGACTCCACATTCGGATTACAGGCTTCCCAGAGGGAACATCACCGGAAGAAGATGCCACCGACATCTACTATCGACTTGAATACGAAACCATGCCCTTATTGTTTGCTCTAAAAGCAGGAAGTTTTGCAGGCCTGACATCTGCACACTCAAAAAATATAACCTCATGCTCGGTTCCCTTTAACTTTTTGATGTGTCTCGATGTAACCCTTTTTGCTTCTTCACTATGTTCTTGGCCCACCCAAGCTGATAGTCGACCAAAGATTTGGTCCTCAGACGACTTTCTCTTACCAGTCCACATCCATCTACCTACCACAGATCCGTAGTTGACCTCCATAGATCGATAGATAGATAGATAGATAGATAGATAGATTGATGGATAGATAGATAGGCTTTCAAAGGACTGTGTCTCCTCACCTGTGCTGATGTATGGAAGATCAGAACCTTGGTTTTACCAAGGTCCACAGATAGCCCTCTATGTGTGCAGAAATCACTAGCCCATGTATGTGGTGCTCTAGACCTTTCGTAGACTCTGAAAGCAGCATCCCTCGTACCTCAATGCCCTTCCATCCTTGCTATCGTATGAAGTCCACTATCTCGTCGATATATAGACCAAAGAGGGTAAGTGAAAGAGGGCATACTTGCTTCACCTCAATGGTGCTAGCAAGTGAGTTGGATAAACTGCCTCGACATCTGACTCTACCTGATACTCTCTCACATAAGGTGTAGATCGTGCATATCATCTCCTTTGGAGCTCTGATATCGAGTAGGAGGGGGAGGAGAGAGAAAGAAAGAAAGAAAGAAAGACTTTTTGACATCTATTAGAGGCCAAAATCGGCCTATGAGACAAAACATATACATCAGTATGATCCAATCCACTGTGGTCCCAAAGGAAAATAAAATGTGAGGACAAAAAACGGGTATAAAAGGAGTGGACAATAACTGGCATCAAGGGTGTGGGGTGCTATGGGTATGCACTCTATATGCTCAATGGATGTGATACAAATATGATATGCATAGTGATGGGAGGCTCGGTGGTATCACAACCCTCTAAATGCCTGGAGTGGGTGTAGAATATAATGCATCAGTGGGTAAGGCATCATGGCGATCCTCAAAATGCTCTGAATGTCCAGATCGATAGGGGTGCGCTGCTGACGTCTCCATATCTCCATGTCATGGCGTGCGTGAATCGTTTGAATCTCTCTCTGGTGTGGACGGACTCTCCGGAGTGGGGGTCTCGGTCGTCGACGCTGTCGTCTAAGCTCCTCTGCTCTGTGTAATGTGACACCCCGCATCGAGCTGGGTCCTCGAGAGAGAGAGTTATATTCGCATCTTTCGAAGGCCAAACTTGGCCTATAAGACAAAACCATGTACAAATGTAGTAACCACTGCGCAAAAATAAAAAAGAAAAATACTCGTTACACAAAACTATGTAGGCTAAACAAGACTGGAAACAACCTAGGATAGTGTACCGGGTGATAAGGGAGTAGTGGGAATAATGTGATGGTGCGTGGGGAAGCATGGCTCTCACTCTCCAGATAATCACCACCTAATAAGGGGGGACCCATTGTGTGGGGGGGGGGGGGGGGGGGGGGGGGGATATATGCATATCCTAACTACGGATGATGGGTGGAGGTGGGTGGAATATGTGGTACATCGACGGCGGTCTGAGTGCCTCTTGAAGGAAGGCTGCCCAAGTGGTGGTGGTATGCCTCTGCTCCATCATGTGGTCATGGGCTACCCTGATGCGTGAGACATACTCCCGGTGGAGTCGAGGTCATCAGTATCCAACCATATGTGGTCGGCATCGCACGCCTTGTGGAAATGTGAGCCCTATGCCTCTAGAAGGCGAGCCCCTCTTGCTGCATATGAGTCTTGCAATCATGAGAATGTGTGGCCTTTCCAATGCTCTCCATGCTGATGCGGCTAATCCCGTCCCCCATATGGCTGCTCCATACATGAGTGCTGGGTTGACCAAAATGTCAAAGAGCAACCCCATTGTGCTGGGATTCCTGAAAATGTGCCTAGTGGCACTGTCTCTCCATCAAAGCTAGTGCTATGTATCCTCGTGTGATGCGATCCCGGGCTGCCTCGGACATGGAGAAAACCCCCGAGGCTGCTGTGAACGTCACTCCTAACTTCTAAGTATACATATGATCCGCTTACCTCAATGGGCCTGCCTGCTTCTGTCAAAGAACTGGCTCCTCATCTGTGCTGATGTATGGAAGATCAGAACCTTAGTTTTACCAAGGTCCCCAAATAGCCCTCTATGTGTGCAGAAATTGCTAGCCCATGTATGCGGTGCTCTGGACCTTCCACAGACTTTGAAACCAGCATAATATCATCAGCATATAAAAGAATATGGACAGTAGTCCCTCGTACCTCAATGCCCTCCCCTCCCTGCTATCGTATGAACTCCACTATCTCGTCAATACATAGAACAAAGAGGGTAGGTGAAAGAGGGCATCCTTGCCTCACTCCGATGGTGCTAGCAAGTGAGTCGGATAAACCGCCTCGACATCTGACTCTACCTGATACTCTCTCATATAATCATCTCCTCTGGAGCTCTGATATCGAGTTTTGGGGGGGGGAGAGAGAGAGAAAGAAAGAAAGAAAGAAATAAAGAAAGTCATATTAACGTCTTCTGGAGGCCAAACTTGGCCTATGAGACAAAAAACCATGTACAAGTGTAGTAACCCTGTGTAGAGGATAAAATGAAATAAAAGGTATATCGCGACACAAAGATATATAAGGCTGGAAAAGGATGGGAAGACGTGGCTCTGACTCCGCAGATAGTGGCCACCTAATACATGGGGGACATGTGAGTAAAAGTGTGAGTAAAACACCCTAGCTACTGGTGAATGGGTGGGGGTGGGTGTAGTATGTGGTACATCGGGGGTGGTCTGAGTGCCTCCTGAAGGAAGACAACCCATGGGGTGGTGGTGCGCCTATGCTCCATCATGTGGTCGTAGGCTGTCCTGATGTGTGAGATATCCTCCTGATATAGTCGTGGTCGATGATATCTTCCCATGCGTGGTCGGTGCAGTGCTCTCTGTGCTGCTGCCTTGTGGAGCGTGAGCCCTATAGATGGACCTGTCTGATGTAGCTCAGCTCGCTGAAAAAACTGGGTAATGGTCTGCTGCGTACTCACTCGTGGCTGATGTGTGGGCTGGAGTGACCGATCTCGCCTCTCGTATGCTGCCGCGAGGAAGCGTCCCAAGCGTCGCTGGTCTCCCATAGTCATGCATAACGGGAGTGACTCCTCTATCTGGAACTGTGCTCGTAGGTGTAAGTATGCTGGACATATGATAACAAAATGCTCCTCACTCTCTAACTCTGTCTCGCATACTGGGCACCACCTCTCCTCACGGGGGACTCCCCTGGATCGACCCCTCTCAATCTCAAGATGGTGCGATGAGACCCGGAGCTTCCCAATGACAACTGGAAGGTGGTGGGGTAGATATGTCTGCATGTATCTCGGAATCTCGATGAAGCCCTCATTCGATATATGTAGAAAATGCTCACGGTAATAGAGCATTTTCGGTGGCAATGTACCCCTAGGGCTCACCCATGTCCTCTGTATGTATGTATGCCATATCTCCTGACGAATGATCCTATTCCTCTCGTGATGAGATAGCGAGTAGGTGGGTGCATGTGAGTCGTACTGTAGTGGTGGTAGCCTGTCTATGTCAAAGCCATGGTGGGCCAGCCAGTCTCGTGTCTGTGCATACCACGAGGAGGTGTCGCTTGCTAATGCCATGTCCCGTGATGCCTGGAAAGCCCGATAAGCAATAAGCAAAGCCCGAGAGAGAGAGAGAGAGAGAGAGACAGAGAGAGAGAGAGAAAGAAAGAAAGAAAGAAAGAAAGTCATATTAACGTCTTCTGGAGGCCAAACTTTGCCTATGAGACAAAAACCATGTACAAGTGTAGTAACCTTGTGTAGAAGATGAAATGGAATAAAATGTATATCGCTACACAAAGCTATATAGGGTTGGAAAAGGCTGGGGAGACGTGGCTCTGACTCTGCATATAGTGGCCACCTAATACATGGGGGATCCATAACGTGAGTAAAACACCCTAGCTACTGGTGATGGGTGGAGGTGGGTGTAGTATGTGGTACATCGGTGGTGGTCTAAGTGCATCCTGAAGGAAGACAACCCAAGGGGTGGTGGTACACCTATGCTCCATCATGTGGTCATAGGTTGTCCTCATGCATGAGATATCCTCCTCATATAGTCGTGGTCAACGATATCCGCCAATGCGTGGTCGGCACCGTGCTGTCTGTGCTGCTGCCTGGTGGAGCGTGAGCCCTATAGATGGACTTCTCTAATGTAGCTAAGCTCACTCAAAGAACTGGGTAATGGTCTGCTGGGTAGTCACCCGTGGCTGATGTGTGGGTTGTAGTGAGGGCTCTCGCCTCTCGTATGCTACTGTGAGGAAGCATCCCTAGCGTCGCTGGTCTCCCATAGTGACTCCTCTATCTCGAATTGTGCTCGTAGGTCTAAGTATGCTGGGCATCTGATAACAAAATGCTCCTCACTCTCTACCTCTGTCTCGCATATTGGACACCACCTCTCCTCATGGGGGACTCCCCTGGACCGACCCCTCTCAATCTCGAGCTCATGTGATGAAACCTGGAGCTTCCCAATGACGACTCGAAGGTGGTGGGGTAGATATGTCTGCATGTATCTCGGAATCTTGATGAAGCCCTCGTCCGATATATGTACAAAATGCTCACGGTAATAGAGCGTTTCCGATGGCAATGTATCCCTAGGGCTCACCCATGTCCTCTGTATGTATGTATGCCATATCTCCTCATGAATGACCCTATTCCTCTCTTGATGAGAGAGCGAGTAGGTGGGTGCATATGAGTCGTACCGTAGTGGTGGTAGCCTGTCTATGTCAAAGCCATGGTGGGCAAGCCAGTCTCGTGCCTGTGCATACCATGAGGAGGTGTCGCCTGCTAATGCCATATCACATGATGCCTAGAAAGCACGATAAGCAATGCGCTCTGTAGCTCCGGAGTCTTTGAAATAGGCATACTGTCTGGAATAGTGTGTAATCGGGCAAGATTTCATCTGATTGTATGCAAGCCCCCCCCCCAAAAAAAAAAAAAAAAAGTCTTAGCACCCCTTCTTTTCGTCCTTAAGAGCTCACTGCTCCAGTTTCGCCCTCATTTCATCTTTGTCGATCGGAGAAAATTCATTCTCCAAATTTTATCCCTCCAAAATTCAGCCTTCAAAATTCAGCCCTCCAAATTTAGCATTCAAAATTCAGCCCTCCAAATTTCAGTCTTCAAAATTCAGCCCTCCAGAATTCAGCCTTCAAATTTCAGCTCTCCAAATTTAGCCTTCAAAATTCAGCCCTCCAAATTTCAGCCTTCAAAATTCAACCCTCCAAAATTCAGCCCTCCAAATTTAGCCTTCAAAATTCAGCCCTCCAATTTTAGCCTTCAAAATTCAGCCCTCCAAATTTCAGCCTTCAAAATTCAGCCCTCCAAAATTCAGCCTTCAAATTTCAGCCCTCCAAATTTAGCCTTCAAAATTCAGCCCTCCAAATTTCAGCCTTCAAAATTCAGCCCTCCAAAATTCAGCCTTCAAAATTCAGCCCTCCAAATTTAGCCTTCAAAATTCAGCCCTCCAAATTTCAGCCTTCAAAATTCAGCCCTCCAAAATTCAGCCTTCAAAATTCAGCCCTCCAAATTTAGCCTTCAAAATTCAGCCCTCCAAAAATTCAGCCCTCCAAAAATTCAGCCCTCCAAAATTCAGCCTTCAAAATTCAGCCCTACAAATTTAGCCTTCAAAATTCAGCCCTCCGAAATTCAGCCTTTAAAATTCAGCCCTCCAAATTCAGCCTTCAAAATTCAGCCCTCCAAAATTCAGCCTCCAAAATTCAGCCCTCAAAATTTGGCCTTCAAAATTTGTCCTTCAAAATTTGTCCCTCAGTCAAAATTTGTCCTCGGCATCAGAATCAAGTCAGAATCAACTCGGCTATCAGATTTGTGATGAAGTGTTGATTCATGAAAGAGTCTTGCATTCAGGGCCATATTCCGAAGTCTTCAGGCGCTTTTGAGTCAGTTGGCTATCAATACCAGAATTAAACCACCTACCCAAAATTAGCAAGCTCTCCCTTCACTTTTGTAAGATCGGCGCAAACGAAGATGGTGCAGTAAATGATGGGATTCGGTGGAAGCCACTTTCTTGGCCGCGCGCGTGCAGTGAACAGTGATGGTGCCTTAAATGATGGAATCCGGCGGAAGTCTCTCTCTTGGCTCGAAGATCTATATAAGAAGCAGTTTGCACTCGTTTGGGGAACACACATACACACGTACTTACAGACAGTCAGAGATATATGTTAGTGAAGGGTTCACTCGGAAAGATATACAGAGATTTAGTAAGCTAAGGGACACACTCACTGTCGTCTCTCTGTGATTCTAGTTTTTGTCAATTTGAGTCTACTTGTGTTACTGTGGTATTTTGAGAGTGTTCTAATCGGGCTTCTCCTTGATTATTCTCTGCTCACTGATGTGATTTTGCCCACTATAGAAGAAGCTTCTCTGTTGGAGAATATACAGAGTGAGAGCTTCAGTGTTGGGGGCAGTCGGCATAACAGTGAGATTGGATATCCTCGGTTAGTCACTTCTAAGCTTGAGTTCATAGCATTGTATACCACACTTGTATACCTTCTCTGTGTTGAGATGTCCCAGTTCATCTTTCAAGGATCAGACGTGTTGTACGGTTGACAATTTTGTCTTTTGTGTACTAGCTCAATTTTTTTTTCAATCTTAGTCGAATTGGCCTTTTCAGCATCTTTGTAACTCTCTGACTGTTTCTTGGTTTATCGTCTCAAGTAGTACCTCACACAATGATGTTACAGGGTATACTTCCCTAAGGAGAACCTCCCTTGAGTAGGAGTACTAGAAGTATAGACTCGGTTACAACCTCTACAGTTTGGCACACCCGGTGGGATACTTGCATTTTTGTGTGAGGTAATTAGTGTAGTATAGAGTGTGTCACACTATTCTTGGTTTTTTACATCCTGTGAGTGGGTACATGACCCACACTCGAGTAGACAGAGAACCTCTTCGTGTAGAAAGGAGCATCAAGAAGTTAGCTCTATCTTCGGCGAGTACCCCACTACCCTTAAATTTGTCCATTCAATTGGCTTCAACCCCACTCTCAAAAGAGAAGCTGAGGAGGACATTAGATTTTTCTCATCTATGAGTTCATATCGAGTGGTGGTCTATGACTCATACCCGATCTCATAAGGGGGGATCTCTGAGTCCCGTTAAAACACCCATCAAGAGCTACCACAGAAGAATTGTTCATTATACCCCTCCTAGGGTACCTCCCAACCCTCTTCCACTTCCGGTTGGCTCTTCATCTTCATCTTCATCCTCATCATCAGAGGAACTACTTGCCCGAAACAATAGCACAAGGAGAATGGCAGACCATTTAGCCGCACTTCTATCTCGAATCAACATAAAATTTCCAACCTTCAAAGGAGCTTCTCATGAGGACCCAGATGACCATGTGCAAAGGTTTTTATCCTTGTGCAAGAGCACGGGGCTACAGAACCGACATGACTCTTTTCTAGCCCTCTTTCCAGCTACCTTGGAGAGCGTTGCTGATAGATGGTTCAGCCAATATGCTGAAGGACACTTTGCAACATGGGAAGCCTTAAGGGCAGCCTTCAAAAACACCTTCAGACCAGGTAACTCCACTGAACGGACCCTTGATAATTTAGAAAATCTTAAGCTTCAGCCCGGGGAATCGTTCCCTGAGCTAATGACTAGAGTAAAATCTCTAGTAGCCAAACTCCCTGCCCAACCTGGAGACTTCTTGGTTAAGAAGTGGGTGGAAAAAGCCCTCCCAAAATCCTCTCAACAGAAACTGAGGGAACTATTACGACCAGATGCAACACTGGATGATTTTATTGCAGCTGCATCACGCATTGAGGAAGCTAGGCTACATTTCGAAGGAGATACTCAACCAAATTATGCATCATACTTAGATCCTATTGAGCAACTCAGGAAGGAGTTGGAAGCCTTAAGAATGCAGCAGAGTCAACAAGAAGAGAAGGTCATACCACCACCATTGTGCCACAATGTTGATGAAGTAGCTCAACTTTGTCGTGAGTTAGAAGATTTGCGCACTACACAGGACATACGAAGGCAAGTTTGGTGTACAATATGTAGCAAAAATGGACATTCAAACGTTAATTGTCCCAACAAGGTGAGCTGTCAATTCTGTGGCAAGGATGGTCATGAAGCAAGAGACTGCTACTACCTGAAGGGAGTACAACAGCATGGTAAACCTCCTGTTCTTGATTCGTATTATGATAGTACTTCAAATGCACCTAATAGAGAAGAGACCCATCTAACTCGGCCTAGATATAATAGGCCACTGATGTGTTATCGCTGTGGTGAGTATGGCCATATGCAGAACAGGTGTTCTCTACCAGAAGGTGCACCTCCCTGTCAGCATTGTCCAGATGCCAAGGATCACTATACCAGAGATTGCCCAAGAAGCCGCCCTGCTCCAATTCACATGATTGAAGTCTCCCCACAAGTAGAAGGTATGACCACTCAGTCTTATGCTTTTTCATCTTCTTCAGTGCCCATGATGACTAGAGCCAGGCAAGCGGCAACCTGTAGAGAGGAACAAGAGGGACTCAAACATAGAGATGAGGAAAAGAAGGCTGGTTGGAAGGGCCAAGCAGACATTGAAGGAGCTTATGATATGGTGACTACTTCCCTTAAGGACCAACTTGCAAGCTCTCAAGAAGACACACAAGAGGTCAAGATTGAGGAAATCTTGAAAGGTATTCATCACAAAGTTAGTTTGTACCAACTCATAAAAATGGATTCGAAAGTAAGAAGTGATTTATTGAAAGTTATACACTCGGCCTACTTAAGCCCACCACCAAGTATGGTTTCATGGTTGACTTCCCGCCCGCACCCTTGGTAGACTATCAAAGCTCAAGGCTATCTGTTCATAAATGATGAAGGTCTGACTGGCGTCATTATAGATGGAGGCTCAGGCATCAATTTGATGCCTGATTTTACAATGAAGAAACTCAAACTGAACCTAACCAAGGCGGCACCCTTCAGTGTCACATTAGCAGATCAGCATCGTGTTATGCCCCTCGGCATCATTGAGAAGGTACACATGTCTGTACAAGGTTGTCAATTCCTCCTGGATTTTGTTGTGATTGCCCTGCCACAAAAAAACTCTTATCCTCTGCTTTTGGGAAGGCCTTGGTTAAGGCAAGCAAAAGCACTACAAGATTGAGGAAGAAACCAGATGTGGATCTCCTCGAAGACTAATAACCACTTACAGGTACACTTAGAAGAAGGATGTGACTCCAACAAGACAACTGGATATGTAGATACTCAGGTAATGCCTTCTGTACCCCAAGAAGAAGAAATTTTGTTAAATTGGATGATGGGTGATGCAGAG
Source organism: Ceratopteris richardii (assembly GCA_020310875.1). NCBI lineage: Eukaryota > Viridiplantae > Streptophyta > Polypodiopsida > Polypodiales > Pteridaceae > Ceratopteris > Ceratopteris richardii. Next base: position 134,224,567 of record CM035409.1, read on the forward strand.
TGTTTCACTCTTGAAATTACTGAAATAAATGAAGAACTTGCAAAAGAAGCCAAGGGAAGGGAAAAAGAGTCGAAAAATGAAAATTTAGGCTCAAGCACTCACAAAAGAGAAAAAGTGAGTCCTTGCAGGAAAACAAAGACCGAGATCAAGAAAGAGCCCTTGGAGATCAAATTTGGCCATTTTTCACAAAATGGTCTTGGTGGTCAAAAAGTAGCAGAAAGTGAGTTAGTATCTTCGGGAGGCCCAAATAGTCAAATTGGGCCATCAGACCAAGTCAAAGAACCTTTGGAGATCAAATTTGGGCATTTTTCAGAAAATGGTCTTGGTGGTCAAAAATTAGAAGGAAGCGAGCAAAAAGTAGCAGGAAGTGAGTTAGTCTCTTCAGAGGGCCCAAATAGTCGAATTGGGCCATCGGACCAAATTGGTCCATTGGATCAAAATGGGCCAATTTTGCGAGGATGCACCACTGCAGAGTTCTACAAAAGGGCGGAAAAGCCTAAAATTGACAAAATTGAAGAAGCCTTGGAGGAGGCTAATTTTGAGTCTCAAGGGCCTAATTTTGAGCCTGAGAGCAGAGAAGACCTTCCGTTTTCAGAAATTCCTCAAGGATGGATCAAGCAACATATTGTGGAACATAAGGTGAATTCCACCCCTGCTCACAATGCAGATGCTTTTTCAAGAGAGACGAGTCCTGAAATGCTAGTTCAAGAAGTGAACCTGGGAGATGAAGGAAATCCTCAAATAGTCCACTTAGCCTCCTTGTTGTGGCACTATCCTTTTTTACAACAGAGGGTAACTTCTCTCCTTTTCTCCTATAAAAATGTCTTTGCATGGTCCTACAAGGATCTAATAAGGATTCCAGAGGAGCTTTGATTACATCGAATACCCCTAGTAAAGGGAGTTGCACCTGCAAGAAGTAGGCCATATAGACTCAATCCAAAATATGCAGAGGCAGTAAAACTCGAAATCACAAAACTTGAGGAAGCAGGTAATATTGTTCCAGTAGAACATTCAAGGTGGCTTTCATCTATGGTTATTGTACCCAAGAAAAATAGCGAAAAAATAAGAATATGCGTCGATTTTCGTGCTTTAAATAAGGTAACTATTCAAGATGGCTTCCCTCAACCTTTCACAGAACAAGTATTAGAAGAAGTAGCCGGTCACACTTTGTACAGTTTTCTTGATGGTTTCAGTGGCTACAACCAAATATTAATTCATCCTGATCATAGAGACAAAACTGCCTTTGTCACTCCATGGGGCACTTATGTGTACACATAAGAAATCCTATGCATACTACCCGAGAGCAAATGGGAAGGCAGAAAGTTCTAACAAATTTTTGATTGGATTACAACGCAAATTAGCCTTTGACCATCAGAGTTCATGGCCACAAGCCCTCATTGGTGCAATATGGGCTTTTTGAACAACCAGAAGGGGCACCACGGGAGAGAGCCCGTTTCTTCTAGTCTATGGGAAAGAGGCATTAGCCCCTTTTGAATTCATCATCAGAAAAGAAATTGAAGCAAAAAAAAAATGATGTTGACCCTCACATTAGAAGATTGGTAGCATTGGAGGAATATAGGGAAACAGCTATGAAGAGGCTGCTGCCATGCTGTAGACGGGCAATAGCGCATCCCACCATAGTGGGTGTGAAGAAATCAGAGGTAGTAGGACGTGAGCTCTGTGGTCTGGGAATGGGGGGATGGTATGGGATCTCATATAGGCTCCGTGCATAGCTATGCCAAGTGCTCGGGTCTCGGATAAGTGTCTGTTGTCTCCTCTCTCTCAAATGTCGCCATGCCACTAAACTGTCTCGACTCATGAGCAAATGATAAATATCCCAGTACTGTCTCTCCTCCCAATCTCGCCATTTGCGGCGAGTAAGGCTCTGCATGCGACGCTGTGCCAGTGTGTGTATAATATCCCCTCTAAGCTCTAAAATCCGCATGTGCTTCCGTAGCTCACAGCAATTTGCATCATACCAGAGGTCCTAGGTCTTGGGGCATGGAACCTATGCGTGGAGGGTGTATATGTGTGCGGTGTGGGAAGCTGCAGAGAGCTGAGTCCTGTAGGATGGTGGTGAACTGTGATGTAAGTGTGTGCAATGGTGAGAATGGATCGAGGGAGAGTAGGCGGGTGTGTAAATGGTGTGCATAAACTTGTGAGAGCTCGTGTGTGAAGTGTATCCTGGTGTATGTCTCAGTGGGTGAGGGAGGGTCTAATGGAATAGGAGATGAGAGTGTGAATGTGATAAATGTATGGTCAGCACCAAGTGAGCGTCGTCCAATACTAAGTGAGGGGATGAGTGAAGCTCCAGAGTTAGTACCCAAAATGTACTCGATTGTGCTCTCACCTCCCTTGTGAGGGAAGCAAGTAAGTCCGCCCGAACCTGGCCAACGATTCATCCCGTTATATGTAACGAGCTGATGTCGGCTGCCTAGCTCAAGTAGATGTCTGCCATACCTTGTGGTGTCCTGACCCATATCTGTCGATACTCTACTGGTGCTCATCTCATCCGAGTCTCTGGCCCTCATGAGATGTGGGTGATCCATGTCGTATGCCTCACACTGATGTGACTGAGTGCGGCCATTGAAGTCCCCCATAAGGAAGACTTCACCTAGTGTGCTGTAATGTAGTATCTCATCTGAAAGTGTTGTGTATGGTGAGTCTCTGTCTCGGATCGGTCCCCCAAGATCCTGTCCTGCATATCGAGATCCGCCGGGAGGTAAGTAGCATATAGCAATGTAAATCCAGCTCCCCTGTGCTATCTCCATGTGAACCCACATGTATCGTTCCTCCTCATCTCTTCCTATAATATGGATCCGGCTCTGTATCTCCTGTCTAAATACGATGGCCACACCTCCCGACCCTCGCACCATACTCTGTCTCGTCGTGGTCCTGAATGCAGATCCCCAATGGAAACCTGCAATGCGTGGTAGACCTCTCTCTGTTCTCTCGTGTGTCTCTGTGATGCACGCAAAGTCATGTGATGCCAGGATCTCCTCGAGTCTGTCTCGTCGCGTCCACAGTGCCCCGTTGCAGTTCCACACTGCTCTGAGTGGTGTCTCCTGGTGTAGTGATGTCTCATAGGCCGCATGGCCCTATTTGATAGGGCGTCCATCTATGAAGACCTTACCATCACGGTAAAAGGCCTTCCTCCCCTCTCGGCGTGCCTAGAGTATCTCTGGCATGTAAGCGCGTCAGTGTGCCACCTGCATCCGCGTGAGGTCCTCGTCTATGTAGAGGGTGCCGCCGGGTAGTCCACATAGTACTGATCGACGTCTAAATAAGGCACTCTGTGCCTCCTCGGAGCTCGTCTTAAGGATGAGTGCTCGCAAACGTGATGTATCCCTCCCAACCCTCCATGCGCCTGTGAAGGGCATGCTCTCGTATCCAAGTCGACGGCAAATATCAGTGGCGTCCGCCTCCGATGATGCTCCTTCGGGTAGGCCCGTAATCCGAATGTGAAGTCTTCGAGTGTGTCGAAGCCTCTCCTCCTCAAGTATATCCTAGACTCGTGTGAGCTCTTCTTTCTGCACGTCTTCCCTAACTTCCTTCTTAATCCTTTTGTGTACTACTTCCACCCACGACTCTCGAGTGGATTCTACTTGCGTTTTGATTTCCTTCTTTATTTCTTCTTTGAGTGTCTCCACGTTGGAGATCTCCCCCTCTTCTTTCAGGTGCTCATAGGCTGTCCTCCAATTGTCTCGTTCTTCTATGAGAGTCTTTACTTGTTCTTCGAGTCCTTTGACTTTATCCATTACTTGTTCTTCAAGTCTTTTGAACTTTTCCATCATTTTTCGTATCTCCATATTGAGGTTGCGGTCTCCTTCGTTTTTGGCCTCTTTGAGGGCTTTAGCGATAAGTTCGTCCACTTCCCTCCTGTCCATGGGAGCCATTTCAGAGATTAGGTTTAAGGTTTCAGCTAGAGAGAGAGATTAGGGCTAGGGTTAGGGATCCATAAGCGGCAGTAGCTCGGAGAGAGAGAGAGAGAGAGAGAGAGAGAGAGAGAGAGATAAAGAGGTTAGGGTTGGGTTTTGGAGTTAGGGTTAGGGTTAGGGTTAGGGTTAGGGTTAGGGTTAGGGTTAGGGTTAGGGTTAGGGTTAGGGTTAGGGTTAGGGTTAGGTTAGGATTAAGGTTAGGATTAGGGTTAGGGTTAGGGTTAGGGTTAGGTTAGGATTAAGGTTAGGGTTAGGGTTAGGGTTAGGGTTAGGGTTAGGGTTAGGGTTAGGGTTAGGGTTAGGGTTAGGGTTAGGGTTAGGGTTAGGGTTAGGGTTAGGGTTAGGGTAAGGGTTAGGGTTAGGGTAGGGTAGGGTTAGGGTTAGGGTTAGGGTTAGGGTTAGGATTAAGATTAGGGTTCAGGTTCGGGTTCGGATTAGGGTTAGGTTCAAGATCGCAAACCCTAACTGTGGTGACAGGCAGCAGATGGCGATGAGCAGCAAATGGTGGCGAAAACCCTAACACATCAGTTCGATCAGGGAACATGGCGAGTTCCTATCAGCCGCAGTTCGCAAACCCTACCTGTGTGGACGGGCTGATCGGCGGACTGAGTGACGGGCTGATCGGCGGACTGAGTGACGGGCTGATCGACTGGCTGCCTTGAGCGATAGACCGAGCAGAGAGAGAGGAAGAAGAAAGAAAGAAAGAAAGTCATATTAACGTCTTCTGGAGGCCAAACTTGGCCTATGAGACAAAAACCATATACAATTGTAGTAACCCTGTGTAGAAGATGAAATGAAATAAAAATAAAAAGTATATCGCTACACAAAGAGAGAGAGAGAGAGAGAGAGAGAGAGAGGAAAGAAAGTTATATTAGCATCTTTTGTAGGCCAAACTTGACCTATGAGACAAAACCATGTACAAATGTAGTAACCTGTGTGTAAAAATAAAAAGGAAAAATACTCACTACACAAAACTATGTAGGCTGAACAAGGCTGGAAACAACCAAAGGATAGTGTACCGGGTGATAAGGGAGTAGTGGGAATAATGTGGAGGTGCGTGGGGATGCGTGGCTCTTGGCCCCCTAATAAGGGGGGCCCCATTGGGGGGCAGGGGAAGGGGGATATGCATATCCTAACTACTGATGATGGGTGGAGGTGGGTGGAATATGTGGTACATCGACGGGGGGTCTGAGTGCCTCTTGAAGGAAGGTTTCCGTGGTGGTGGTACGCCTGTGCTCCATCGTGTGGTCATGGGTTAGCCTTATGCATGAGACATCCTCCCGATGGAGTCGAGGTCATCGGTATCCAACCATATGTGGTTGGCATCGCACTCTTTGTGCCACTGCCTGCTCGAGTGTGAGCCCTATGGCTCTGGAAGGCGAGCCCCTTTTGTTGCGGATGAGTCTAGCAATCATGAGAATGTGCGACCTCTCCAATGTTGTCCATGTTGATGCGGCTAATCCCATCCCCCATATGGCTGCTCCATACATGAGCGCTCAGGTGACCAAAGTGTCAAAGACCCACCCCATTGTGCAGGGTTCCTCAAAATGTGCCTTGTGACACTATATCTCCACCAAAGCTAGTGCTATGTATCCTCGTATGATGCAATCCAGGGCTGCCCGAGACATGGAGAAAACCCGAGAGGCTGCTCTGAATGTCACTCCTAACTTCCAAGTATACATATGATCTGACTACCTCGATGGGCCCTCCGACTGCTATCAAAGAACTATGTCTCCTCACCTCTGCTCATGTATGGAAGATCAGAACCTTGGTTTTACCAAGGTCCACAGATAGCCCTCCGTGTGCAGAAATCGCTAGACCATGTAGGTGGTGCTCTAGACCTTCCGCGGACTCTGAAACCAGCACAATACCATAGGATATAAAAGAATATGGACAGTGTGCCCTCGTACCTCAATGCCCTTCCCTCCCTGCTATCATATGAAGTCCACTATCTCGTCAATATATAGACCAAAGAGGGTGGGTGAAAGAGGGCATCCTTGCTTCACCCCAATGGTGCTAGCAAGTGAGTCGGATAAACTGCCTGGAACTTTACTCTACCTGATACTCTCTCATATAAGGTGTAGATCGCGCATATCATCTCCTCTGGAGCTCTGATATCGAGTAGGGGGGAAAGAGAGAGAGAGAGAGGGAGGGGGGGGGAGAGAGAGAGAGAGAGAGAGAGAGAGAGAGAGAGAGAGGAAAGAAAGTGATATTAACATCTTTTGAAGGCCAAATTTGGCCTATGAGACAAAACGATGTACAATTGTAGTAACCCCTATGTAGAAATAAAATAAAATGGAAAAGTACTCGCTACACAAAACTATGTAGACTGAACATGGAAACAACCACAAGATAGTGTACCGGGTGACGGAGCGGTAGTGGGGATAATGTAGTGGTGCGTGGGGAGACATGGCCACCTAATACATGGGGGCCCGATGATGGGAGTGAATATGTATATCCTAACCAAAGGTAATGGGTGGAGGTGGGTGGAGTATGTGGTACATCGGCGGGAGTCTGAGTGCCTCTTGAAAAAGGGCTACCGAGGTGGTGGTGGTGCACCTGTGCTCCATCATGTGGTCATGGGCTATCCTGATGCGTGACATATCCTCCTAGTATAGTCCTGGTCATCCGTATCCAGCTCTATGTGGTCGACATTGCACTATCTATGCCAGTGCCTTCTCAAGCATTAGCCCTATGCCTCTCGAAGGTGGGCTCGTATGATGTAGCCCATCTCGCGGAAAGAGCTCAGTAATGGACTGTTGTGTACTCATCCGTCTCTGATGTGTGGGCTGTAGCAACTGCTCCTGTAGACCAATTCTGAAAATTAGTCTTATTCTGTAGACCAATTCTGAAAATTAGTCTTATTCTGTAGACCAATTCTGAATATTAGTCTTATTTTGTAGACCAATTCTGAAAATTAGTTTTATTCTGTACACCGATTCTGAAAATTAGTCTTATCCTGCAGACTCCACTTACACTCTCCAGTTAGACTCATTAGGAATTTAAGGATACATAAGTATATCAGAAAATTTTGTAGGACCCTAATTTAGGCTATACAATGGCCATCATTTGGCACACATATCTAAGTCATCAATGTTGTCATGGCCACCATTACATATTTCATCCACTAACCATTCATCAAGAAACAAGTGACTGATTACATGAATCCACTAGCCCACTGGAAGACAGAGGTGGCAGGATATCCATTCTCAATGTCCAAGTCAATGATTAAACTTTCACATAGAGAACAATTCATGAAAATTGTATGATGAAGAATGAAAAGAAATGCTGTGAAAATTAGAGTCTTCCTACAAAAAGCTTTCCATCCCATAAAAACATGCGTTAATAATGTTTAATCATTTTCTAGCATCAGATATGACTTTTTCTACAAATGGTTGAAAAGGTTGGCAAAAATAATCCAGGTGTATGACTCTGCGCTTTTGATCTCAAGATATACAATTAGAAAAAAGGTGAAAGAAGAAGTTTACTGAATTTTCAAAATTACGTTTTATGTACAAAAACTATCAGTATATGTATATGGCAAAACGTACATCCTATGCAAAAAATCTAGGAAAACAAAAATAAAATTTAATACTAAGACTAAGATTTTCTTACAATGTGCCGATAGCCAGTAACTTTTGGATTGGATCAAAGGCTAACCGACAGGATGTCCTTGGGATCCCATGATGTGATGCAGGTCCCAAGTGCATATGGGCATTCTCCAAGTTTGCAACCTGTAACGATGACTTGTTGACTTGATTTCAGTCATATGAGTGACAGCCATTACGAACTCACAAAATGGTGATTCATGGGCCGTTTTGTTTCTTTGCCAGCAACAAAACATGTAGCATCAAGGAGTTTAAACTTATTATTCTGTTTAAGTTAATTCTATAGGTTGCATTTGACAGATGCACTTCCTGAATCCAGGTTCACGATACAACACACAGGTTAATTTACAATACTAGTAAGAAAGCAGCGAAAGGTTAGTTTACAACACAATTAAGAAAACAGCAAAAGCACATACATTGAATGGGTCTAATGCATTCTATGATATCCCTCTAACCTACTTTTTTGTACATTTCACCCAAGCTTAAAACTGAAATATATGAGCGAGGTTTATGATGTCAATTTTAAAGGTGTTTTATGCCAGGGGCTTTTGGTGCACCTATGTAATCAAAGCCCTTGGTATCAACCTCATACCAAAGGCAAAGTTAGGATCTCCAATTCATGAACCATCATAGACTTCTCTTCTCTCCCATTTGCTCATATTAACCCAGTTCTACTCACACATCTGCAATAATATTTCCTGCACACGTACTACAATTTCAAGAGAGAATTCATTGATTGATGAAATCATTGTCCTCCCCATCCTTCAGAATTTATTTTATCACAGCTCAAATCTGCTGACAAACACATGAACAGAGAGAATAGGCATTACAACCACAAGAGGCATTAATGAAGGCCACTTGAAAGCTGTATACAATTTTCATCTTTTATTTCTTTGACTTATTAAGTTCTTGTAATTATTCTGAGAACCTATGCTATGTTGGATGTATGAAATTTGCCATGAGATAATCTAATTATTTCTTAACAAGTTTACTTATTGAATTGGGCAAGTCATGTAAGCGAAAAGGTCTGTTTTCTAATGCTACTCCAAGTCATTACGTCATTTTTTAGAAGAGTGAGGTATCCTTTTTTTGTTGGATTTTGTTGATCACGATCTTAGAATACACAAGGGATAAGACCATACAATAGAGAATATTTTATACAGAATTAAAGAACAAAAATATGGGCAATAATTGAAATTAATAGGGCGTGTTCAATATGAATCATAGAAACTAAAATCAGTTGAAGATAATTTGTCAAAAAATAGGCCTGACGCTCAGGCTGATGCTGAAAAAGAATACCCTTTAAAGCCTTAAGCTCAGGCTGGTGCTGAACAAGAATACCTTCTGAAAGTAGGGGTTGAAAGCTGAATGCACCTTGAGGCACCATCTGCACTACTTTGTAAGGTCTTAACCACTTAGGTTATTCTCCACGTCGATAGCACATGAGAGGCCTAGTGTACGTTGGGTGGTTCGGGTGGTTTTGGTCCTCCCGAACCACCCAAGGTACATAGAAGACATCAAGGACTTGAGAATTACCTCGTTGTTGTGCTCCTTGAGGAAATGGCAGTAATGGGCCTCATCCCCATTCTTGCATAGAATTGCCATGTTATTCTATTTGAATGGTTTGCATCCTTACGTGGTCATCCCCATCCTCCTACACCAAACCCTTGAAAGTGGGAGATTTAATGTTTATTCTTGACCAAAGACTTGTGAGAACCTCCATTGGTACTTGGTTATTTTCCGAAGTATTAGAAGTTGATTCCGACACTCTCCTAGTCTTTTCTTTGGAAGGAGGCATCTAAGCTAGTTCTTGGGAGAAGTCAATAGGAAGTGCTAAGTGTATAGGAGTAATGGGTTTTCGAGAAGTGTGATAAGGACTTTTCCTATCCTAAGTCTTTATGAGACCCTTCAAATGGCAAAGAGTTTCCCTATCTGCTCGAGCCTCAGATATAAGTCATGCACCCAAATGCCATCTATTAGGCAGAAGCCTAGCAAAGCACAAAACTTGATGAACGATAGACTAGAAAGAGAAAGCTACTTCAAGTATGGTACTTGTGCCTTGCACTGAACATGCAAGGGTCGCACTAGGCGTTCCAATCTATAGCTACCCTCACCGGGTTGCTACTTTAGGGACAAGCTCTCCTTAGAGAAGTATACTTGTAACATGTCCTGTGCAGGTAACTTGACACTACAAAATTATAGGAATATGAAAAGGTACTCAATCTAAATACTAAATAGGTAAAGCCTTTACCTCTTAACACAGAGCTTGAAAAAGAAGGTTACAACCACTGTATACATCACGTAAGAGTGTAGATGAAGTATAAATAGAGAATCAAAAGCCTCAGTAAATGAATCCACTGTAAGACACATGTGCAGCAAATGATGTAAAGTAAATGTTACACTCAGCTCGCTGAAGTCCAACCTTTGAACATAAATAGACCGATTGAATCACCAAAATAAACTCTCAGAATAGATCATACACTCAGGGATAGCAGTAGTTCCAAAGGCCAGCCAACAGTAGTTTCACAATCCTCCTGCCTATTCCCAAAGAGGCTACCTGCACCTCCTTTTCAAGAAGCATAACTAGGCACTTACAGTTTGTTGGACTCAGACACCTAATGACTGCCTACAGATATAACCATTACCAGCATATACATGGAAGACCAACACTAAGTCAGTGGTCACCCACACTTGTACTAGATATTTTGTCAGTCGACCACCAAATGCCCAGTCCATTAAGGTGCGCATCATTTTCAATACACGCCTTTACGGTAAATGCTTAAGCTCAACCGCTTAAGCCTAATCGAGCCTTATGGGAAAGCATGTAAGAGCGATGAAGGCACTCAACAAAATGCTTACAACTCAGTAAACTACGCACCGTCAAGATAATGTGCTGAAGTTTATGTCTTCCAACCGCTCAGTCAACCTACCAAATGATTTTCTTAGTCGACCTGGGGTACTCAGTCGACTGACATTTCCTCCTCAATCGACCTTCTGCACCTGACAGTTCCCCAGTCTTGAGTGGACTAAGGTGTTGTCTGCAAAGATCTTCCGTCGACTGCCCATTTCCCCAGTCGACTTAGCAACTCCATAAACGACCTGGAAACTTCCCACAATCGACATGATGCACAACAGACCTGCCACAGAGAGAGAGAGAGAGAGCGAGAGAGAGAATTGTGCATGTAGGAGGGAAGGGGGGTGAGGAAGAGAGTGAGAGAGAAAGTGAGTGAGTATGAGGCTGAAGGGGTGTGTGTGTGTGTGTGTGTGTGTGAGAGGGTGTGTGACCATGTGTGTGTGAATGTGTGAGAGTGTCTGTGGAAGTGTGTGAGAATGTGTGAAAGCGTGTGAGAGTGTGTGGGGGTGTGTGGGGAAGTGTCTTCGAGTGTGTGTGAAGGTGTGTGTGTGAATGCATAAGTACGACTCACAAGGGTGTCTGTGTGAATATGAAGGTGTGTATATGGTTATGTGAAGGGTGCGTGGGTATGCGTGGGTATGTGTGTGTATGCGAAAGTGAGCGTGTGTGTCTGTTGTGGGAGAAGGAGAGAAGATGTGCAGATGTGTGTATGTATGAATGAAAGTGTGTGAAGTTGAACATGTTGGTGAGGGAGAGGGGTGAGTGATTGCATGAGTAGGGTTGTGATAATAATACAAACGTCCCTCTAAAAGTTAAGAGCATGAGCAAGCTAAACTACAGTCTAAATGTCTCATAAATGCAATAGCTGCTTTAACAGGCGCACCTACTGTGCTACAAGGTTAACCCTGACTAAACCCTAAAAATAGCAGAGGCTCTTTATCAAAAATGGCTGAAAATGAGTTGACCTGAGTTGACCTTTGAAAGCTGATCCCAAACTGCATTCAACTTCTTGACTAAATTGAATCATGAGGCTCCCAAGTAGTTTATTTATATGGGGGTATGCATTTTGCTGAGGTGCAGGAAAGGCTAACAATACCATAGGCGATTCACTTATTGATAAACCTGAATGTAAGGGAAGGGAGAAGGATGGGAAACACTAGAAAATGAGACCAAAAGCAAGTTATCATACAAACATTTTCAAACAAAGTACAGTATACTTCTCTGTAGGTACTGGACGAGAGGACACCAGAATTACAATGATATTTGATTTGCAAGAGGCAGAGATTACAGCTTGCTTGTAATCTAGAAACTGCAAAAACAAGTTACCATACAGACATTTTCCAAAAAAAGTAGAGTATGCTTCTCTGTAGGTACTGGAAGAGAGCACACCAGAATTACAATGATATTTGATTTGCAAGAGATAGCGATTATGAAGGATACAAGAAAAGGGTGATATGAGCTAGAAGAATCAGCTAGCCAAATGTGAATGGTCACTAGAGTATTGCAAGAGTTAAGGCAGCAATGGTGTCTTCTTGAATGGGATGAATTAAGAGGAGACTGACCACCAGCCTCCAGGAAGAAGAAGCCCAAGGAATGTATTGAAAACTCAACCAATTACCGATGAGAGAAAAAAAACTCATGACTATGCAAAATCTCATAACAAAATGAGGACCAAAGACGCTTCACCAGGAATGAACGCTCCTAAGTCAGTTGTTTTAGTCTCTTTGTGAATGATTCTATTTCTATGTGTTCGTGCTCCCTCTCTCATTCACCTTTACTATCTTTGATGTATCATGTCTTAGCATGTAGTCCATGCTTCTTCATCCGTCATTTCTTCTAGCACTACCAGACTCCGTTGATATCCAAGAAGTGCTTCCACCTCCTGTAACTTTTTCAAACACTTTGTTTGATGGAATGCTCCCAAAAGATGAGATGTTTCATGAGTGTTGCAGCTACCATGATGTTTAATTGCTTTCTCTGCGTTCATGCAATGAAGACTTATGGAGAACTTATGGCATCACTATTGAGGTGGCCTCTTTGATCCCATGTTAGCCCATACTTGAACCTTGTCTAGGGTGAAATGGGCTCACTCTCCTTTTTTATGAATAAATAAATAATTATATTTTCTTATCTATTTTTAACTCCCAACCTAGTCTAAATGAGAGCTCATCCCACCAGGAACACAAACTTGTTTTCTCTTTTGCTCAACCATGTGAGCATGCAATGAAAAAGAGCACCAGACAAGTCCAGCAATCTAATAGACTCAAACAACAAAGGCATTGATGTAGCACCACGGTTCCCCAAGAGGTCACCCATCCTAGTTGTGTCACCCTTGGGAAAGATTAAAGGAGAAGCTATGGCATTCTCATTGATGAGGTTAGAGTAGCCCAGGCAAATATCAAGGGCAAGATGGACTAACTCTCTTTTTTCCTCCTTTTATTTTTAAGGCTCAACCTAGCCTAGACGAGAAGTCATCCTACTAGGGATTGTTTTCTTTTGCTCACTGATGTGATCAAATAGTTTGGGAGAGCATTGAGCAATTTATTAGGATCAAACAGCAAGGACATTGATGTAACAACACTGTTTCCCAAGAGGTCACCAATCTTAGTTGTGACATCTTCCAAACATGTTTAACTAAAGAGTTGGACTGACCATATATGAGGAAAAGTTGAAAAGGACTAGAGAAAAATTGAATCGAATGATGAGCTAGAGGGTCAAGCAAAAGCTCAACCAAACCAAGAAAATGTTAGGATGGACAAAAGAAAAGTTGGATGTTAAATAAAGTAGCTTGACAAAGGTTAATATCAAGCTAACACTATGCTCTTTTCGATTCTCATAGACAAGAAATAATATATGTGAGATACTCTCTTGAAGCTCACACATTAAGCAAAAGGAAGTTGAATTTGTATGGTACATCATGTTACACTTATGTGTCCCTCGGGTAGCTTTGTTGTGAACCATTTCCCTATACATGGGCATTTTTTTACTCTAGAGCTTGCTAGAGGTTTTTTTCTCATGTAACCACATATACATGATATACTCATATGTGATGGTACATCATACTTAGGGATTTTCTCATATAGCTCTAAGTTACTAATTCTCATACTACATATCATCTATCGACAAAGAGCTCTTCCAGCCATCGCCTCTCTTGGTGCATCAATCTTCTTCTTCACTCTTGTGTGTACTTCAATTCGTGCTTCCTCACCCACTCACACACCCAATTGCGGTATCAAAGCAAGTTTAGCTTCTTCTCAACCTCTTGTTTTCCACATCAGTTGCTGCACACACTTTTAACCATGCAAATCGGTCCAAAGCATAAAAGTACAAAGTTCAGCATTCAATGATCATTTTCAGAGGTGCACTAAAGTTTTACTCCCTTTTGAAGCCATTCATGAAGTCAGAATTGTCATCGGAGTTGCAATTTCTGAGCTTTGTTGAAGTTCATATCTTTCTATTTTTGCGTTGTTTGGTGCGATGACAAGGAATAATGGCTTGTTTGGCATGCTTCAAGCTGAAGATAAGTTTAACGGGACCAACTAACCAATGTGGTCTTGCATGATGAAGCATGTTCTTGTAAAAAAACTATGGACCATAGTTGTAGATGTTGACAAGCAACCTCACGGTTCTTCTACTACACACCCTCTTGTCATAGATTCAAGATTTCTTCAAGTGGAGTGACTATGCCTTTTGAAGTTCATATCTTTCTACTTTTGCGTTGTTTGGTGCGATGACAAGGAATAATGGCTTGTTTGGCATGCTTCAAGCTGAAGATAAGCTTAACGGGACCAACTAACCAATGTGGTCTTGCATGATGAAGCATGTTCTTGTAAAAAAACTATGGACCATAGTTGTAGATGTTGACAAGCAACCTTGCGGTTCTTCTACTACACACCCTCTTGTCATAGATTCAAGATTTCTTCAAGTGGAGTGACTATGCCTTCTCCACCTACACAAGAGCAACTTAGATTGGATGGAAAGGATGCTCAAGCTAATGCATTGATTGCCTTTTTTGTGATGCAACATATTGTTCCACACATCCGATCATGCACTACTTCAAGACAAGCTTGGGATTACCTGCTTCTTTGTATGCCGTGCTTAATGAAGCACGTGTTGGTTACTTAAGAATGGAACTTGAAGTTATATGTATGGCTGAAAATGAGCCAATGGATGTATATGTTATACTAATAAAAGATTTGGAAGGGCAATTAATAAACATTGATGAAATCATTCCAAATGCATCATTCATTTCTATACTACTCAAAGAATTGCCGGAATCTTTTCAAACCTTTGTTACTACACTTCATTTGTGTGCAAAAGGGAATCTAAATATGTATACTTTTGATGAAGTTGTGTCTCTTCGAGTGAGTAAAAGTGGTTTGCTTGAGGAATGCAAGAACTTGCTATTACACAAAAGGGAAAAGCAAATATGTTTCAGCTCTGGGTTCATGAAAACCAAAGCCTCGCTCTTCTTCTTCCACCTCTTCCTCTCTTGATAGTGATATGCAAAAGAAGAAGAGATGCAAGTATTGTTGAAAGATTGAGCATACCATTGATGAATCTAGAAAGGTTGCATAATGAAAAGAAGAAAGAATCCGGCATGTCCATTGTTGAGAATACATCTAATGCAAAGAATGATGAAGCTAATATTTCTCAAGATGTTTGGGCAAGATGTATAGTTACATGTCATTATGGTTCATCAGCCCATTTTACATATATGATTGTGAATGAGGCTCATTCGGATTGTTTTTATGATAGTGGTTCTTCAAAGCATATCACTTCATGCAAAAGATTGTTTCCATCTTTGAAAGATGCACCCAAGGGAGGACATGTTATATGTGCAAACAATGCTTTTTATCTTATTATTGGATTTAGAGAAATTCAGCTTACAGCTGCAAATGGAGTTATTGTTACTCTCAAAAATGCATTGTATGTACTTGGTATCAAGAAAAACTTGATTTCAATTCCTACTATTGCTAGTGTTAGCCTTAGTTGATAACAAACGAATGGTTCATGATTTTAGCAATGGCGATGTTATGGTGATGTCGGGAACATTATGCAATGGTGTTTATCGCTTGGATACGTATAAAACACTTGTGTCAAATGCCTTGCTTAAAATACTTCCTCTATGGTTGAAACAGAGTTATGGCATGTTCATTTTGATCATTTAAACTTCAATAGTTTCTTTTACTTACAAAAGAAGTATATGGTTATTGGTTTATCGATACTTCAATCCATTGAAAAGCATGCATGTGAAAGTTGTACACTTAGAAAAATGCATCATGCTTCTTTTCCCAAAGATCGTGCTACACATGTTACACAAAAATTGTAACTTGTTCATAGTGATGTATGTGGTCCGATCAAGCCTCCATATACTTTGTTACCTTCATTGATGATGCATCATGCAACACTCCATACTCGGTGTATCCTATGAAAGCAAAAAATGAGGTATTATCGACTTACAAGCTGAGCATCTTATATATCACATGGAGGTAGTGCACCGTTCATCACAAACCTCTTCAACCAAGCATTGGTTGAGGGGTTCTCAACCTTGTGGGCAAAGCACACACTTGTGCCTATTCACAAGTTTGGGGATATGACAGATCCTAGCACTTCTTGTGGGCTATCATGATTGGCCCTATATTGGCCAAACTCTACATACCAATACTCGAGGAGGAGCTCTGCACCCTGGCTGAGCAAGCAGGTTTTCGGGCTCCAGAGCAAGTTCGTTTTCGATGTGCCTTTTCCACCTTTGACCACATCTTCACTCTCATATGTTTGATTGATAAGGCACAAGTGAGGAAGAGGACGATATATTGCTGCTTTATGAACTTCCACAAAGCATTTGATATTGTACCTAGAGAGATACTTTTTAGAAGGCTACTTGATCTTGGAGTTACGAATGATCTACTATGGGGGATGATGGATCTATGCTTTATACAAGCAAGTATCTCATAGGGTCAAATGTCCTAGAGAACTTGCCGATCCCCTTGTTAGCACTATAGGTGTGAAACAAGGATGCCCATGATCCCCTACTTTATTTGGGATATCTATTGATGAGATTGTAGACTTTATCCAGCAGCATGACAGATCAGGAGTGTAGTTGGGGGTTTCATCGAACACACTGTTATATGTTGATGACATTGTCTTGATTTCAAAACCAATTGAGGGGTTGCAAAGCCACTTACATGCATTAGATGATTTCTGCTCACAGAGAGGGCTCTCTGTGAACCTTGGTAAAACCAAGGTCCTTATTTTTGGCAAATAAGCACATATACAGAGATACAGTGTATTTAGAGTTGCTGACAGATACATTGAGATCACTTGCACCTTGTCCTCCATCTCCCATTCTGTAAAAGGATTTGAAGCCATGCTTTGAGTCTTGCGAAGCATCCTTAAATTTGCAGAGATAAAGACAAAATCACTTGCACGTTGCACTCCAAGTCTTTTCCTCTTCTTAGAGGCTACATGTCTATATACAGTCCATAATTGCAAAAGGCAACTCATAGCGCAAGCTTGGATAAGTATACATATAGCCAATCCTTGCAAGTCTCAACCATCAAATCCAAAATCTTCACACCATAGTGCAGTGCTGACACAAAACCTATCTTCTTGTGCATCTCAACATGAAAATGAAGCATCTTTCATAGTTCTATATTTGGATAATTGATCTCTAATAAGCCTCCTTGATGCATTATCTACGACAAGTCTCTCCAATATCATCCTCTATCCACTTGCTACCTCCATTTCAGCATATTGTTTCTTATCTTGAAATTTGGGGTCCACCATGAATGCTGTTGCATGGAGTGGGGAGTAATAGGCATTCCATCGTCGAACACGTATTGATGAAATTTTTTCATACTTCTCATCCTCTTGCACTAGCTTCTTAAGTGACTCTATGGTTTGATCCATAGCTTCATGTACTTTGCCAATACATGGTTCCATAGAATCCACCACTCTTAGCAAGTGCACAAGTGGTCTCACAATATCCACTATGCAGCTAATATTCTCCCACCATGTTGCAGTATCTTCTAGTTTTCTTAATTTCTTTTGTGCTTTAGTGGAAGCCTCTAGCATTGCTACAAATTCATCACTCAATAGTAGGCCTCTTAAAACACCACTATACTTCACAATACGATGTAACATGATGAAGTTATATGCAAATCATGTTTCAGCATATTTAAGCAAAACAAGAGTAACTCTTTTGTTGAACTCATTCTTCACACGTGTATGATTGTTGATGAAGTTCACTAATGCATTTGCCTCATTGATTGAAGGCAAAATCCAATCCAAAGTGCCAATGCATTTGAGAATATTATTTAGCCAATGAAACATTCAAAAATAAACCTTGATACGAGGATACAAACTTTCAATGATTTCGGAAGCTTCTCTGTTTACGGCTTCCCCATATGCTACTATGACTACAACATTTGTTGGACCCACAAGTTCTATGGCACTTGCCGACTCAGAAGCAAGCACATCGGCTGATTTTCCTGTCTCACATGCATCATGGGATGATATGAAGTATCCCAAGCATCCTTAGCTGTTCTGCAAGAGCGAATGTGAGGAATAATGGCACGTTTGAAAGACAAAGCTATCAATGCATGTGCCCGGGCATCTCTTCCATCCCAACGAATCTTCCCTGCAGTAGGTGCAGCACAAACCAAAGCACGAACAGGAATATGCAGAATGTCACCATCTTCGACACCTTCTGCATCAGCTTCGGTACCTGCAGTTGTAAGAGTTGCAGGTGTGATAAGACGTTTTTCGACATCCTGCACAATGTTCCACAGTCCTTTTGCAACCAACACATGTCGCATCATATAAGCCCATAACGGGTAGTTGGTACCATCCAACTTATCCTCAAGAGCCGACATACAGAATACATCACTGCTTTCAGCCATGGCCGGTGACTAAAATACCTTGATGCAGAAAATTGACTACCTTGATGCAGAAAATTAACTGTATCTCAAAAAGTTGAATGGAACTGCCCGGACGAGTTCAGGTAAACTTGTAGCGGACTTCGACACCCTTATACAGGCGAGCAGAAACAAGTATATACCTTTGGCACAAAAAGACGAAATAGCCTGCACAAGTGCTGTGATAGTGCGTTCGGAGGTCAAAACGAGCTCAGATCGCGATTTCGGCACCACATAGCGAAGCTGTTTTGATCTCGGAAACACCCTGAGTATGCTCACCAAAATTATTACGATTTTGAGACTGCAACCGGAGGAGTGTCGACGGCGCCCTAGATGAAGCGACGACCTGCTTTGATACCAATTGTTGGAGATAGACGTCTGCGGAAGCACGCGAACAGCACAAGGAAGAAGAAGAAGCTTGGAGAAGAACACACAATACTGAATAGTAATCCTAGAGTGTTCACACACATCACTACCTAAATATATCAACAATTATCATGCTGTAGAATAAATTTTTTGAAGGACAGAGTAAAGAATGGGCACCAAGGAACCAAATATCAAATTGGGCGCTAAGACATCCAAAATCTAGAGTTGGGCGCCAAGACGTCCAAAATCTGGAGTTGGGCGCCAAGACGTCCAAAATCTGGAGTTGGGCGCCAACACGTCCAAAATCTGGAGTTGGACGCCAAGACGTCCAAAAACTGGAGTTGGGCACCAAGACATCCAGATGGTAGAGTTGGGAGATTGCATGACCAAGGCATGCAAGACAAGCAGACCTGACAAGGCGACCAAGTGGGGGCCAGCCACTCATCATTACACGACAAAGTCGGGTACTAACGGCCATACTGACAAATGAAACCGCCTAGTGCATTAACTTCCCATTACTTCCGTGTAACAGACTTCCCTATTGTACCGGTTCCTCACCTCTCTCCTATAAAAAGGGGAAACCTCAAGACAGGGGGGGATATAGCATATAGTGCACACTACAAGAGACTATAGCTGAGAGTGAATGCAGTCTTAGAGCTCGTAGAGACCTGCGTATGTTGTTTGCTTATGCTACTTATGTGAGAATACTTAGAGGTTGAATTCTGTTGTTCCATTGTTTTGGTATGATTAGCTAATGGCTTGTATTCCGATTGTGTTGCATTTGGCTTCTTAGTTAGTGTTGTTTTGTGCTCTATTTTGCTACATGCTTTCTGCTGTCATGACTCTCACTCCTAAGTGTAGTTTGTATCACTCCTAAGTGTAGTTTGTAGTAGTGATACAGAGGCTTGTGATAAGTGTCTATTATGGTAATGTGCTTTAGTGCGCCATGTGCTTACATGTTCTCCAGGAGTAGTGCATTTTGCATTCCCTGCACCCATAGACTTCATTTCACCACCTACAGGTGAAAATTTGGCACACCCGGTGGGACAGGGCTTCTGGAGATTTCCTTTTCCTTGAGAAATCGCTTAGAGTTTGATTGCCTAGGGCCACCTCTCCGCCTTAGGGGAAGCTTGGGTGACTCCTCCTCTCCTCCTCTCTTGGCTTTTTGGGGACTCCTCCTCTTCCTTCTCTCTTTGCTTTTTGGGCGACTCCTCCTCCTCTTCCCTCTCTCTTTGCTTTTTGGGTGACGACTCCTCCTCTTCCTCCTCTTTTGGTTGTTTGGCCGACTCCCTCCTCCCCCTCTCTTGGCTTTTTGGGCGACTCCTCCTCCTCCTTCTCCACTTGAGCAACCTCTTCTTGGGCGAAGACTCCTTCTTTTTGGGCGACCTCTTCATTGGGACGACTTCCTCCATCAGGGTGAGCCACCTCCTCCCATCTAATCACTCTCTCATTATTTCCTCTCTTGGAAATAGTTCCCAAGATGGTCCATGACCCACACCAGAGCTAGCAAAGAGAAGCGGCTAAGCCCTAAGAAGACACCAATCAAAAGTTACCACAGAAGAAGGCCAGACCCTTACCTAACACCCATAAGAAGTCTACGCCTCAAACCTAGCTTCTAGAATAGAAGGGGTGGACGACAAGGTTAAAACTCAAAAGACTTTACCTCAAGACTGTTGAAATGAAAAAGGACTACTCCTACTCTACTCACTTGCACACATCTAACAAGCTAAGGAGGAAGGAACAAAAGATAACAAAACATGATGAATGAATTAAAATAGAAATGGAAATGACTTACATGAGATGCTCTATGAGCATGGAGACTCCATGAGGAGTGGGAGCACACTCTTGGCAATGAGCTAGAGTGGAATGGCATGTGTAGAGTGAAGGGAGGCCTTGCTTATATGGAGTTTGGGAGAATTCCCTTGCATGTGGGATAAGTGAACTTGCATGAGAATGAAACTAGCTTTGGACAAAAGGGTGGAGCATGGAACTCTCAACACCCCCCCTCCATGTGATGACCCTTGTGTTTTTAATATGGGGACTAGTGACGTATGGGATCACTTAGTCCATTGGTTTTTTAGGATCTAAGGACATATGGGATCCTTAGACATAACTTGGACATATGGGATCCAAGTTGGGGACATATGACATCCCTTGGATCTTGGGACATATGGGATCCCAAGACATTTTACTTGGACATTTGGGATCCAAGTGGTTTTTCTTGGGATCTAGGGACATATGGGATCCCTAGACATATAGAGGGTTTACATCATGGGGTAGGTAGTGTTAATGGAACCATTTGCCACCTTTGATTTTGATGAAGTCCATATTTGTGCAAGCCATAGGGAAGGTCTTACCACTTTGTTATGTGCCAGTGTCTAGTCCCTTTACATGGGGCTTGGAGCTCAATAATATCTTAACTCTTTGCAATACAAATCACTTTAGAGTATATATAGCTTCAAAACTTGATGAATTTGGGAAGGTCCTACCATGTTCATACATGGTGGTGTCTAATCCCTTACATTAGAAGTTTCAAAAAAATACAATCCCAAACTTTGAGTGCAACTAGATTGGTTGGTGTATAATCCCACATGGGAGAGTCATTTTTGAATGAGAAATCCTACATAGATATCGTGTAGACTTCGTTTGGCGCTCTTTCTTTTCCCAACTACCACTATAGTTCCCTTGATTCATTTTTCCTCTCTTTATCATAAAAATAATGAACCAAGAGAAATACAAGTCAGGTCACATCTAAAAGCAGACGCATCTCAACTTAATGCACGCGTGCTCTTCAATCTTCATGACTTAATGAGGTCACAAATTCGAATGATAACAAGTTGAATATCTTGTTGAAAACTTCGCAGGTACGTCCTCTGAGAAGCAAGCAAGTGGGTTCCAAATATGGTGTGGTAGAGAGGCACACGTCAACAGACTTAATGCATTCGAACTGATCAGTTCTGGAGTAGATTGAGGGGTATCTGCCATTGGCGCACTATGTGCAGACTTGCATCAACAGCTAGCACATCAATAACTTTGCATAAGTGGACAGTGCATAAATTTACTATTTAAGTCTTTGAAGTCGTGTAGATGCAGATGCGTAACGAGTTTTTCAGGTTGATGCATCAGCGTAGCAGAAAACCGCATTGAAGACCTTAGTGCATAGCTTGATGTATCTTCGAAGCTGCTCCACTATTCATGTTGACATCAACGATTATGTCAAGCATCTGTCTTCTCCGATCCCTGAGTGGTGCTTTCCGTGCGTTAAAGAGATAATTGTCAAAGTACGAATGTAATCTAGGGGAGATAAGTGCAGCCACGAAAGCAAGGCCCAGAGGCTGGCGATACACTACTGTGGATCTAATATCTATGATAGGATAGAATAGACAGATGGGCGATCACACATATGCTCAATTACTGCTTGCCACCATACCATTTGCTGTAGTAAGGATCATAACCGAGCAGATGCCTCTTGGCCGCCTCCATCTCCTTCTCTAGACGGATGACCTGCTGTTGATCTTCCATAGACAACTCACCCACTTCCGCAAGTGCCTCGTTACTAGTGCCGCTGAGCTCCCTGGCCGTTCTCCAGCCAAATCCCGGAGCTGCCACTTCAAAGCGCTACCGAAATATCTTACCTGCGAACTGGGAATCTCTCTGTCTCTCTCTATCTTTCTCCACAGAGGCATATGCATTGGAGTGTGGGGTGCATATGCATTGGAGCTTGTTGACTCATCGATTGTGGGGTGCATATGCATTGGAGCTTGGTGGGGATCAGATATCAGAAAGAGTGTCTGTCTGTATGCGCGCATTTAGAAGGGGATAATCCATCAAAAGCTAGATTATCATCTGCCACTCCATTTTGAGTTTAGATATGGCGATATTTTCTCGTTGCCTACTCTTTCTCCAAGCCTAATCGACGCTACATTAACACTTGATACAGACATCTCTCTGCATTTTCCTGGCAGTACTCCTTTAGCAGGCATCTTGCACAATAGAAAGAAGGGGCAGTCCGAGAATCTATCCAATATCGATATGGCCATTGTAGAGATTGAAGCATACCTTTGGTTCTCGGCATCACACGACTATCAGGACACCTGCATTCGTCCTCTTTCTATTATTCACAGGCTGAAAAATGCATTGTTTCTGCTTGTTGTGCATATTCTTCTTCACTATCTCTTTAAATCTTTGGCGAGCATAACTTCAGCACATGGCAGCCACACTTCAAGTCGCCTTCACTTCACTTTTCTTGAATCACGAACACGTACTTTGTCCTCAGACCAGCACAAGTCCATGGAGAGAGTCTCACAAAAATGGCAGCATCCATGCAGGGAAACAAAACCTTCGTGCTATGCTTGAAAGGGCTAATCGTATGATTTATTCAATAAAAATAGTGTTCAAAACACTTTTATTCCTTATGACATGGTGCTCATAAGCACGTACATATCAAAAATGGAAGATGATGAATATGATGAGAGAAAGGACTAAAATCATGCATCTTCAAGAATGAAAGTAGTGTTGAAAAGCACTTTTTATTGGGAAAGATGTGAAATGGGAGGGAGGGAGGGATTAAGAGTAAAACATGCTAATGAAGGTAATAAAAGCAAAACTCAAAAGGAAATACTATCAATGCAATACCTATGCTCTGATACCATGTTGAAATGAAAAAGGACTACTCCCACTCTACTCACTTGCACACATCTAACAAGCTAAGGAGGAAGGAACAAAAGATAACAAAACATGATGAATGAATTAAAATAGAAATGGAAATGACTTACATGAGATGCTCTATGAGCATGGAGACTCCATGAGGAGTGGGAGCACACTCTTGGCAATGAGCTAGAGTGGAATGGCATGTGTGGAGTGAAGGGAGGCCCTGCTTATATGGAGTTTGGGAGAATTCCCTTGCATGTGGGATAAGTGAACTTGCATGAGAATGAAACTAGCTTTGGACAAAAGGGTGGAGCATGGAACTCTCAACAAAGACACCCCTCTTAATAAGGCTATGGCAGAGGAACTTTCCGCTCTTCTGTCAAGGATAAATATTAGATTTTCTTCATCTCATGGCAGTGCTAATTGAAGATCCTGAAGATCATGTACGAAACTTTCTTTCAATTTGTAAGAGCAGGGGCTTACAGCAACGACAGGACGCCTTCCTTGCTCTCTTTCCATCAACTCTTGAAGGACTGGCCGACAAATGGTTCAGCCAGTATGCGGAAAACCATTTCCAAACATGGGAAGCATTGAGGACCGAATTCACAAACGCATTTCGGCCAGGTAACTCTACAGAAAGGACGTTAGATGAACTTGAGAATCTAATCTTGCATATGGGAGAATCATTTTCAGAACTTATGCAAGGTCACTCGTGGCAAGACTGCCGGAACCACCGGGGGATTTCCTTGTTAAGAAGTGGGTGAAGAAAGCCTTGCCGAAATCCACACAGCAGAAGCTTGAAGCTGAGAGAGCTTTTGAGACGGGATGCCACTTTAAGAGGATTTGATGCAGCTTCCACGAGGATTGAGGCTTCACGGGTTCATTTTGGAACACATCCAGGTAAGACTTTCCCCCAAGATGAAGATATGGTGACAGACTTGAGGAAGGAACTAGAGACCTTAAAGCTTCAAAGAAATCGAGAAGAGGACAAGGGTACTTCGGAAGGTCTCGCTAAAATACGACAAGAGCTTGAAGAACTCAAAACATTAAGGGAGGTAAGAACTGGACTATGGTGTTCTCTCTGTAGTACTCAAGGACACACATCACAAGAATGTCCAAGGAGGCTAACATGCCAGTTTTGTGGAAAGGGTGGCCATGAGGCCAAGGATTGTTATTTTCTGAAGGGTCTTGGAAATCAGGCTATGATGTCAGGACAACCACCGGAAGCTCAATGGGTAGGGGTGGCTCAGCCCTCCTTGTTAGGGCAACCACCCTTAACATCCACTACAACACCTTCTGTAACAAGTTTTTACACCTATCAAGGACTTCAACGGCAAGAAGGTAGGCCTTGCCAGAACTGACCACCTAGGCCTATAATGTGTTACAGATGTGGGGAGTATGGACACTTCCAAAGTAAATGTTCACTTCCTGAGGATGCCCCACCATGCAAAAATTGTCCTCAAACACAGGATCATTATACGAAGGACTGCCCAAAGTCAATGCCGTCTACAAGCACACCAGGTAACTCTTGCCCCCTACATATGATCACAGTAACTAATGATGAGGGCAATGTAGACTCTCCAAGTGCCCGAGTAGTCCAGCTTGAGGAACTTCCCGGAGTAATGACTAGGGCACAAAAGAAGAAGGCAGCTTTGAAAGATGCTACCAAGGAAGCAACAGATTCAACAAAGGACAAGGGAAAAAAGACCATGGAGCATAAACCTTCTCAGGGAGCCAACCACAACCAAGACAAGGAGAAAATCTCACTGAGAAGAGTAGGAAGAAATGAAGATACTCTTGAGCAAGTTATTGACAAAGCTTATGCAGTATCTAAGGAGGACCTAAGGCACTTTCAAAATGGCGCTACTTCAAGGAACAATCAAGCAGGCTTTCTCACTACAGTTCAAGTTTTGAAGAGCACCTACCAACAGGTAACTTTATATAACTTGTTAGCTATGAGTCCTGGATTCAGAGAAGTAATGGCTGCCATAAATGGGTTAGACCCTGGCAACATGTTAAGTGGCGGGCAAGGTTTCACTTCTCTAATTTCTCAACAAATACCTATACCCTCAACTTATAGCTCAGAACCATCTAGGATGGCACCTCTTACTGATTACAAGAGCCCTAGACTAACTGTAAGTATCAAGGGAACTCCTTTGGTAGGAGTGATAGTTGATGGGGGATCTGGTATTAATCTGATGCCTGAGTACACAATGACATTGCTAAATCTGAAACCAACTAAGGCTGCTCATTTTACAGTATCATTGGCAGACCAAAGCAAGGTAAGCCCACTAGGCATAATGGAAAAGGTTGAAGTCGTCATCCATAAGCTAAAATTTGTGTTGGATTTTGTGGTAATAACACTCCCAAAGGTGAAGGGAGGATTTTCTCTTTTGATAGGAAGGCCATGGCTATGCCACAGTAAAGCGGTACATGACTGGGGTAGTGACACCTTATGGGTGGCGGGACCAGACAAGGTAATGAGACAGCTTCAGATGGAAGGAGGAACGGATGAAGCCCTGGGTACTTCTCAAGTTGTTCCCCATCGAGAGCAAGCTACAGAGGAAGGCAAAGAAGATAACAATGGAGAAGACGAACAGCAGACCAGACAAGAAGGAGCAAGCATTTGGGCCACACCTCCTCCACCATGGGTTCTGGAAAATGTGGAACTATCAATACAAGAAGGGGCACTTCACCTCCATGGGCGTCTACACCTCCTAGTTCAAGGTGGGCGCACTCACCTCCCAGAGGCAGAGATAGGGCGACTCCACCTCCTAGTCCAAATCCTAGTCCCAACTGGGCGCTGCCTCCACCTCCAAGCAGCTCGGCGACTCCACCTCCTAGTCCAAGCTCGGCGCCTCCGCCTCCAAGTAGCTGGACCACTCCAGAGGCTTGGGCTCCATACTCTGCTCAAGGGCCTCCACACTGGGCACCTGAATGGGCAGCTTATCCTCCATCTTGGGCTACCCTACAACTAATTGGGCGGCCCAATGGGCATCCGGGAAGCCTCACACAGAGCCAACTAAAACAAAATCACCTTACATTAAGGAAGAAGTTGATATAGGAGAAGAATTATCTAATGAAGATCTAGGTGACATCATGGATTGGATTGAGGAGACTAATAATGTTTCATGCTTTACAATAGCAATCAAGGAGAAAGAAGAAGAAGAACCTATTGTGGAGTCTGTGGTATTAGGAGAACCAGCTAAAGATTCCCCAAGGGGTAAAGTTTTGAAAGGAGTTGAAAGAAGGAAAGGGATTGAAGGAAGCCAAAATAGAAGAAGAACTAGTAGAAAGCATTTTCCCAATGGTGGAAGTTCCAGTGGGATGGACGCAGGAAAACACCCAGGAAATCACCATCAATGATAGTCCAGCATTCACCAAGGAAATGTTGTTTAAAGACGAGAAGAGGCAATTTTCGGAGCCAGTTAAGGAAGTCAACTTAGGAGAGGAGGATAATCTGCAAAACCTTCTCCTAGCACGCTGGTTATGGAAGCATCCTTTACTCCTCACAAAGGTAATCATCTTCATGAATAACTATAAAGATGTCTTGCCTGGAGCTATAAAGACTTGATAATACCCTTGGTAAAGGAATCAAAGCAGAAGCTCTATGTGGAGCAGGAGTAGAGCAAGAGCACAACAGCCTTGTAATAATGTACATATTGAGTCTATTTTTTAAGTTCCAGTATCCATCTATCTTCCAAGTTCCATTATCTACCTGTAATTTGGCAGCATATCAATTTGAGCTTACTCCACTCCTAACTTTTCCCAAACAACTAGTCTCTTCTCTCCAACTTTAACCTTCTTTAAATCTCTAACCTTCTTTCAACAATGGCTACCCTCTCTCCTTCCGAGGCATCCAACTTCCATATCATCCATCCTCCATAAGCGACTACCATTTTCAACCTTCTTCCCTTGGGGCTCTACCTATCTACCCCTCTCTCCTAGAATCTTGGCGACTACCATCTATCCCTCTCCCTTGGGCGACCACCTTCCGTCATACACCTTGGGTAACCACTCCAAATTAGATGTGTCAATCTAACTTTTTGTATGTATATGCAAAACCTACACAGGCAACCTTCTTTCTTTTTTTTCCCACCGACGCATCTATTGACAGGGCTTCTGACATGTCCACCGATGCAGAGACCGACAGATCAGGGACGTGGCTACCACTAGGATATCGATGTATTTACCCATTATGTAACCAATGGAGTTACCCACTCTGCTACTGACGCGGTTACCCATTGTGCTACCGACGTAGATACGCACTGTGCTACCGATGCAAATACCAACTAATGTCCATCGATGGGTCTTCTAACGCATCGACAACGTGCATCACAATATCAATCAGAAAACTGCCTGTTTGTAGTGGTGAAGGTCTGGATCAGATGCTGATACTCGGACCTTTTTTTTTTTACTTTTTAATTTTCTTCTTGTGGAAGATTGTCAATGTCAATGTTTATATGAAAGACAAATGACCATCGGACACTGTTCTTTATGTATGTTCTAGGGCATATAGTGGCCTCATCAATCACACGTTGTATCATGGCCGCCTCTCGTGAAAATAGACATATTTGTGTATGCCACTCCAGGTCTCTAGTTTCTACTTTTTTCTATAAGTTTACCCATAGAAAAATAGAGGTCATATCTATCGTTGTCCAAAAAGATAGTCCATGTTGCACAAAGCTTGAAAGCTCCCCTTCACCTTACATTTCTCTTTCACAAAGATGATGGTTTTGTAGCAAGCCCAAGAGAATCCTACCTAGCTGCATAAGCACTTAATGTGGCTATAGCAAGTGTTATTCTATGTGATCGAGCCCACTATTCTTCTCTCCACAACATTAAAGATTACTCCCATTTATTTCCTCGAGAACCCAGGAGACATTCTCATCTCTTCTTATCACACAATGTAAGTAATATGTAGAATGCAACATCTCAACTCTGCGCACTCAGAATGTAATGTGCTGCGCTATCTCTTTAGCGAAAGAGAGCCTTCTTTGCCTCCTTCAATCTTATAAGCGTGCACAAACATGAAATACCCCTGCAACTGTATGCTGAGGTATTCACGAATGTGTTGAGGCCAGAAAGTTTACGCGGTGGATAGATGTAGCCATCAGCCTGCATGAGACGATAATGATGAAGCGAGGCTCCTTAACGCCATGTCAAAACGTCTCAACTGCATCAATTTCGAGAGGAAGATTTAGAAATTACAATAAATCAGACTCACCTCATGTGGTATCACTTGCTTGCGCTTCCTATGGAACATGGATAATCTGTCGTTGATGTTTCTAAGTTCTCGTTAATCTTGCACAAGGTTAGAACACGACGAAAACTCAATAACCTCAGCCTTGCTGGGAGTGGCGTATGACATTGAAAAGGCTTTATATTATGTGCGCGTAAACGGCCATATGTACACTGATGACGGAAAACCACTCACCGCGTCCGTGTATGTGTGTGTTAGAAAAAGAGAGGAAGAAAGGAGAGAAGTTTGTACAATACGTCGCAGCATGCGCGTGTACGTGATCTCTATTTCTTTATCCCTCGAAGCAGAAATTCAGCTACCGGCATTCCGGCTGCGGGCCGCAGCCTGCCAATGAAGAATGACATCTTTTAGACAGTAGCGCTGAAATGTTGTCCTGACTTTATTCGACTATTCAATAATTTGACTTTGTCTTCAGCCGTGTGCAGTCCGGGGCTTGACTTGAAGTTTGAACTACAGTTTTTTACAATTTAGTGTTCTCGGGTCCTTAGTTTGAATTAAGAGTATAATGAATTGGAAATACACACTCACACACTTCATCTCCTAAGGTAGAGGCACCCATCATGAGAGACTCATGGACATGTCGAGTCAAGACTTGAACTCATCAAGACTTCCTCCCATAACTTCAAGGTGTCAACCCCTAACCACTTAGCATTAGTGTTGATTTTTTATGACCGTATTGTCCGTTTTGGCTATTTTTTACCGTAAAATAAGATCAAGAATTTTGTTAGACCTTCAAACAATTCATTAAAAATATCAGATACAGGTACGATGTGTAGATAGCCTTCAAAATTGAAGGGCAAGGTAGACCATCAAAATACAACATTGCTTAGCACTATTGTTGTACTTGGACACTTTAATGTCTTCGGACATTTTCGTGTCTTGAAAAAGAGACGTTATTTGATGAATTTTTTTAACTACTAGAAGGAACCATTTATAAATGTAATTATGCAACATGTTAGCATAAAAGTTGAATACTTCTAGAAAAATATAGTTTCTACTAAATGATAGAAAAATTTAAATTTATTATTTCATGATGCTAATTTCAGTATTGGCATAGAAATAACAGTGATGTCAATTAGTGGTTACTTTTTATTAAAATCATGATCTTTCAATTTTCATTGTTGTAAATGCAATAAAGTCTCTTATTTCATATACATCAACACTTTTCTATCCATAATTAGAGATTCATAATGATTTTTACTAAGTTTATGTCATAAAATTAATCTCATATGTTCCATGATAGTGTATCATCTACGAATTATTTTGGAAAGTGATGGTATGAATATGACTCATTTTTTATTATCAAAATACTATTTAAGATTCTTAAAGTTAAAGATATTTTTTTAACAACCTTGGGAGCCAAATTTATATGCCGATTCTTCTAGTTAAACAAGGCAACTATTTTTCTATGCTAAGAAAAGGTCATTTGATGAGAAAATGTTGCATGTGCTACATGATTAAAGTTAATATGTTAGTTTTTTCTATATAAAGTAGTTTATAGTGTTTATATAGTTATATGATTGATATTATATGTCTTACATCATTGAGAAAAACTAATTTTTTAGGATGAATGTCTATTGTCAATAGAGTGGAATATGGCTATTCAATGAAATATTGAGATTGTTGGTGGTATATGAGATAGGTACAAAAATAATTGGTTCAAAGCCATCTACCACATTTTTATGATATTATATGATGGTTTTTGAAATAAAACACCAGCCATTATAGTGTTTTTATGCATCAATAACATATACAAGGCTCCTACAATGTATAGCTATATAAGGAGCACCCTATAATGTAGTAAATTGCTTATTATAAACATGATTTTTTTAATTTCCAAGACTTGTCTTAAATTATTATATGACTTTAAATAAACATTAGAAAAATTATTCCAATACGAGGAAAAAGCTTTTCATGGAGATATTTCTTTCTTCTCATATATAAGTCTACAAAAAAACCCTTTTTTTAACCATGTTCAATCATTCTATATTTTGAGTTATCAAAAAAGGTTATTTTTTATAGAAAATTTAGGTATAGATCTTTATGGGGCTTGAAGGTTTTTGCAAAATTTTATTTGATTAGTATCCATGATTTTTTTTACTTGTTAGAAAAAAGGACACAAAAATGTCATGTTTTGGTACAACACTAGTGTTATGCGAGTTGGTTGGACACCTACCTTTTGAAGTCGAGATTGTGTGTTTGTGTGTTCAATTTTTGTGGGTTGTTGGATATGCTTGGGTCAGTGTCACAATTTGTTCTTGTAATGTCTTAGAGTTGTTGAAATTAGATGTCTTCATATAACCCTTTTATTGTGATGCTTTGACAGTTTAACTCCTACTTTGTGGGATATGAGGATTCCATCAGTGCTATGCCTTTCACTTACACAATTGTATTTTCAATACATCATCAGTGCTATGCCTTTCACTTACACAATTGTATTTTCAATACATTTAAGCCCAAAGAGATTAAACTTTGGTAGAACTTCATTAACATATCTATGAAAAACATTACAAGATCTCATCAATCGAAATCGCAATTCACAATGGAATTATGGTAAAATGCACACGTCCACAACATCTCATATCTCATATGCATAAGGTCAAAATGGGTGGGCGAGGGTGGGTGGATATATATATATATATATATATATATATATATATATATATATATATATATATATATATATATATATATATATATATATATATATATATATATATATATATATATATATATATATATATGTGTGTGTGTGTGTAAGTGGTAGTAATAACTCGGGTGGATGGATAGCATTAGGTAAAATTAATCAATTTGGTTTCCAATCTCAAAGATAAATCAAATATGTCATGCAAAGATCGTAAGATTTCAAAGGGATTTTCATTTGGAAACATCTATGGAACTATGGAAGGTATGGGTGGATCACAAAGGAAAACTTTGATTGTGAAGATTGGAATCGTCTCAAATGTGATCCATGTGTGAGAGGCTTAAGATGGGACAATGAGAACAAGATCGATGAAATAGATCTTGAACCCCCCCCCCCCCAAAAAAAAAAAAAAAAAACTCAAAAATCTCAAGGCCTTTGGCACCCTCTTCTCTAATGAATTCTCCAGGGTGGCATGTAGAACAATGCCTACTCCCACAAACTATGCAGATCTCATCATGGGATTAAAGGTGTATCAAATGAGAGGAATATATCGGGTAACTTTTTTCATTTGGCACTGAGAATGAAAGGGTATGGAAAAGCATCGAGGATCCCTCAAGTTGGACCTACAGATCATGGTAGCAATGCCCTATTGAAAATTTTGAAAGAACGATGTGTCCTCAACTTTGAAAATATGCCCACAAAATTTTCCATAGACAACTTTGTTCACTTCTGGGTAGAAAAATCAAAAACCTCAAAAGTATTCCCTTGTTTGTCACTCATTGATCTTGCTAATCCAAGGAGGTAAGCTAATTAAAAAGGGAATTGATGCTTTGAGAGATCATAAACTATACATTTGACATCAACAAATTTGGAAGCTAGGAGAATCTTGGCTAATGTTGAAACTGACAACAATTTTTTCTTAATCCTTGGTGCATTTAAAGCATATGAAAATGTGAAAGAATTGCATCAGAATGATCTTATCAACAATAGGTCTTTTCATGCTGTTTGTGATATTTTATCCTCCAAATAAGTTTTTAGTTAAGTCTTTCGGGGTGGTTTTTAGGTGGACCCTCAGTTCACTAGACAAATTTTTTCTTGTCAAGTGGATGCATGATCAAATCATGTGTAGCTCTGTGGTGCTCATTTTCAAGTTCTTAAGTTGGTCCTAGTGCCGCTTTCTCAATAGAAAAACTTCGAACTTTGTATCTAATTTTAATGATGTGCCATTAGATATTGTACCTTTGTTTTGGTGAAATATGGAGGGTCTCATGTGGTGATATGCCCAGCTTGACCATTAATTTCGATCCAACACATACATACACACACACACACACTTCATGTTGCTATAGCAATTCATGATAAAGAAGTCATGATGGTATTGAAAAACTTCATGAGTGTACAAAAAGGGACTTGCTTCATCTACTTTTCTCTTTCTCTTAGAGTACATGAGTGAGCTTCTCTATAGAGCTAGAGAATTCACTGAGGAAGGTGACCCTAGAAACGTGTAAGGTAAAAGAAAATCGTTAAAGAACCTATTCTATTATATTGGATAGTGGAGCTGGAATTGCAATTTTGAGAAAATAAACTTGAGAAGAATGGGGACTCCAAAATTCAGAACAACCAAAATGAGATTATGAACTCTTCTAAAAAACCTCTTGAACTCTTCTAAAAAACATTAACTAAGGCTTGTGCTATAGAAATAAAGCATATATTTTCCGCGGAGGAATTCCCTTAATTGAATTCATACGAAATCATTTTGGAAAGATTATTCATGGTGAGAAATAAGAAAAGTTGTTCAAACTTGGGGAAGAAATTGTTTATATTTTCAGCATAATAGTAATATTACAAGGGTAAATTTGAAAACTAGGTCTTATGATGATATTCCTCTTAGAGAATGGACCAAAACTCAGAATTGTGATCCCTCTAGTGAAATGTCAATAAATGACCTAGATGATAATGATGAAGCTCAAGTTGGGTTTATAAGCTAACCAACAATCTATCTAAGAAATTGCTCCTTGTGAATCTTGATTGTAAACAAAGAAGAGAAGTAGGAGATGGAGCATATATCCCCAAGATCTTTTATGATGAAGAATTTGAACCATATGGTATACTTGTAGCTCTAAAAAATGACTATGATCTCTTTTAGGCTAGCTTGAAAATATTGCAACTCAAACTAGATTCAAGAAACATTAGGGATGAGGTTCAATATGGTGAAGACTCAGTAATTGAAATGGAAAGTTCTTGCATTTTAGAAAAAGAAGATGAGGGGATTTTTCCTTTGGAACTTAGGAATAAGAAGGCATATTTGCAAAGATATATATATATATATATATATATATATATATATATATATATATATATATATATATATGAGTGTGTGTGTGTGTAAACTTGTGGTATTTCTTGGACCAGAAAAAGAGGAAAGAAAAGGAGAATCATGTAATAATCAATAATAAACAAAGACAAATTGATCCCAGGGCGTGTGTTAACAGAACACCCAAAATGATATGTTAAACCTATAAAGCAAAGGCATTATATCGATAGTGATAAATATGCTGCTGCCAAGATCAAAGAAGAGATAGATAAATTATAAAGGGTGGATTTAAATATGAGATACAACATACAAAATGAGCCTCATCCAAGGTTAACAATAAGGTTAGGATTTGTATCAAACTGAAAAAAGTAAATTCTACAACTATAAGGGACATCTATCCACTGCTAGTTATTGATCATATCTTAGAGAGAATGGTAGTAAAAAAAGCCTATAGTTTCTTGGATATTTTTTCTATGTATGATCAAGTACCTATTGCACTAGAAGACCAACATATGACATCATTTTCTAACTTTTTGGATGTATTTGCAATAAGAATAATGTGTTTTGAGTTAACTAATGCATCAACCACATGTCAAAGGCTGATGTTTCATATGTTCAAAGACTTCCTAATGAAAATTATGGAGATATATATCAATAGCATATGCACATTCTTTGAAAACAGAAAGCATCATTATTAATATCTTATAGACATATTTTAGACGTGTAGAGTGTATTGTGTTTGCTTCAATTTAGAAAAGGTACTCTTTACATGACAATAAAGACTCTCGGGATATATAGTGTAAAAAAATGGAGCATCTATTGATGAAGTAAAAGTGAAGGCCTATAACAATTAATGTTAGAGTTGCAAGCTTTCAGGGCCCATTGGGGGCTATTATAGGAAGTTGTTGTTGGAGATCGAGGTCTGTAGAGGCACATGAACAACACATGGAAGAAGAGAAATATTGGAGAGAAATGTATACAACACGGAATGTATTACCAAGTGAATGTAAAAAGATAAGTGAAATGTTGGAGTTATAGGCATATGTGTGTTAGACTCACAAGGTCCTATGCACTCATGACAAGTGAGACTAGCTAGCTCTTACACATCCAATAAAGTGCACATAGTGGTGGTTTGATACACATACATAGGTGTGCATGAAAATATGTGCTCTAATGATGGTAGATGTGGGAAAGGTTCAAGTAATGCATGCACAAGTGGGTACCCACCTCATCTGACACCTTCTACATGCAGGTCTGTGTCTTGATACTTGGTGGAGCAACAGACACAAATCAAGTGATATCCTAGCTCCAATACCGAAATATGGTCAATAACGGGTTCTTTTTGAAGCTCTCAATGAGACGCATTCGATGGTCGTATTTTTTATCTTGATCAAATTGATATATTCCAAGTTAGGCCTAAACAAGTGAGTGTTGAGAATCACCTACCTACACCTAATGACTCTCTAAACTTCACACACCCACACAATACCAATGAAAAAGGTGGGGACAAGCATACATTTCATGCCTCAAATACACATACAAGCTCAGGAAGAAGAAGATACACAAGCAAGAAAATAGGAACTTGAATTTCAGAAGTTTGTTTTGTATTATGGAAAAAATTCTTTACAATTGTGTCATCAAGTGACTTATATATAAGTGCCCTAAATTTGGTAGTTTCACACACGAGATCGACACTTTCTCTAGAAATCACTAAAATCCTACTATTGTACATGGATATTGATACAATCTTTAGGTAATATGCATCTAGAGGACTCCTCTAGTATATTTCCAAGGCTTTTTCATATTTCATGATAGGATATGTGAAAAGAAAAAAAGTTATTTCTCAAAAAAATCATGGGTTTGCTCCTCTTCTCTTCTTCTCTCCACTCCTTTCTTTGTCTTGTCTTCATTCCTGTGCAACACTATCCCCCTCTTTGTCGTTGTCATCCCTTGATAGGCTTCATTTGGGTTTTCAGCTTGACACACAACAAATGGCTAGAGATGGCCCAAATGTCTTTCGAGGAAGAACCTTCATCTCCGATGTCTACTCTTCTGAAAGCTTCCCATCGTACTTCTTATCTTCACTCACTAGGACTTGCTGCATTTATTGTTGGCTCTGCACACACCCAGTGGTTGACGATGCTATTATAGAGGTTTGGAAGTGTGGTCTTGCAACTATTTGGAGCTTGAGTCTTTTCTTCCCTTTTATCTCTCTTTAGTTTGATGGGCACTATTCCGGGGCTTTGGGCAGAGGGTAAGATTATTCTTTTGAGTTTAATGACTGATTATCTTTTTCTTTGACCTTCTTCTTCTTCTCCTCCTCCTTGAATTTCTCCACACGTCCCTCCTACTAAACTTTGTTGTACTACAAGATATGAGCCTCATATCGATGCTAGCCATACCGATAGTCACCCCCCACGTCGGTATGGCCATTGGAAATGTTTGGAAAAACCATGCTAGCCATACCGACAGTCAGTGTGGTGTCGATATGAATGTTAGAAAATTATCATCAATATGTGCATGAGAAAATATTGTCGTCAGTATAGGCACTCGTATAGGTGTTGTTACATGCATGATATAGGCATCCATATCTGTCAATTAAATACCGATGCTTATACCGGTGCTTATACCAATGCTTATACTAATGGCACGTTTAGTAACCCAAAAGTCGAAAGTCCACTAGTCCTTTGTTTTGAACTACAATCAGTTTTCTGAGTCGAATTCACACATGACATGCATTGTGCTTGCTCGGGGCTTTTTGTCTCTTCCCTCACACACATCCACCCTCCTCTCTTTCCATACACACACATATCTCTCTCTCTCTTACATCTTGGTAAGTGATGCACTCCTTCATACTCTCTCTTCCTCTATTGATTTTTATTTTCTAATTTCTCTTTCATTTTGTTTTGCAAGATCTTTTTGGCATCGGTTTTTTGTTTGACAAGAGGCGACATCTATGTGCTTCAATGAGCGATATGGAGGAAATAACATCAATGTAAGTGATTTATGTACATGTATGCATTTTTTTGTTCGTTATTAGAGAGAGAGAGAGAGAAAGAGAGAGAGAGAGAGAGAGAGAGAGAGAGAGAGAGAGAGAGAGAGAGAGAGAGAAAGAGAGAGAGAGAGAGATAAAGTGAGAGAGAGAGAGAGAAAGAGAAAGAGAAATAAAATTAATGTTTGTTAGCATTTAATGTTAGTCTTAGAGCATGCACACACATATACACACACACTCGCATGCATACATACACAACATGCATACTCATGCATATGCATGCATACATACGCACATGCATATGCATACATACATACACACATGCATGCACACACATATACATACACACACATATGTGTACACACATACATACACATATGCACACACATACACTCACGTGCATACATACACACACATAAGAGGCACACATATACATACATACATACACTCACATACACACATACACACATAGACACACACATATACACACACACACACTCACATGCACACATACATACACACATATACACATACACACATATACATATACACACATGTACACACACACATATACACATACACACATATTCATACACACTTTTTCACACATACACATATATATACATACACACATAGACACACACTCACATGCATACATACACACTCATGCATATGCATGCATACATACACACTCATGCATATGCATGCATACATACACACTCATGCATATGCATGCATACATACACACATATACATACACACATGCATATGCATACATACATATACATGCATACACACACACACATACATACATGCATGCACACACATATACATACATGCACATACATACACTTACATGCATATATATACACAAAAGAGACACACATATACACACACATAGACACACATACACATGTACATACACACATATACACATACATACACATACACACACATAGTCACATACACATATGTATATACATGCATACACACATATGTTGAAAATCGGGTTTCGCATGCGGAAGAGTGGTGAGCCCGTAACCGTAGGTGTATGGACCTTGTTTTTCACTTGTTCTTTTAACTCCTTGGCCATGCAATAACAAACTTAACCACAAAGTCATACATCAACCTCATAAATTATAGATACACCGTAAGCGCATTGCATCTTACTTCAAGAACATACATCAAATCTCTCTATGGTTGACACAAGCTTGATAGAACTTCAACTGTCTTTTTCATGGCATCCATAAAGTTTTCAAAATCACTACGAGCCCATAAAACAGAGAGTAATATTTCCCATAGAACTTTATGTCTCATCAATTCTTATTGCATATAAACCCAAGACAGTATAGACAATATATATTTAATGCATAGAAATCTATGCACACATTTTATTGAATACAGGCGTTGCATATAAATCTAAGATTCTATATCTCTAATATATATGTACTTCATCAATCATGGCATATAGAATCTACACGTAAAACAGAGATCATATATCTCTTCTACAATTCATAGGAGTTTTTCTGTGTATCATTCAATTCCTCATTCCACATAAACCGTGAGATACTTGATTAGACTAGGAATTCTAGCCACATAAAATAACCATCAATGTCCTGCAATGTGTATGACTATCAGAGAACTTTTATGTTCGTGTGACTTATCTGGTTACAACTTTTCTTGTACCGCAATCTCATAAATACATAATGTAACACAATCAAAATCAGTATTAAATCACATGGAGCATATGTGACCTTATTAACACTGTGTGCACATGACCATTCGGACAAGTACTGATGCAATCATCAACCAATAGCATTATACAATTGTTGCTTTATAGATCATGTTCCAATGAAACACCTGTCTATAAGCATACATTGATTCACCATAATAAAGTTCATAATTCATGCATGTATACATGTGAACTCCATATTTCTTGTTACATCATTATCTTCAGCACCTCGTTCATTGTGTAAGTCTGTAACAAAGATACATCAAGTCTCCTGTAAAACTAACAAAGGCTCACCACTCTTCCGCATGTGAAACCCAATTTTCAACATGGTATCAGAGCAGGTCTTATCGATCATTGTGTGATGAAAACACCTAATCTAAAGGGATTTACAATATTGGCATAAACGGCCATGCAAGTTTGGACTAATATATATGCAGACTTTTGCTTCTTGTTGCAGAACCATATGTTTGCATTCCTATGAAAGATGTGACTTTGTATGTAACAATGATATGATTGCAGATACGATTTTGTATTACATAAAGATTGAAGAGATTCACATGGTTGTCATATATTGACCCTTGTGTTGACAGAGTATTAACATACAATTACTATCAGATGTCATGGCCTGTAAGAAATTATAGTGAACATGTGTGGTGAAATAAAGTCTTAAGCTCAGTGAGCAAAGCTATATTGAGTACCTTTGAGGTGTTGATGTAATGACCCTTTTTGGTAAGTGAATGTATCAGCTTATGTATGATTGGTAAGTGAATGTATTTCCCATGCAACTAATTTATAATTGGTAAAAGAATGTATTGCCCATGTGGATTATGTATGACTCATGAGGAGATAAGCTTGTAGTCATGTGCAGCCAAGGATCTACATGTACAAATAAATTAAGTGATAATTTTGAGGTGTGAAAAATAAGATCCGTACACCTTCGGTTGTGGGCTCACCACTCTTCCACATGCGAAACCCGATTTTCAACAACATACACATACACACACATATACATATACATACACACACATACACATAGACACACATGTTTTAGAGTTAGGGTTTTAGGGTTTTACATACATAGATACATGCATACACACATATACACATACACATATATATACACACATACACACATATACATGTTTTAGGGTTTGGGTCTTAGGATTAGGGTTTTAGGGTTTTACATACATACACACATGCATACACACATATACACATACACACATATACATACACACATGCACACATATACATGTTTTAGGATTAGAGTTTTAGGGTTTTACATACATACACACATGCATACACACATATACACATACACATGTATATACACATGCATACATGCACATACACATACACACACATGTCACACATACATACACACATATACATGTTTTAGTGTTAGGGTTTTAGGATTATGGTGTTAGGATTTTACATACATACACATATGCATACACACATATATATACAAATGCATACGCGCAGATACACATACACACATGTCACATATACTACACACATGCACACATATTCATACACACACTTTTTCACACATACACACATAGACACACATATATACACACACACACTCTTATGCACACATGCATACATACATACATAAATATACACATACACACATATGTACATACATACATACATACACATACACATAAAGTCACATACACATACACATACACACATGTCACATATACATACACACATACACAAATATACATGTTTTAGGGTTAGTGTTTTAGGATTGATGTTTTAGGGTTTCACATACATACACACATGCATATACTCATATACACATACACACATATATATACATACATACACATACACACACATAAAGTTGAATACACATACACATACACACACATGTCACATATGCATACACACATGCACACACATATACATACACACATGCACACAAATACATGTTTTAGGGTTAGGGTTTTAGGGTTTTACACACATGCATACATACATATAAGCATACACACATATATACATACATACACATACACACACATAAAGTCACATACACACACATACAAACACGTCACATATACATACACACATATACACATAATCATGTTTTAGGGTTAGGGTTTTAGGGTTTTACATACATACACACATGCATACACACATATACACATACACATATACACATACATACACATATACAGACATATACACATACATACACATACACATACACACACAAAAAGTCACATACACATATACATACACATACACCCACATGTTGCATATACATACACACATATACATGTTTTAGGGTTAGGGTTTTAGGATTAGGGATTTAGGGTTTTACATTTTTAGGATTAATATTTGTATATATAATTCAATAAATGATGAAACCAAGGTTCTAGCACAAATTTAGTACAAATAATTAAATATATAAAGAACTAGGGTTCTATGATAAATATTAGTATACATATTTAAATATGAAAAGAGCTAGGGTTTTCAAATTAAAATAAATATATAGAATTAAGTATATAGAAAATAGGGTTTTAGTTTTAATATTAACATATATAATCAAATATATATAAAAATTAGGATTTTAAGATAAATACTATTATGTACAATTAAGTTAATAAAAGGCTATGATTTTAGGATTGGAAACTAGTAACATATATAAATAAATGTATTAAAAAATAGGGCTTTAGGATTATATATATATATATATATATATATATATATATATATATATATATATATATATATATATATATATATATATATATATATATATATATATATATATATATCAAGGGCCTTATGATAAATATTCGTATATATAAGTAAATAAATTAAAAAAAGTGTTTTAGGATTAAAATTATCATAGATAATTCAATACATAGAGAACTAGGATTTTAACTTGATTATTAGTATACATAGTTAAATATATAATAAATTAGGGTTTTAGCAAGAAAATTAGTATATGTAATCAAATTAAAAAAAATAGGGGTTTTAAGATCAAAATTAGTATATATAATTAAATGTATCATAGACTAAGGTTCAAGGATTAAAACTAGTATATATTATGGTTTTACACACATACACACATGCATACATACATATACACATACACACATATGTAAATACATAACATACACACACATAAAGTCACATACACATGCACATACACACACATGTCACATATACATACACACATACACATATATACATGCATACATATACATGTTTTAGGGTTAGGATTTTAGGGTTTTACATACATACACACATGTTTTAGGGTTAGGGTTTTAGGGTTCTACATACATAATCAAATACATAAATTATAAGGGTTTTAGGATTAAAAGGTACTAATAAATGAATAAAAACTAGGGTTTAAGGATTAATAATAGTATATAAATATATATATATATATATATATATATATATATATATATATATATATATATATATATATATATATATATATATATATATATATATATATATATATATATATATAGCTAAGGTCTTAAGAGTAATATTAATAGATCAAATAAAATTGAAAAAATAGGGTTATAAAACTAAAACTAGCATATATAACAAGCTATACAAAATATTAGGGCTTGAGGATTAAAATTAGTATATATAATTAAATATTAGTATATATAATCAAATGTACAAAATATTATGATTTTAGGATTATAAATAGTATATTTAATTAAATTAATAAATACTTTCACTCTAAGATTAATATAAGTATATATAATTAAATATATAGATTACTAGGGTTCTAGAAACACTTGGTTTAGTGTTTTTTAGTTATTGTTTATAAGTCTGATTTCATGAATGTGCATTGTTGCAGGCCTCTAAATATAGATGTTTTGATCCCTCTAGTTTTGTGTATGGAAGTGGTGTGCCACATTTTGTATTTGGCTCATATATGGCATTGATTTGCCATAATTTCGTACATGGTTCATTTATGGAATATCTCTTTTGTACATGGTTCATTTATGGAATATCTCTTTTGTACATGGTTTATGGTTCATTGTGCTCCTACATATCTCTTTTAGATTCAACAATGTGTTTTGTTGCATCAAATCTTGTTTTGGTTGCCAGTCATCTAAACCCTAAATCGACAACCACCAGAGTATATTTCATGACATGTACTTGATTTTTTTTTTGGGTAGATTGTATTGCCGTTTGCGGCACAGCAACATTGTCATGTTGTTGCAGCAAGAGACACTACACTCTGCCCCCAAAAAAAAGGAAAATATGTCCGTCAGTATAGGCCTGGGTATGAGTGTCAGTATGCCTGGGGCCATACAGATGTTTATACTGAGGGTGTTGTTGGTGCAAATACCAAGCCTACACACTTGGCTAGATTTTATGTGCAACTGTTTGAAGTTCCATGAGAACCTTTGCTATGTATTCTTTACCTTTTACCATTTGTAAAAGTCTATTTGACTTGACGGAATATTTGTAGCTACCTCTAAACTCGTGGAGTTTGTTAGTTGGAAAAGACACGACTTTATTTGGAGAGAATATCTCCTACTAGCCTACACTACTCATTGTCATTGGGCATTGATTATCATGCCAATGATCATGTACAACATTGTCTTATAATACAATAGACCAATTCTTTCATCTATGGCCTCTCTATCATAGTCACTTAGAACAGTCCTTTTGTATTGCTCATATCTCAGTCATTCCTTCACCATGTTCGATGTTCTATAGCTTGTTGGAATCAGCTCTAAGTCCTCTACGTGCTCACAAATTTTGAGGATAATCCATTTAGCAGATTTGGAGAAAAACGCATCAAAGTACCCACTGGTCAAACTCTACAGAGGTCCTAAAAAATGTGGGGTAATGATTTGATTGCTAAATTGATTGCTCTGTGTATAGCGCATTATTCTAAGTGATTCCACTTGTAATCATTAGCTCATTAAGCTAATTTCATATCTTTAAAAGGAAGTTTTCTAATTCCTATTATACTGGAAGCACGGAGCTTAACAAGCAACAGGTGTGTGAATAAAAATAGAAGGTTTGCATTGATTCTTGGACTTGGAAGTAGTCTGTTTTGAATCAATCATTCCTCACATCATTTCCAAAGTACATAGGCATTTGTTTAGTGTCATTGAAAAGCTAAGAGGGCCTGCAACTCAAATCTGAAGCAAAAGACGGTTGGTGTAAAGCATGGATTAGCAGCATCTACTCATTTCTTGGAGTATCCATCCATCTTCCCAACAGTGGTATCAGAGAAAAGCTAAGGTAAAATGGGAGATGGCTTTCCTTCTTTCATTAATAAATTGGACAGGAACAACTATCAAGCATGGTCCTTGAGGATGAAGACATACTTGCAAGGAAGGAGCCTCTATGGATATATCTCAGGAGATGAGGAGATGCCCATATTTAGAAGCAAAGGACAACCTACAAGAGAGGAGCATGAAAGACTCAATACATGGTGTGCCAAAGATGCATTTGCAAGGTCATACTTACTTAACTCAATTTTTTATTTTTTTCTTCTACACATTAGGAACTGTAAGACATCCCAAGAGTCTTGGGAAACATTGTCCTCCTATTCCTCCTCCAACACAACGGCTAGGAACAACCAATTGTGGATTGAGTTTACAACTCAAAAGAAGAAACCCAAGCTAGGAATCTCAGATCATGTGACCAAAGTCAAGGATATAGCTGATCAATTGGCTAGCATAGGAGAAGAAATTGAAGAGAAGCAGATTATGGGACAAGTAACCAATGGTATTAAAGCAGATGACAAATGGGAGATCTTCACAACTGCCACGGACTTGTACATGGATATGTAGATTCCAGATCTTACCACACTCATGGGGAAACTCTTTACCCATGAAGGCAACCTCAACAAGAATGGAGATTCATCAAGAGGTAATAGCTCTTCTGCCCTATACACAGATAAAAGTAAGTCTAAAGAGAAAGGAAAGAACAAGAAGATTGAGGACGAAGGAGCTACCTCCCAAGCCAACTATGCAGGGAGAGGTAGAAACTCAAGAGGTAGGGGCAGAGGAGGTAAGCAAGGTAGGGGGAGACCTTATAACTCCTCACCATGTAATATTTTTGTGCAAAACCCTTAGTCACAAGTCTAGCTTTGTACCTGCTAATTGACCCATCTGAATTTATCTTGATCTTATAGATCCATCTAGAACCAATTACCTTGATAGACTCCTTCTTTGGTACTAACTCCCAAGTATCATTCTCCTTGAGTGCTTCAATTTCTTCATCCATAACTTCCTTCCATTCTGCCTTGGTCTTTGACTCTTCATATGATGATGGATCTTCAAGTGATAAATCTTTGGCAAGATAAACAAAATTCTTAGTAACTAAAGAAGTGTCATACCCATATCTGATTGGCTTCTTGCTCTCCCTTTATGATTTTCTGATTGCTTGGTTGGATGATTCAAGTATATCTTCTAACTTCTTCATCTTGACTTTACCTTTTGATTTTCATGCCTTAAACTCTTCAAGATTGATTA
The DNA here is from genome assembly GCA_020310875.1 of Ceratopteris richardii. Lineage (NCBI taxonomy): Eukaryota > Viridiplantae > Streptophyta > Polypodiopsida > Polypodiales > Pteridaceae > Ceratopteris > Ceratopteris richardii. The sequence goes on from CM035409.1 coordinate 134,269,332, forward strand.
TGTCCTCATCATCTGATTGGATGTCTTCAATGTGGTTTGGCTCCTCCTTGGTGAGACTTGGAAACTCCTCTTCCAAGTCATAAGACAACTTTACTTTCTTGCATTCACTTTCAAACCAAGAATCATTCTCATCAAAGAAAACATCTCTACTGACCATAAATCCTTTGTTGGAAGGAATATAAAACCTGTATCCTTTCTGATTCAAGTCATACCCTATGAAGATGCACTTCTCTGCCTTAGGGTCTAGCTTACCTCTGATTTGAGATGGGATATGCACATAAGCAACACATCCAAAGATCCTGCAATGATCAAGTGAAGGTCTTCTCCCATGCCATGCTTCATATGGGGTCATCCCATCAAGAGATTTTGATGGCAACTTGTTTACAAGATAAGTGGCAATAGATACACTCTCTGCCCACAAATAATTTGGTAACTTTTTCTCATTTAGCATTGACCTAGCTGTTTCAACAATTAATCTATTTCTCCTCTCTGCCACCCCATTTTGCTCAGGGGAATACCTTGTTGTAATTTCCCTTTTGATTCCTCTATCCTGCAAGAATGCATCAAACTCATTTGAGAAGTAGTCACCTCCTCCATCTGACCTTAGTCTTTTTAGGCTTCTTCCTGTTTGGTTTTCCACAAGTGCAAGATATTTCTTAAAGCAATTGAATACTTCATCTTTGTGCTTCATAAAACATAATATAGTCCACCTACTAAAATCGTGAATGAAAGATACATAATACCTTGATCCAGAAATTGAGGGATCCTTACTTGATCCCCATACATCTGTATGGACAAGCTCCAAGTAGTCCTCATGCATGTAGCCTTTCTTGGAGAAGGGTAACCTGTGAGATTTTCCAAACTAACAAGCACCACATTCATAGATCATGTGTTGCTTGGATACATTAGGTATCCCAAGCACACATTGATCTCTACATATTTGCTTTAAGGTTCTCTCACCAATATGTCCTAATCTCTTATGAAAAATTTCAAGCTCTGACAATGTTTGATCTTTGTAGCTATAAAGTGCAATATTCTTTGTATCTTCAAGTTCAAATGCAAATAACCTACCTGTCTTTTCTCCCTTGGCAATTCTCTTTGGGGATCCTCCACAAATGATCCATATTTGTTGAACCTAACCTACAAACCCTTTTCCACAATCTGTCCAATACTAATCAAATTCTTGGTAATTGTAGGTACATATAGAACCCTGCTCAACAGATTTCTATTTCCATCAGAGGTTTTAACATTTCTTACCTTCATCATTGAATGCTTGGTGTCATCACCTGTTTGTACCTGATGCTTTCCCTTAGGGTCCTCAAGGTCAGAGAGAAGAGCATCCTGAGTCAATGTAGAAGAGATGGTCATCATTCATACCTTAGTTTGAAGTCATATTCATAATCAGAAGGGAATCCTCTTGTTCCTTTGTATAATTGTTGTAATCTTTCCTTGATTTTTAGCCTCCTTGGTAGTTGTTATTGTAATTGTTGTTGTAGTTGTTATTGTAGCCTTGTTGTGCCACATGGTTTGAGCATCCTGAGTCAATGTAGAAGAGATGGTCATCATTCATACCTTAGTTTGAAGGCATATTCATAATCAGAAGGGAATCCTCTTGTTCCTTTGTATAATTGTTGTAATCTTTCCTTGATTTTTAGCCTCCTTGGTAGTTGTTATTGTAATTGTTGTTGTAGTTGTTATTGTAGCCTTGATGATGGTTGAATCTTCCTCTTGATTGTGTGTAGCCACCTCTTTGGAAACCTCTACCTCTCTAATTCTTGAATTTCTTGTAACACTCATCTATAGTGTGATTTGATAAACCACAAATATTACATGGGGAAGAGTTGAAAGGTCTCCCCCTACCTTGCTTACCTCCTCTGCCTCTACTTCTTGACTTTCTACCTCTCCCTGCATAGTTGGCTTGAGAGTTTGTACCTTCATCCTCAATCTTTTTGCTTTTCCATTTCTCTTTAGAATTGCCTTTATCTGTGTATAGAGCAGAAGAGTTATTACCTCTTGATGAATCTCCATTTTTGTTGAGCTTGGCTTCATGGGTAAAGAGTTGCCCCATGAGTGTGGTGAGATCTAGAATCTGCATGTCCATGTACAAGTCCATGGCAGTTGTGAAGCTCCCTCATTTGTCATCTGCCTTGATACCATTGATTACTTGTCTCACAATTTGCTCCTTTTCAATCTCCTCTCCTATGCTTGCTAATTGGTCAGCCACATCCTTGAATTTGGTCACATACTCTGAGATGCCTTGCTTGGGTTGCTTTCTTTGAGTGGTAAACTCAATCCACAATTGGTTCTTCCTAGCCCTTGTGTTGGAAGAAAAATAAGATGACAATGTAACCCAAGTCTCTTGGGATGTCTTACAGTTCCTAATGTGTGGAAGAAGAAATTTAGATATAGAGTTAAGTAAGTATGACCTTGCTAATGCAACTTTGGCACACCATGAATTGAGTCTTTCATGCTCCTCTCTTGTAGGTTGCCCTTTGCTTCTGAAAAATGGGCATCTCCTCATCTTGTGAGATGTATCCATAGAGAATCCTTCCTTGCAAATATGTCTTCATCCTTAAGGACCATGTTTGGTAGTTGTTCCTGTCCAATTTATCAATGAAAGAAGGAAAACCATCTCCCATTTTACCTTAGTTTTGCTCTGATACCACTGTTGGGAAAGATGGATGGACACTCCAAGAAATCAGTTGGTACTGCTAATCCCTGCTTTGTACCAGCCCTCTTTCACTTCAGAGTTGAGTAGTAGGTCCTTTTAGCTTTCGAATGAAACTTAGTAAATGTCTATGTACTTTGGAAATGATCCATGTAATGATTGATCCAAAACAGATAACTTCACAATTCACAAATCATCAAAAACATTCTATTTTGGTTAACACACCTGCTACTTGTTAAGCTCAGTGCTCCCAGCACAGTAGGAATTAGAAAAATTCGTTTTGGATATATCAAGTTAACTTAAAGAGCTAATGATTCCAAGTGGAATCCCTTAAAATGATTGACTATACACAAAGCAATCAATTTAGCAAGTGTAGCATTACCCTTGATTTTTTCGGACCTCTGCAGAGAATGACCAGTGACCACTTCGAGGCGCTTTTTTCCCAATCCGCTGAATGAAATGTCTTCAAAATTTATCATATGTAGAGGACTTAGAGATAATTCCAACAATCCATAGAACATTGAAAATGGTGGAGTAATGACTGAGATATGAGCAAGACAAGAACACTGTTCTGAGTGACAATGAGAGAGAGATCAACAAGTGTAGGCAATGACCTATTGTATTATATGAAAATGTTGTACATAATCATTGGCATGACAATCAATGCCTGATGATAGTGAGAGGTGTAGGCTATGAAGTGAGCCACCACACTCTCTCTACAATGTGATCAACTAAAGGATCAGAATTGGAGTGGTTACCCTGCGAGATTTTTACAACATGTTTTTATAGAAGCTAACTTCAAATTTGACTCTCTCTAAAAAGTGATCCTCTAATCTAGGAGATATTCTCTCCAAATGAAGTCGTAGCTTTTCATTCTAACTAAGTCCACGAGTTTAGTTGCATTTACAAATATTCCTTCAAGTCACTTTGACTTTTACAAATGGTAAAAGATAAAGTATCCATAGCAATGCTTCCCATGGGTCTTCTCACATAAAGTCTTCTCATGCCCAGCCAAGTGTGTAGGCTTGGCACTTGCATCAAAATGTGTTCCATGCTCGTAATAAGCACATTGAGGTGCATTATCATTATGTCAAGGAGAGATTATCTACTAGAGAGATCAGTTTGGCATATCTGCCCATGTAGGAGAACATTGTAGACCTTTTCACGAAGGCTCTGCCTAGGGAGAAGTTTCAAGCTTTCCACAAAGCTTTGGGATTACTTCCTTTTGTGGATTGATTCCACATAGCTTGGCACTTCCGTATACATGAGTTCCAACTCCTTGTTCACGGCATCACTCTAGGGGGGGATTTGTTGATATATTTAGGTAGTGATGTGTGTGAACACACTAGGACTACTGAGGCACTTTTTTCCCTCTTTAGGAGGTTTTCCCCCCGGCCTGTACATATGCTTCTTGCCCTAATGGATCACTTATCTTTACACATTCTACAAGTAATACATTCAGTATTGTGTGTTGTGCTCCAAGCTTCTTCTTCTTCCTTGTGCTATTCGTGTGCTTCCACAAGCATCTAACTCCAACAACTAGAGCATCTTCCTTTCTTTAAAAAAAAAAAATCAAGTGTCATCATGGTGGCTTTACGTTCTTGCTTCTATATATCAAAGACATAAAATTAGTTTCATCAATGTTTATGCCCCTAGTACTTTTGCAAAAAGAGTTAGTAATTGGAAGCAAAAGCATAATGCACTCATTCAATGCAAGAAATTTTCCACTGCAGCTAAGATAATTTTTTTTAGTGGCTTTATCATGGTAGAAAGCCAAAAGGAATGTATCACTCCTCCCATATTGTCTCCAATTGAATATCAACCGTGGTAATCTGTTCTGAAATTTTTGGAGTACCACGATACATGGAATATCATTCGTGTGCACACTTTATTTATACTTTTCAATCTAAATATCATATGCAAACAATGAGTTGGTTGAATTGATGTTACGTTTCACAATTCCTTGAGAATTTACATTGATGCAAATGCGTGCTTATTTGGTGTTAAACCTATTTTGGTGATGCTCCACGATTTTGAATGGCAAGACATAGTACCTAAAAGTATGATACACATCCTTTTGCAGATTAATAATACCTACTTTGAATGGGTTCTATTCAAAACATGAAGGCAAGATTTGGTTCAAGAGTTGAAGAATGCTACTAAACAAAGGAGCCAATAAAGTAAAATTGTTCTTTTTACACAAAAAATAGATTACACATGCACATTAGTGGATGATGAACAAAGTAAACTGTGAGATGCTTATACTTTTTATGTAGTCTTTAGAAAAATGCAATGCTCAAACAAAAGGATGTATGGATGCGACTTACACACATAAATGTTTCTATGATTTACTATAAAATGTTTTTATGATTTTCATGCATGTCACATATAAATATTTCTATGATTTACTAAAATCAAAGAGAATGAAATCATGCATATCACATCTCCAATTTATGGACAAATCATTTTTATATGGGGATGAAACAGGTAATTCATGCACAAAATTCTCAAAGTCTTTTCAGTAACCCATCTTACATAGGAAAGAGCGGTTGCATACACTTCAATAGTTCTCTCTTATATGCCAAACATGTGAATGCTGGTATTGAGTCAATAAAAATCAATGTTTTATAGGACGAGGTCTTCTTTTCCATACAAAAACTCCAAAATGGTGAAGCTCCTAATATTGATGGTCTAAATAAAGAACTACTCATGGAATATTGGAGTTTTTTAAAAGACATTATAATTGATGCTTGCAATCAGATTTGGAATGAGCAATTCATGCTTTGGGCATTCAAAAGTAGTCAAATTAACTTGCTACCTAAAAAAGATCTACCTAAGAATTTTTTCATAAAGAACTTTTAAAAGATATTTGAAAATATATTTGTGTTTAGATTATATCCGCATATTTCAAATGTTGTGCATTTGGCCCAAACAAGTTTCATTTACAGAAGATACACATATGATAACATATTTATGGTTCAAATACTCGTGGATCATGTGTTAACCTCTACAAGAAACCTAATTATCATGCAGTTAGACTTTGAACCAATACAATTTTATGCTTAAGATGTGTTTGAGAAGGGAAACTTCTTATTTGGGTTGGTTGTTATTAGAAGGACCCCCTTCCCATGCAAATGTTAATGGAAGATAGTTAACGGCATTCAAAAATTTCAACCTATTTGGGAAGATTTTCCACTTAGTTCCATGTTCTTTTCGATTGCCTCATCACCACTGTCTTATATGTTGGAGTAGAGAATGATGCATGACCTCATTGAAGGTGTCTCTTTTCATGGTCTTCAAAAAATTACAATTGTATTTGTCAACATACTTTGCTCCATGGATTTTATGATTTTGCTCCCCATTTCAAAAATTGGGAGCATTTGAGAACACTTATGCACTATAGTTTGGAGGCCATTTTTAGAATTTATCATGTACTTACTTGAAGAAATTTTGAAAAAATTTATCTAACAACGAAATAATGAGATTTTTTAAATTATATTCTTTGATGTTTTACTCATGGGGCCTCTTTCAACTGTTCCTTCATCTGGTTCGAGTTCTAGTGGGAGAATCTATCACACATGTATACAATTTCTTCCTTTCATGCAGTTTATTCAAAGTCAATGAAGGAGTACATTTTTGGCCATCCTTTTGTTTGAAGTTCAACCACACACACACACACACACACACACCCCACACATATATACACATTCATACATGAATGCATACATACATGCATGTATACATACATACATACATACATACATACATACATACATACATACATACATACATACATACATACATACATACATATATACATACATACATACATACATATATGCATACATACATACATACATACATACATACATGCATGCATACATACATACATACATACATACATGCATACATACATACATACATACATACATGCATGCATACATACATACATGCATACACACATACATACATACATACATACATGCATACATACATACATACATACATACATGCATACATACATACATACATACATACATGCATACATACATACATGCATACACACATACATACATACATACATACAAACATACATACATACATACATACATACATACATACATACATACATACATACATACATACATACATACATACATACATACATACATACATACACACATATACACATACACACATATACACATACACACACACACATCATGTATGATTTGCGGATACCAATTTATGTACACTTATGTGGTTTGAGCATAATGGTTTTGTAAATTTGCATTGGCCCTTGTAAGGTATAACAAGATCATGGTAAGGCTTTCCTAAATAAGAAACACCTTATATAAGACCTCTTTATGTTATGTAGGTGGAATAATTACCGAGTGTTTCCATAGGAGATATACTAGATAGGTGGCTGATAGCCTATGTAGCTTTTACCTCTATACATGCGATTAGATGGGTACTTTTCACATTGTTGATGTGGTTTGTGGTTTAATTCTATTTTTACTAGAATATTCATTATTTCCTTTGTTGATCATATGCTCCAAATACATAGGAGACCCTATAAAAAATGTTATAGATTTCAATACTTGTCCATGATAGGCAAAATTTTTGGCTTTATTAGTTGTTGATTGACATTATTTGTTGGTTTTAGACAATTATGTTAGTATATTTTTGGTATTGATGTGTGAACACACTTAGGTTTACTGGGGTATATTTTTGAGGTCTTTCTTCTAGCTTGTATATATGCACATAACCTTAACAGCTTATCTTTATATCTTGTACACTTCATAATATCATTGTGTTTGTCCTCCTAAGATTCTTCTCTTTCATTATCTTTATGTGCACTTCACACCCATGAGGTTTAATACTAGGTAGTTATTTACTTCTTGAGGTGGCTTTTTGATCCAATATGCTCAATTTTATCATGTGTACAAAATTAATTATCATGTGTACATTTATCACTTTATCACTAGCAAGTTAATGAATGCTTAATTCATTGAAAATTACACTTGTGATCGTTTCAAATTTTATTCACACTACCGTGAACATTTCGCATACAAATAGTTTCTTGTGTGCATATTTTTGTTGAGTTTTTACTCGCGTATAGAAAATTGCACTCGTGGTCATCAAAAATTGCCCTTGTGATCATTTTGGATTTTATTCACACTATGTTTAATGGCATTCACAAGGAATGCCAACACATCGTCCACGAGTTCGATAACTGCCACCACCTAAAAACCCACCTACCTTATATCCTTTCTATTTTGTACCTCGAAGAGTTCCCTATCACTACCCGCATAGTTTTGTTCCATCGTTGTTTTGCATAGACCGCCTCCCCCACTGAAGAAGAAGCAGATGAAAGCGTTCAACCTAATTCTATGTAGACCTCGCCATGCACACATTTTCCTCACCTCCTCTTCCTCCAGTGCTAACCAAGCCGATTAGAGTCAAATGGATAACCCTCCTTTGCCTCCACCCTTTGCTCTAGCAGACAATGAACTTTTTTCATCCTCTTCGGTCCCACCTTCCCCTCCACCTCCTTCTCCACTAGTGGATACATAAATGCAGGATGCCCCCCTCCTTCCCCATCACTCTTGCTGATCAAGGAACCTTCTTCGTCCCCTTTGCCTTCTCCAAAACCTACAAATATGATTGTTACCCTTTCTCTTGATCCTACACCTCCTAGCCCTTCTCCTCCCGTGTCACCCCCTTACTCACTGCTTGGTACACCCCCTAGTGTTGAATGGTCTTCACCTTCCCTACCTTCTTCTCCATGGAATTTGGCACCTCTCACCCTCAAGAACGACCATGATGTACCAGAGATTCGACCCTTACCCATAGCCAATGGACAATTTTGGCAATTTGGAGTCAATGAGCAATGTGGCTTGCATGAGTTTGGCAGACACCACAGCTACTGACTGCATATGCAAGGCCTCATTGTCCATGACATGGACCACTACCAACAAATAGCCTAACATTTTAGACAACATTGCGACTGGCGACAACTCCGAAATCAACAACTTTAGGCAGACCTCGAGTATCAAGTGTTCACCAATCAGCAATTGGGTGACACCTTGTATCAGGAACAAAGTAGACACAATACCTTAAAGGATTTTCTAAAGATTCAAAGAGCAAGGCCAAGAAGTATTCGAAGCAGGTCACCAACCTCCAAGATGCAAATTCCTGCCATCTCCTACACATCCAGGACCTCAAAAAGGAGACAATGATGCAGGCTATAGCCATTAATGAGATGCGATTTAGCTATAACAGTAGGAAAATGATTATGATCTCTCCATCAGACAATGGCAACTTTGAAGGAGACAAATGAACAACTGCCTGCTGAGACAGTACAACAGGAATAATAGATTTTGTCAGCTCAACAATAGGTGTGAGCCTTGCAAAAGTTGGTAGTTAAAGAGAGGTTCTAAAGGAGCAGGCAATGAAGAATGCTCGGATGGAAGCTCAATGCTGGAAGCATCTAGCTAAATAGGAATTCTACTTACAAGAAGAGTTTAGTCTGTAGCTTGTTGAAGCCCAGAGCCATTCCATTTTAAATCAAGCCTCTGCTTTGGGTCAAACACTAGATGGTTTCATTAGTCTCCTACCAAAGGAAGTGCAATGGCTTTTAAAGATACTTACTAAGAAAATTTAACACATTTTTGCAAAAGCCCACAATTCATTCAAAGCAGATGTTTTCACTCTATCTAAAGATGAGTGGCAAGAAGCCGAATAAGATTTTTTTGGATTCATATCCTCTGGGCATGCTAGTGTTAGCGGTTGCCAGACACCTTTGTAATTAGAATACCCGTGAAACATCTCATCGAAGAGGCAGGCACTGAAATGTATCTTTTCAATATGAATATATGACGTTCTATCTTGTATGTGCAGAAGAAGAAGTCAGTAAGACAGGTACCGAATATGCTCGACTGTCTGTGTTGTGCTTCATCGAGAAGATCGCTTCCATATATTGCTATGTATTGAAGTATTTGAAGTTATTCTATACTATCTAGTCTGGTGAAGTAAGTCAATTATCTGTTTGATAATAAGTGTACACAATTAAGTAATTCTATGAAAGATACAGTCTCGTAGTCTATTCGATGTGATTTGGTGAAGTCAGGAAGTAAATTGTACTGTGTTTGATAATCTAATAAGTTATTTTGGTGGAGTAGACTAGGAGAAACATAGGGATCTGATCATCATTGGATGTTTCCATCCCAAAAACCCTATCAACCTATCCTAATCCTTAATAAGACTAGATAAACAAGAGGTTTACAAACCTCACCATAATGAGGTTATCAAATTCATCAAGTTTTCTCTTTAGCCAAGTTAAATGAAAGACTGGATGGATTTAGATATCCTCTAGTAATTGGACTTTGTAAGACAACTTTTGTTTTCTCTTAGGTATTGTGAAAGGAAAACAATACCTAGGGTAAAAATTTGGACAAGATCTTATTTTTATGGTCTCAAATCTAGATGAAACTTTAAGTAGGCTTTTTTCTAATTATGTATCTTCCTTGACGATCAACAAAAGTTGGAGCTAGGAAAAAAAATTATAAAAAAAAAAAATTTGGGTTCTAGTTAATCCTAATATAAATTCCATGGAACCACTCTAGCATTTCTAATTTGGAATCTCTAACGTGTGGAGGAATACTCCTATACTTCAACTTTACTGGCTAAGAAATTGATTCATGGAGCACAACATTACCAACTTATCACATAACATGTATTGTCAAGTGTGTACCTGAGTATCGACTTAGGGACTTGTGGAGAAAGAGACTATACCTCAATCCCCTTCAAGTGCATATAGTGGGGATTCACGCTCTAATTATCAATTCAAGGAGTATCAAAACCTAGCATTCAAATGATGGTCAATGCAAATGAGGTCTAACAAGGTCCGCTATGATGTCGCGACACTTGGAACAATAGTCAACAGTAAAACAAGCTTTTCTCTCAGCTTCGAACTTCCGAATATAGTGAGTAATGGGTTCGTTTCGAATCTCTCAAGAATACGCATCCAATGGTGGACTTTCACTTGATTTTGACGCTCCGGCTTCAAGTTAAGACCAAATTACTAAGCCATGGGAATGATCTTCCTTCGCTTCAGCACTTCCTACACTTAACACACACCTTACCAACAGCAAACAAGCACTTTCATGGATAGACAACACTTCTAAGCACTCTTTTCAAGCATCACACATGCATGGAAGCTCACAAGGAAGAAGATACAGAGAGGAGGAGACACAAATTCGAAATTCTGTGCTCTTGATTCTCACAATGGCCAAAAAGTGCTTACAAAGAGTCACAAAATGACTTATATACTTGTGCCCTTGAATTGGTCCTTTCACACAAGAGACCAATACTTTATTGACTAAAAGACTAATTCCCTACTAATTTACAAAGTTAATGATACAAACCTCTATGGGTATGCATCTAGAGGACTCCTCTAGTGCATTTACATCAAAAAATATATTACAAAATGACTATGGTTCAAAAATAAAGTGTCCAAATCGAAAAAATTTTGGGCCTCTTCTTTTTCTCTACAACTTTGCTCTTCTTTGCTCTACAAAACTCTCCCCCTCTTTGTCTCTGTCTTCCCTTGATAGGCTTTGCTTCTTGCCTCTAGTTTTGTGCCTATAGTCAATCTGGTTCTTTATTAACGGATAGTCTCTTTATAGTTGTCCACTGCTAGTTTTTGTGGAAATCATAATGATATAATTTACCAGTGGTCAAGGAACTGATCATAACTCCGGACCTGTTGCATTGGTTTTGGCCTCTTTTTTTTCTTTCTACTGCACGCAACCTATGAAGATGGACTACATTAGATTTGTAGTCTAGCTCACCAATAACCTCTTTAAATCTGGGTTGCTATGTTAAGTCGGGCTGCCACGTATGCAACCAGTGGAAGGTATCAAGGTCTGGATCTTCAGCCTTCGATCTGGACCTCCCGAAGATCAAGAGGTTGAAGCACCTTCCTGGGGCTCTAGATCTGCGAGATATCTTCTTGCACTTCTTCATGGATAATTGCTGGCCTTGATCCGTCCTTGCCTGTTGCATACTTTCCACTGTTGTATGCCCCTGCGAGGCTCTGTGCAGAGATGGGTGTTGTTTGCCCCTGCGGGGCTTCGTGCAGAGATATGTCTTCATATATATTGTCTTTAGTGAAGCTTCTTCCTTGGTTTCCTTCTTTTTTTCCTCTTTCTTGACTCTCCTTCAACATTACCCCCCTCTTGAACTCTATCGTCCCGGACAGGCTTTGGAATGTGGTGGTAGTACGTCCTTTAGACCTTTTGCTCTATTTCATTAAGCAGATTGGCTTCACGTATCATCAGTTTCTTCCATTGTTCAGCTCTCACACCATCCTGTGGTGCCTGTTGATGGTCTGCAAAGAAGCTTAATTCATACACAACTACTCTGGCATTCAGATTAGTTGACATCTTCAAGAAAACTTCTGAGTCAATCTCAAAAAATCCTGTAAGAAATGCTTCCTCAAAAGTTTGCATGTAGGGCTCAACAAAAACATAAGTCTGGAGTAGTATGCCATAATTGTAGGGCGACTAGGCATAACTGATAGATAAAAAACAAGAATATTGGTGCCTTGATTGATGCCGATGAAATTCAAAAATGTGTATGCCGCATGCTTAAAAACTTTAAGTACTGTCAGTATCATGCTCAGGATTCTGTCACATAACGATTTAACCAAAATTCGATGGATCTCACCATGTATTCTTCAATCGGTAAATAGTTGTGGGGTGGACTTGAAAGTAGTGGGTAATTGAGCCATTGTTTATTGAGCTTACCACTTTTTTGCATTTCCAAAAATTCTTGTGCGTCACGTTGGCGAGGCATTGGGCAAAAAGAGGGATTTGCCTGTAATAAATATGGTGCTACTTGCCAGTGCACCGGCAAAGTAGGATTATTTTCCAAAAATTTCCTTCTCCAAAGTGGTTGTGCTGCCTCAAATTCCTCTTGAGTGTAAGTGAAGGTGTTTGCTTTGAAGTTCAACTGCTCATCTGGATCTTTTTGCATGGTCTGCTTTATATGCCGACGTGTTTGCTCTTTCAATAGCCCATAAGGTATGTTGAATGGCTTTATGATATGATCCAAGTCTTTGCCTTTAATCTTTGCCTCCTTCATTACTTTGGCTATTTCATTTTGAAAATTTTTTGTCAACCGAGACACCAATAGTGTCCGTTCCTTCTGACCTATTTCTACAGTATACGGCATGGGATGATCATCACAAGGTTCTGCCGTCTGCTCTTTTACTGGTGAATGATATATCGGGGGAGATAGAGGACGTACCTCTACCTGGTCAATAGGATTTCCTTGTTGCGGCTCTACTGGTGTCTTGATCGTGGCATGTTGTTTTATTTGAGCTTCTAATTGTGCAACGAGTTCTTCCTTCTCTTTGATTTCATTGAGGGCCATTGTTAGCGCGTCTTTGGTCGTCAAAAGTTCTTGGCCAATGGCTGCTAATTGGTCGGTGTCTTCATTATAAACTACTAAAAGTTTGTCTTCAGCAGCTTTCCATTGCATTCTGAGTTCATTAGTATCATGCATATACCTTTTTTGCCATGCTTCTCTGATGGTTTGCTCTTGTTTCAGCAGATTTTTATACTTTGCAATCTGATCCTCCAATGCCTTCGTGTCTATTGCGGCTGTCTCTTGTGCTTCTATAGATTGTTTGTACAATATGGCATGCATAAGTTCCTTATTCCTATTTTGTAAATTGTCAGTTTCTTCTATGTATACCTTGATCTGAGTTTCTAATAGGTTACTCCTAGCATTTATTCTTTCCTTTTCTACTTCACTAGCTTTGTACTTTCTCTGTAGCTCTATAAGTTGATCCTGTATTTTTTGGTTTTGCTCAGTTAGTGAGGCGCATTGTTCCTTGGCTTCTTTAACTTCTGATTCCTTGGCTGAGAGTGCCTGTTGAACTTGAATTAATTTCGTCGACAAGTTTTCACTCATCTCTTGGAAGTGGCTTCTCTCTCATAGCTTGGTCATAATCATCCGTTTCGAGCATTTGTTGTTGCATATCCATCACTGTTTGTATCATTTGCTTCACTACTAGTTTCAATTGAGCTACATCTACGTTTAACCATGTTTTATGTATGCTAGGTTCTTCACCTGTGGTAGCATCTTTTCCTTGTGCCACATGTAGTGTTGTGTCATGGGGCTGTAGCGTCTTTGGTTACTTCCTTACCTTGTGGCGTATCATCAGGAATTTCAATCACAGTTTTGTCCCTATTTTGTTGTGATAGCCTTTCTTTTTCCAGGTTCATTTGTAATTCTTCCTTTATTGGTGGTACCATATCTGTTTTTGGTGTAGATACTTCCTTTATAATGATCTTGGATTGTGTATTCAACTGGATGAGGTGTCTTCTTTCACATTGTACTTCCTGATTTTGTACTTGTGAGTTTTGATTGTCGAGGGTGGTTTTGATTTGGTGGATCTCGGTCCATTCTTCATCATTCATCTTTGTCCCGCTCACGACTAGATTCTTCATTGGAAATCGAGTCATCAAGTCCCAATTCCTTGTATCTGGCGGCTTGTGATGGGCTATTTTCTTTGTGTCCCTTCTTCTGCAAGCTTCTGGACTGTCTGTATTGATGCCCTTGGACAGTGAGGTTTATTTGACCCCGCATGTAAGTATGTGTTTCTTCTAAAGCCGATGAGAGATCTCTTTGTGTTATCGGAGGTTGGGTCAACGAAACCCTTGACAGTAGATGTGCTCGCTTCGATTGTGGGGTCTCTTGTGCTTCTTCTTCTCTGGCTTGCTTAGCCCCCCGCATTGCATCTTCAAACTTGTTCCCACTTCCTCTTTGGATATGGATGTTTTCTTTTTCTTTGGAATTGTGGCTGACTTCACATATTTTTCCATTTCAATGGAGGTTGGCATCAATCGTAGGTGTTCCTTCATTTCAAGTGCTTCATAGATCAATAAGGTCAATGCAAAGCTTCCATTTAAAAACTTCTTATGATTCTATTTCTTCTTAGCTTCAAATAAGCGTTCTTGTATGTATGGAATAAGGTTGACTTGGTTCCCCATTTGCCTCATAGCATGAGATAGCAATTGAACTACAATCTTTTGAGGCGCTGTATATTTGTTCATGCTTGGGAAACAAAAATGTTGATGCACCACACGGACTGATTCTTCAATATCTATCTTGTTAATTTCCAGAAAGTTCTTCTTTTTAGCATCATGACATTCCTCTTTGAGATTCGTGAGGCCGTTCTGACTCCATCCAAAAGCTTTGTTGATGAGTTCATGTGTAAATCGAATAGTTTTCCATGCCCCCATTTTGTTAAGAACTTTAGCTTCTGGAATTGAGGGCTTATCTGTGGCTGCCTCTAACGTGTTCATAACTTGAGTGCATCTTTGAAAATCTGTTAAATAAATTGGGAGTCGTAGAAATGCGTCGATTCGAGCCCTTGTCCAAACTTCCGTGATGCTTGGAAATCCTTGTATTATGGTTTGGAAGTCTTGCGACATCAATGGAAAATAGTGATCCCTGTCCATAATCTTGATGGTGGCCAAAAAGATGAGGTCTACCATCCATTGGTCTTCGAGGAACCAATGACCTCTTGCCTTCGTAATTGATTCCAAAGGGAGAAGAAGGACCTCTTCCTCTTGCGTAGCTTCGAAATCCGGCGATGCCATCTACGCTTAAAGCACACAACAATCAGTGTAAAAGTAGTTGCATAACTTATTTCCCATTAATCTCCATGAATCGAATAGTTCTCCGAGTGAATTATGTTGTCTTTCCCCCGTGGGTGTGAGAAAGGTAGTACCTAGGATTTTTTCATATATATATTTTTTCTTATTACTTTTTCTGAAAGAAAACAAGAACATTAGTGAGTAGCAGAAGCTTAATTATTTTTCCCCAAGGTTATTGTACAAGTGCTTTCCTATTCCCTTGGAGGGAAATGTGCATCACCAATAAATAGAGGAAGAATTATGTGCCAAATGCATGGCCTCATAATGTGGCCCTATTATGCACGTTTGAGGTGCATGGAACTCAAGATGTGTGCAAGAAGAAGTTGCTAGCAAGTTTTTTGATGACGATCGCGATTGGGATATCCAACTCAATTTTGTTTTGCTATCCTTGACTGCATCCTTGTCTTTTGTTGTGCTATGTGTGGCTATCATTTTGTGATTCTTCTTTGCTAGCCATTCATATCTTGGAGTTGCTTTCGTTGAGTACTTCTGTTTCTGCAATTTCGAGTCGTCGGTGCATCTTTCTTGCTCCTTTGACTCTATTTTGGATGGATACTTCTTTCGTACTAGTGTTTTCAGTTTAGTTTTGTTCATTGGCACAGGTGATTTGGGAATCCATATTATCGTTCTAAAGGGTTGAGCCGCAATCAACTTCTTTGGGATCCATAATTGGACACTTTTGTAAACCTCGAGATCTAGCTTGTCTTGAAATCTTGACCTGTTGTTGGTTCCCTTCTAGGTGATGGATTTGTTTTTGGTGACATGCTCTTATTTGATCCTTTCGAATCCATGCCTGTTTGGTGCCTTGGATTGGATATATTCTAGTGTGGGAAGGTTCAGGATGACTATGCTGACTAGTCACTCTTGTGCTCAATTCCTCACTAGGGCTCTCCATGGAAACAATGTTAGTAGAGGGGTCCAATGGATGATGAGGGTGTATAAGATTAAGAATTGGTGTAAACTCAGGTGAAGTGCTTGGAGGTGGGGCTTGCACAGTAAAGGTAGTTGTACAATCATCATCATGCATGAGTGATTGATCTCTCAGAGCTAGCCAAGTGGCTTTGACAGGCCGTTCTTCTAGCAAACTGAATACTTTGCGATTTCCTATCTTGGCTGATATATAGCCTAAGGCTAATTGGATCATTACCTCATATTCATATATCCAATCCTGGCCTAACACAAGCTCTCCTAATAAATCTTGTTCATGGCATACTAATAGTTTTTGTTGCATTGTGTTATTCCCTAGGTGCAATGATAAGGTAATCTCGCCTATGCATTCAGTAACCTTTCCTCCTATTCCAATCAAATGTGCTTTGGTTGGACGTAATTGTGCTTTGAGCTGATGAGCCAAAGAGGATCTGATGCAGCTGACAGCTGCTCCTATGTCAATGAGAGCATCCACCAAGTGGTATTCCTTTGTTCCCACTCCTAAGTTCGAATAGGGTTGCCTCACTTGATGTCCTAGGTTTTCTGAGGCTCTAAAATTAGCCATTGGGATGGGCTCCTCTCCAAACCGATGTCTTTCATCCCTCTCTCTCATCCATTCCTTTCGTTTCCTTATTCATTCTAGGGCTTCCTGTCATGCCTCCTCGCATATTTTGTCTTCTTCTTCTCGTCTATTTCTTGTTGCTAAAAGTCTTAACAACATCTCTTTTGTTAATGGCTCTAAATACTTCTCACTTGACACCCACTTATATAATTATGTAGTACTTCTCCATCTAGGGTTGCTAAATTGATGGCTCCACTAGTTGATATGCAGTTGATCACTAAGGGTCCATATCCTCTCTTCTCCAGCTTCTTTGCATGTTGCTTTAAAGTATATACCAGGACTAAATCTCCTTCCTTCAAATTTTTATCCTTAGTGTGAGCATCGAAGTATGCCTTTTGTCACCTTTTTGCAGCATAAATGCATGCCACTGCTTGTAACCTAGTTTCATGTAGCTTCTCAATTTGGTCCAATTGATTAGATAACTCATGTCCAGTCCATTCGTAGTTCGAGGCTACTCTAAGAGTAGGCACTAGGAAATCAATTGGTAAGATGGCATTCTGGCCGTACACTAGGTTAAACGGAGTAGTTCCTATGGCTGTTTTGTATGCTACTTGGAATGCCCATAAAGCATGATGTAATTGCTTGTCTCGATCGGATCTTCCATTGTTAACAATCTTTGTGAGAACTATACACAAGATTTTGTTTGAACTTTCAGCCTGTCCATTGGCTTGTGGGTGATAGGGAGCTGATTTCTTGTGAATCACTAAGAATTCATTCATTAAGGCTTCTATCACTTCATTGACGAAGTGTGTGCCTCTATCACTTACGATTTCTATTGGCAATCCAAATTTGGTGAATATGTTTTCAAAGAGAAACTCAGCCATGGTCGTTGCATCATTCTTCTTAGTTGCCTTGGATTCTACCCATTTGGTCAAGTAGTCTGTCGCTACAATTATGTACTCGGCATGAGAGCCTTTCACTGGTGGGCTAATAGGTCCTACAAAATCTATCCCCCATTTGGTAAATGCTCTGGCACTTATCATAGGTCTTAATGGCATTTCATCTCTTATGATTGGATACTTCGTTCGTTGACATGTGTCACATCTTTGGACATATGTGGCTCCATCTTGATATAGAGTTGGGCACCACATTCCAACAAAAAGAATCATTTTTGCAGTTTTGTCTGCAGAAAAATGTCCTCTGGTGGCTCTTGTATGATCCATTTCTAAGACTGAAACATACTCGTCTTCATAGATGCACATTCTTAAGTGATTGTCCCTTCCTCTTTTGAAAAGTTGTTTGCTTATGAGTACATAATCTTTGCTTTGATCCTTGAGGGCATGTTTTCTTGCCAAATTAGCTCCTTTTGGGTACTCCTACATTTTCAAGAATTTTACCAGAGGCATACTCCACCTCGGTGCTACTGTAGAGTAACATAGAGTAGAGTTCTCTTCAGGTGTTCTTTCTTGACAAATGGGGCAAGTAGATACGTATTTATGTGTATCCCTTTGCGTGGTTGGCCAATATATGCCTAATCTTATAGGTGCTTGCCAGGTTCCATTCACACTTCGATGAGTTTTCCATTGATTCACGTGTGCTCTTTGAAGCCACATCTCTTGCTCCTCTTCCCCAACACATCTCATAAGTAGTCCACTTGGTCCTTGGTGGTATAGGCTCCCAGCTAGCATGTGGAGATTTTTAGTCTTCCAGATCTCCTGGCTGTTGTTTAAATTGATGTGATGTTGAGGTCCATGCATGAGTATGGGAATCAATTTTTCCCCCCATTGTGGACATACTTCTAGGTTGAAAAGATAAGTATCCGACAGATCATCTAGCACTTTGGTGGGAGGTTCTCCATGTGTCATTCTCGACAGGTGATCTGCACAGATGTGCATATTCCCTTTCTTGACTACTACTTCAAAATCAAATTCCATTAACAGTAGAAAGCATCAAACTAGTCGGCCAGTATTGCAAGGTTTATTGATTAGGTATATTAAGGCTTGATGATCAATGAAGAATTTGAATTTGTTTGCCAACAAGTAGTGTCTAAATTTCTTTACGACATATACCATTCCTAAGCCTTCTCGCTCCGTAGTGGTATAATTATGCTCAGCTTGGGTTAATTGTCTACTAGCATAAGCTATAGGATGATCTAGTTCTCCTGTATCTACTCGTTGTGCTAAGATGCAACCAATGGAAAACTTGGAGGCATCTACATGAATATGAAATGGTCTATTCCAATCAGGTACTCTTAGAATTGGTGCTGAACTCAAGCAACTCTTCAATTCATTGAAAGCCTTTTCGCATTCTTTTCTCCATGTAAACTGAGTCAGTAATCCATAAAGGAGCCTCGCAATTGTGGCATACATGTGAATGAATCTACGATAGTATCCACGATGTGCACACCCTTAATTTGCCATTTTTTTCGGCACTACCACTAAAGGTGACACCCGTTCCGTGTGTTCAAGTTCATAAATTAAGCCCGCATCCAATAACTTATCTATCTCTTCCTTAATCTTTGCCAAATAAACATTGTTATAAGTGTATGGTCTTTGTTTGCAGGGCTTGGCTTCTGTCATCATAGGGATTCTATGGGCGCAATTAGAAGGATCTACACCTTTTAAATCCTTATATGTCCATGCAAAGACATCTCTATATTCTCTTATGAGCTGTATTAACTCTTGTTCTTCCTCAAACGAGACATCTTGTCCTATAAAAGTGCATCTCTCTTCTCCTTCCTCGAGAGCTACTACTATCTTCTTGGTCTTCTCTTTATTATCGTATGCTATTCATGGTCGCGCTTCCCGTTTTGGCATCTGAATAGCAATCTTCCTCTCCTCTACCTCATATTTCTTGAAGTGCTCGGGTACCTCGAATCGGTCTTGATGTATGTTTTCTTCTTTTTCGTTTTGACTATCTGGTTCATTTTCTTCCCTTTGTGTTATTCCTTGATTTGAATCATTAGTCATGGTGCTTACTTCTTGATTCTCCTTTTCTTCCTTAATAGGTTCCAGTTCCATATCTATGCTCTCATAATCTTCCTTCCATTCTTTTTCAATTACATCTCCTTCATCTGCTTCTTGGAGGACGACCATGTATAAGCTTACTTCATATCCTTCCTCATCAATGCATTCATTCATGGTTATTACTTCTTCATTTACGCATATGTCAAGCTAAAATCTCCATCCAACCATGGGGTTCGAATTCTTCATCTAAAAATATTTGAGGCATGTAAGCAGGATCTTCTACAGGTCTAGATACTTGTTGTCTTATTTTCCATCCTTGCCTCCTTTCTTCTTCCCTTTTAGCTGCCTAGCACATCCATACGTGAGTATCTTTGTTCATCCATGTTTGGCTACTCGAACCTACACTATGAATAGATAGATTGTCGTCTTCCTTATGTATTAGGTTCCATTGCAGAGGGGGGACATCTTGACATGTATAATTATGGATGTTTATTCTAGTTGTGGTTCCCCCATGCTGCAAGTATGTTGGATGTGATGGCTGGATACAATCAAAAGATCAAGATGGTGCTGCTAGACCTGCTTCACACCTGCCCTCTTTTCTCTTCAGATATGTTTAGAAGACTCCTTGAGCTTCCAAATGACACCAAGAACCTATATATGTACTTCACAAAGTGATAGAGTAATGATCAAATCAAAACAGATAAGTTTGAACCTTCATAAGTCCAAAAACTTGCTATTCCTGTAGTGACACCTGCTCAGTCTTAAGCTCAGTGTGTCCAGCACACTTGCAATTGATCAAATTCCTTCTGGGAGTATTAAATTAACTTAACAAGCTACCATTAGCAAGTTAAATCACTCCAAATGACAAACTATACACTGAGCATGATGTTTAGCAAAGTTAGGGACACCCCCGACTTTTCAGGAAACACACAGAAAAATACCAGTGATCACTTCGATGACGATTTCTCTCAATTGGCTGAATAGATTGACTTGAAACTTTGTAAGGTTGTAGAATGCTTTGAGCTGGTTCCAATGAGCCCTTGATCATCAATTTTGGTTCAGTAGATCTTGAGATATGTCCTGTTGAAGTTGACAGACTTGGAGGTAGATACTCAGAGAAAACAGAGAGTAAAGAACTATGTGTATATGTATTGATATTGTCAAATGTACATTCCCATTGGCATGTAGAATGATGCCCAATGGTACTCAGAGGTGTAGGCTAGGTAGTAGCACTCACACAATCACAAATATGCTTGGATTAGCCTCGGGAAGAGTGTAACTAAACCCGCGACTTTTACATTGAGTTTTATAGATGTTTTGAAGGAGTTTGAATTTCAAAATTCAAATTGTAGGCTCCCTCAAATCTCTCATCTACTCTCATAGAGATATTCTCTCCATTCATAACTTCTAATTTCCACGACTTTTGAATGTAGGTGAGATTACAAGAAGTGAGTTAAGTCATATTGACTTTTACATGAGATAAAAGACAATAAACCATAGGCTTGTGTTCCTATAGTCTTCCTTCAAATGAGTTATTCCAAGAATTTTTGTAACACCTTCAAGATAGGTATTCCATGCTCTTCAAGGTACAAGACAAGGCCAAGTGTTTAGGCTTGTTTGCACCAACAGCTCCCCCTCAAGCCAAACACTTGCTTGAGTCTTCATCTTTAGTCTTCAATGATATCCTGTAATCCAATCATGGATTTAAACCTGCATAGCTTGCTCCCATCCAGAGCTTTTGTAAGCAAATCTGCACATTGAATATTAGTGGACACATATGATAATTGGATTTCCTTGCTAAGTAGTTTCTCCCTCACATAGTGGTAATGAACCTCTATGTGTTTTGTCCTAGCATGATACACAGGATTAGCAGCTAGATGGAGAGAACTTGTGTTATCACCAAATATGATAGGTGACCTTGTATATAGGCCCAATTCTGAATAGAGTAACTTCAACCATATTGATTCTTGAGTGGCATTTGCTAGCCCTCTGTACTCTGCCTCAGTAGATGATAGAGCCACTGTGGGTTGTTTCTTGGATGACCAAGAAATAGGTTTATCACCTGCAAAACATATG
This sequence comes from Ceratopteris richardii, assembly GCA_020310875.1. NCBI lineage: Eukaryota > Viridiplantae > Streptophyta > Polypodiopsida > Polypodiales > Pteridaceae > Ceratopteris > Ceratopteris richardii. The sequence goes on from CM035409.1 coordinate 134,291,265, forward strand.
TAACCAGATGTACTCCTCCTATCATCCTTGCATCCTGCCCAATCTGCATCTGAGTATACCTTGATGTCAATATCTGATGAATATGGATAATACAAACCATGATTTTGTGTTCCTTTTAGATACTTTACTATCTTCTTGGCTGCCTCCAAATGTGGTACTCTTGGCTTATGCATAAATTGGCTAAGTACACTAACACCATATGAGATATCAATCCTAGTTAAGGTAGCATAATTGAGACTACCTACCAAACTTTGGTAACCTGTAATATCCTTGAGTTCTTCTCCTTCATGTGCACTGAGTTTGTGGTTGACCTCCATAGGAATGGTTGAGATTTTAGCTTCCTGCAAATTAAACTTCTTGACCATGTCCTGAATGTATTTCTTCTGAGTAATGTATATACCTGAATTTGTGTAGACCAATTCAAGCCCTAGGAAGTACTTCAATAATCCAAGATCATTGATCTTGAATTCCTTCATCATTTGACCTTTGATGTGTCTGATTCCTTGCACATCATTTCCTGTAATAATGATGTCATCAACATAGACACACAAGTATATTACCTCTGAATTGTTCTTCTTTATAAACAATGAGGTATCTGCTTTACTCATCACAAATCCTTGATCCAAGAGATAGGTTGTCAACCTATAGTTCCATGCTCTAGGTGCCTGCTTCAAACCATATAGAGCTTTCTTCAATTTGCAAACATGATTTACCTTATTGGGATCTTCATAGCCAGGTGGTTGTGACATGTAGACTTCCTCTGAAACCCATCCATTCAAGAATGCATTCTTCACATCCAATTGGTACATGTTCCAATTCTTGGATGCAGCTACACTCACCATAATTCTGATAGTTGGCATCTTTGCCACAGGAGAAAATGTCTCCTCATAATCAATGCCTTGGGTTTGTGCAAAACCTTTGGCCACCAACCTAGCTTTGTACCTGCTTATTGTACCATCTGAGTTCCTTTTGAGTTTGTAGACCCATCTGGATCCTATGACCTTCATGGAGTCCTTCTTGGGTACCAAGTCCCAAGTATCACTCTCCTTGAGAGCCTCCATTTCTTCATCCATTGCTTCCTTCCATTCTGGTTTAGTAATGGCTTCCTCAAATGTACCTGGTTCTTCACTTAAAATGTCCTTTGCAAGATATACAGAGTGCTTGGTTACAAGTGAAGTATCATATCCATATCTAATAGGTTTCTTCTTTTCCCTTGAAGATCTCCTCATAGCTTGAGTTGAGGACTCTGGATTGTCTTCAAGTTGCTTCACCTTCATCTTCCCTTTTGATTTCCAAGCTTTGAATTCTTCAATGTTGATGGTGTCTTCATCATCTGAACTTGTATCCTCATTCTGAGTTGGTTCTTGCCTGACAAGCTTTGGAAAGTCTTCTTCCATATCATAAGGTAAACTTACTTTCCTGCACTCATTATCATACCATGAATCATTTTCATCAAAGATTACATCTCTGCTTACCTTGAAGCCTTTGTTTGAGGGGTTATAGAACCTGTATCCTTTCTGATTCAAATCATAACCAATAAAGATACACTTTTCAGCCTTAGGGTCTAGCTTTCCCCTTACCTGTGAGGGAATATGCACATATGCAACACACCCAAAGATTTTGCAATGATCCAGAGATGGTCTCTTACCATGCCAAGCCTCATAGGGTGTCATTCCATCAAGTGTCTTTGATGGCAACCTGTTGATCAAGTATGTGGCAGTAGATACACTCTCTGCCCAAAGATAATTTGGTAGTTTCTTCTCATTGAGCATAGACCTAGCTGTCTCCACAATGAGTCTATTTCTTCTTTCAGCTACCCCATTTTGTTCTGGAGAGTACCTTGTGGTAATTTCCCTCTTGATGCCTCTTTCCTGCAAGAACTCTTCAAAATCATTGGAGAAGTATTCTCCACCACCATCAGACCTTAATCTCTTCAATTGTCTACCTGTTTGATTCTCTACTAATGCAAGATACCTTTTGAAGCAATTAAATACTTCATCTTTATGTTTCATGAAGTACAAGATAGTCCATCTGCTATAATCATCTATAAAAGATACATAGTACCTTGATCCAGATATGGATGGCTCCTTGCTTGGTCCCCACACATCTGTATGCACCAATTCCAAGTAGTCTTCATGCATAAATCCTTTCTTGGTATATGGCAACCTGTGTGACTTACCACATTGACAAGCCCCACACTTGTATATCATATGTTGCTTGGATACATTAGGTATCCCAAGCACACATTGATCCCTGCTCATCTGCTTTATGGTTCTCTCTCCAATGTGACCCAATCTCTTGTGCCACATCTCCAATTCTGATAGGGTTTGGTCCCTATAGTTGTACAGGGCAATATTTTTAGTATCCTCAAGTTCAAAGGTAAATAGTCTACCTGACTTCTCTCCCTTGGCTATCCTTCTGAATCCATGTTTTGGATCCTCCACAAATGCACCATGTTGAGTGAACCTGACTTGTAGACCTTTTTCAACAATCTGACCTACACTCATCAGATTCTTGGTGATTGTTGGGACATACAATACTTTGCTTAGTAAATTCTGATTTCCATCACTTGTTTTGACATTACCTACTTTAACCACTGAGTGTTTAGTGTCATCACCTGTCTGCACTTGGTGCTTGCCTTTAGGTTCTTCCAAATCAGAGAGTAGGGCAACATTCCCAGCTACATGGTTAGAGCAACCTGAGTCAATATAGAACAAATGATCATCATTGATACCTGATTTAGATGTCATGTTCATAATCAACAAGGAATCATCTTGATCCTCTGCATAATTGTTGTAATCCTTTCTGTTCCTGTATCCTCCTTGATAATTGCCATTGTGGTTGTAGCTATTGTTGTAGTTGTTGTTGTAATTATTGTTGTAGCCATGGTAGCCTTGAGATTGATTGAACCTGCCTCTTCCTTGGGAGTATCCTCCTCTTTGGTGACCTCTTCCTCTTTGGTTCTTGTAGTTTTTGTAGCATTCATCTGTAGTGTGATTAGACAAACCACAAATATTGCATGGAGATTGATTATAGGGTCTCCCCCTACCTGACTTACCTCCTCTGCCCCTACCTCTAGATGATCTACCTCTCCCTGCATAGTTTGCTTGGGAGGTGGATCCTTCATCATCAACCTTCTTGCTTTTACCCTTATCTTTAGACTTCTTATCTGTATATAGGGCAGAGGGATTGTTACCTTTTGATTGCTCTCCATTCTTTGTGATCTTGGCTTCATGTGTGAAGAGTTGTCCAATCAAAGTTGTTAGATCAGGTGCTTGAATGTCCATGTACAAGTCCATTGCAGTGGTAAAGCTTTCCCACTTGTCATCTGCTTTGAGTCCATTGATCACTTGTCTAACTATTTGCTCTTCTTCAATCTCTTCTCCAACACTTGCAAGTTGATCTGCTATATCTTTGACTTTGGTGACAAAATCTGAAACACATTGTTTTGATTGCTTCCTAAGAGTTGTAAACTCAATCCATAGCTGATTCTTTCTGGCCCTTGTGCTTGATGAGAAGTATGTTGCCAAGGTCTCCCAAGTCTCTTGGGAAGTCTTACAGTTCCTAACATGAGGTAGAAGGAAATCAGAGATAGAGTTTAGAAGATATGACCTGGCTAAAGCATCTTTAGCACACCATTGATTAAGTCTCTCATGCTCATCCTTTGTAGGTAGGCCTCTGGTTTTGAATGAGGGCAACTCCTCATCTCCTGATATGTATCCATACAAGCTTCTCCCTTGTAGATAAGTCTTCATTCTCAATGACCATGCCTGGTAGTTATTCCTATCCAATTTGTCAATAAAGGAAGGGAAACCATCACCCATGATTACCTTATTTTGCTCTGATACCACTGTTGGATGTGATGGCTGGATACAATCAAAAGATCAAGATGGTGCTGCTAGACCTGCTTCACACCTGCCCTCTTTTCTCTTCAGATATGTTTAGAAGACTCCTTGAGCTTCCAAATGACACCAAGAACCTATATATGTACTTCACAAAGTGATAGAGTAATGATCAAATCAAAACAGATAAGTTTGAACCTTCATAAGTCCAAAAACTTGCTATTCCTGTAGTGACACCTGCTCAGTCTTAAGCTCAGTGTGTCCAGCACACTTGCAATTGATCAAATTCCTTCTGGGAGTATTAAATTAACTTAACAAGCTACCATTAGCAAGTTAAATCACTCCAAATGACAAACTATACACTGAGCATGATGTTTAGCAAAGTTAGGGACACCCCCGACTTTTCAGGAAACACACAGAAAAATACCAGTGATCACTTCGATGACGATTTCTCTCAATTGGCTGAATAGATTGACTTGAAACTTTGTAAGGTTGTAGAATGCTTTGAGCTGGTTCCAATGAGCCCTTGATCATCAATTTTGGTTCAGTAGATCTTGAGATATGTCCTGTTGAAGTTGACAGACTTGGAGGTAGATACTCAGAGAAAACAGAGAGTAAAGAACTATGTGTATATGTATTGATATTGTCAAATGTACATTCCCATTGGCATGTAGAATGATGCCCAATGGTACTCAGAGGTGTAGGCTAGGTAGTAGCACTCACACACTCACAAATATGCTTGGATTAGCCTCGGGAAGAGTGTAACTAAACCCGCGACTTTTACATTGAGTTTTATAGATGTTTTGAAGGAGTTTGAATTTCAAAATTCAAATTGTAGGCTCCCTCAAATCTCTCATCTACTCTCATAGAGATATTCTCTCCATTCATAACTTCTAATTTCCACGACTTTTGAATGTAGGTGAGATTACAAGAAGTGAGTTAAGTCATATTGACTTTTACATGAGATAAAAGACAATAAACCATAGGCTTGTGTTCCTATAGTCTTCCTTCAAATGAGTTATTCCAAGAATTTTTGTAACACCTTCAAGATAGGTATTCCATGCTCTTCAAGGTACAAGACAAGGCCAAGTGTTTAGGCTTGTTTGCACCAACAAAGTATACTGCATCTTTTCCCCAGTCTTGCACTACCTTGAGCTGTCTCATGAAAGGCCTTCCAAGTATCATCTCATAATTGCTAGCCTTTTTGAATTGATAGATTGCTAAGGTGTGCTCGAATTCGACTCTGCAAGTGATAAATACTGCTTTTTCCAATAAGCCTAGAGGTCATTATGTGTGCCCATCTTCCATTTGAATCTTCATTGTGATAGGTCGTAAAGCTGGTTTTCCCCATTTCTCCCATATTTCCTTCGTAGCAATTCCTACTCTAGCTCCCGAATCTAATATGGCTTTAGTGGTATAACCTTTGTAAGTGACAGGGAGGCATGTGTTTCCTTCATCTCCCTCGCTGAAATCTCCAACCTTATCGGCTAGGATTTTAACTGTGGCTACTTCATCTTGCATCTCGATTTTGTCTGACTTTATCTCTAACTGGCTGGTGAGCTTCTCTCTCAACTGAGGCTTCACTTTTAAGAGTTCTTCCAAAGTTACAGTACAAGGTATTTTAATTTTCTAAGATGTTGTATTATGTCAGAGGTTTGAACTGATGGGTTCTGCTCCTTTCTCCTCACGAAGGGAACATGATATAATTCAGAATTATGTTAATATTCTCCCATATAGTTTGGCAATACATTCACACTATCTTCGTCATCTTTGTTGTCGTAAAGTTGCAATAATCCTTCTGAGTTTAATTCTTGTATTGATAGTTCAACCTCGCCTCCCACTTCTAACTCCTCAAAAGGAGGTTCAATTCCTTCTGTTTTCTTCCATCTATCTTCTTGGACTCTTGCCCACAAGTCTCTAGGCCATTCCGCGTCTACTTCAGGGATAACTGATCCTTCCTTTTTACTTTCACAATAATTTTCTCCATGGTTCTCGCTTTTCTTCCTTTCCCTAGAATGACTAGGCACTACACATTCTTGAAATTCTTCTTTTTCGGGAATTCTTGTACTGGGTAGTGGTTGAACAGGTTTTTCTAAGGTTTGCTAAGCCACTTCAATTAACTTCTTACATATCTCCAATCTTTCTTTCTCTAAGTCACCTCTTGGGTATTCCCTTTCGTGTTGTTCAATGGTTGGTCCTACTTTTATTCGTGCTTGATATGCTTCAATCCACATGGCTAACTCTTCTGGCGTTGGATCGACCGGAACTGATCCTGCCTCTTGATTTTTATGATTTTTTGCCTTCTTGTTAGGGTTTCGTTTAGATTCTTGTTTTCCTTCTTGGCTTGGTTTATTATTCTCGTTCTCCAACTTTTGTTGTAGTTTCTTATCTTTTATCTTTTCTCTACGATTCTTCCATGTTTGGGTTTGTTTAATTTTAGCACTTTTCTCAGACTCTTCAGAATTTGCAATTACTTGAGGTGTGGGTATGTTCAATTCTTTGTCGGGGTGATTATTTTCTTTGGGTTTATCTTGGGTCTCTCTAGCTTTTGCCCTCGTTATCACTTTCAATGGCACAGTGTACTCCTTATCACTCATTGATGACTCTATCACTTCTATCACCCATTGGGATTGACTTTATTGGGATTCTTGGGGCAATCTCTAAAGAGATGTTCTTTACCACAATCACTGTAGTAACCCTCCCAAACTCTCTGAGGTGGTGGTGGGTTAGGTAATGTATACTCTCTGATAAAGTGATCACCTCCGCATCTATAACATGGTCCTCTAGGGGCAAGTGGTCTACTCATTGGCCGTGGGGGTATGGGTGCTCTAGGAGCAGTGTACATTATTGACACATAGTCGTGATCATATCTGTAGGAGCTATCATATCCTTCAGATCCATATGTATATGGTTCATAAGATTGTCCATACTTAGCTATAGTGTTCTCATAAGTGGAATAATTTCCTTGACTAAGGTCATAATGGGGGTCGTAAGTCTCAGTACTAGCCAATGGGGTGGCTGGTACTATTGCTCTTTCAGGGTTCTCTTCCATTTGAGCAATTTTCAATGGGACAACATTATGAGGGTGAGATGGTTGTTGTCCTAGCACTGGTTGAGGTTGATTGTATCATTGATATGCATACGGCCGTGGTGCAGGTGCTTGCTACTGGTATGAGGGGTATCTATAGGCTTCTCCTCCTTGATCTCTTGAGGGGTATCCATAAGGCCTAAAGGGTGGTTGTGCAGGTCTTGGTTGTCGATTGTAAGGACAATTCTCTGTATTGTGATTTGTGTACCTTTGTTCTATGCTTGTTAAAATGCACTTTTACATTACAGGCATTTTAATTTCTTTCGGGTTCTTGGGAGTGGTAGGGGTCTGATAAATCAGAGGCCCTGTAACTTGATTTTCCTAATAATTTATCCAAACCGCAATACGTTAACATTCAACACTCTCTTTAATCCGAATTACTGTCAAGACTCTGGTTAGTCCTCTCAGAGACTTACTGTTCATACTCAGGTTAATACTGTTCACCGTGCGTCCCGTAGCGACTACTGATTTACCATCACACAGACGTATATCGTCAACAGAACCTTATGTATCAATCACAAATTAATGAAATTAAACAAAGGTAAGGACGACAATACTCAGACTTCTCGAATACTGCACTACGGTTTCTCCACAGACAGCAATCGCCCAGACAGACAGTCTGGCGATCCGCTTGTCGTTATCGGAGTGTCACCGCAATGCCTTTTCATTAGTTGATAAGTAAATACATCTCTTCACAACGACCTTTCGGTTCGTGCGGAATAGGAAACCTTTCAGTTCGTGCGAGATAGGAAAATACAGGAACAATGAAAATACAAAGTCCAATCCGGCGGCTTACACTGGCACGCACGATGGACTTGAACCCGCAAAGGAACAAAATTTAGGGTTCATCTACTATACCCTGTAGATACATGGCGCGAGCTAATTTAAAAGTTCGAGAAATATTCTGTTTCAGAGAATCCAACATCAATTTTAAAGTGTCTGGTTCAACTAACTGTGCGTCAGTATGAACAGAGCTTGCGGTAATCACTTGACTCATTAATATGTCAGCCTGTGTCTGCAAAAAGGCCTCTTGCAGGTAGAAATCATTTGGAAGGGCGGCGTCACGACTCAATTTCATGTCTTCAATCTGTTTGTCGATTCTGGATAAATGTTCTGCTTGAGCACCCAACTGTTTCTCTCTTCTCTCTAACTCCTGAGACTGATATTGAATGGTCCGGTAATAAGCATCTCTTTCCTTTCGAATTCCGGCTGCCTCCTTCTGGAGTTGAGCTGTTAAAGTCATCTAGGTTTTAAGAGCAAAATTTGCCTCAAAAAAATTGGCATTTTCTCTCTGGAGTTCTTCATTAGTCCGCTTGGCTAAATCCGCCATCTCCTGTCCTTTTTGCACAAGTTCATCAAGCTGTACTCGCGTTTCTTCCAATAAATTTCCAAGTGCTACGCGAGCATCCTCTTTATCCCGGACTAACTGTTTCAACTGGATAATCTCTGCATCACAAGCACTTAATAAATCATCTTTGGCTCTTAACTCAGCCAATGCCGCATCTCTTTGAGCAACCAAAAAATCCTGTTCGGCAATCTGTGCTTGAAGGTGCTGAATCTATATGTGCAGAGCATGATTTTCTGCCTTAACTGCAGCCGCTTCTTCTTGCAATAGAGTAATATCTGCTTCTAGTAGATCGACTTTATGCTGCAATTCTTGACGAATGTTATCAGTGACCGTTCTGAGTTGCATCGGGAGCTGCTGTGAGAATTGGATCAGCATACGACCCATCGATTCTAATTCTGTAAACATGGGAATCGGAGGAAGAAGAGGAGGAGGAAGTGGTTGCGATGAAGAAGCTGACAAGAGGTGATGGGAAGATGGTGGAGAATAGTTAGGTGAAGAGGATGAAGTAGCAGTTTCGTCAGGAACAATCGGTTGAACAGGGATAATGGGCTTAACCGGAGGCATTGGTGGAGGAGTGGGCATAAGAGTGTTGGGCACCAACACTATTCCAGCAGGTTGCTGCGTAGTCACTTCAGTCCGGTCAATTACAGCATCGACCAAAGTAATGACTTCATTTATTATCTCTGCAACAATGGCTTGCACATCCACCTGAGTTTGCTGCTGAGATTCCTCCTTAGAAGAACTTGCGTCAGATGCGGTGGCGGACGCACTTTGTTCCTGCTGCTTATTTGGAGAAGATGGACCAAAAGATTCCACATGGATTGAAGTGGCAGTGTCGTGGAAAACTTCGTCTTCATGTCCGGCGGTGGAGCCTTGTACTTGACTCTCAGAGGGGTTTATCCGTCTGCGTTTTCGGCGAAGGAGTTGGAAGAGATCTTCATCATCTTCTTCTATATCTTCGAGCACTTGGGCAGATTCTTCATGATACAAAATTGGAGCTCTTGACGGGGGTTGCGTGGCTTGAATGGACCGGAAATAGAACAAGGCGAAATTAACAGGCTCACGAGAAGCCATGTCAATCATCGAATAAAATGGGCGAGAGATGCCGTAAGTGCGTTTTTGTAAATTAAGGATAGCAACGAGAAATTGTAAGGCGGTACGTTCAGGGTCAGGGCGACACAAACTGGCGTATTCATTCAAGGAGGACCGTGGGAATAATTCAACCATGCTGGCAATAGGAAGGAGAGGACCATTCTCCACAGCTTCCCTGGGCAAACGAAATGCTGCAGCGAATGATGCTAATGTGATTACGACGCGAGATGGTAAACATGTAATCCGCCAACTCTGCTCGATAGCAGTAGTGGCGGCAATGGCTGCAATAATCTGTGCATTATAAGGATGACACTCCACTGAATGCCAAGGCAATTCAGCGAAGTTCAACAGGCCACGGATACGCAAGAACTCACTCACGTCATGAGGGAGTCCGTCACGGAAGGTAGCAAAATTAGCTAAAGCTTCCATGATGTGTACGCGAAATCACAAGAATACGAAGACACGGCAAACACAGGAAACACAACGCACAGAACACACAGACACAATAGCGATTAACAGGGAAAAGAAGAGGATTAAGTAGACACTCGAAAATGGGAAGTGATCGGAAATACTTAATCATCGCGCGATGTTGAGATGATAACCTTCATAATTACGGCGGGCATGCATGAGCAGAATCAATAACACAAGGCGGCGATTAATTATGATTATGTATCAAAACAAGGAGCTTTACAGTCTTATTTCAATTAACACGCAAAAAGAAAAAGAAAATAAGTGATACGCGAAAAAAAACGAAGAATACGTCAGCAAGAATCAGGTGCTTGGTGATACGGCCGCAACTTTGAACCATTGATCACTTTAGGAAGAGGAACTCCAGTCAAGGTAGTCAATCGAAAAGTAGCTGGTCCCACTTGCTCACTAATCTGGTAAGGACCAAACCACCGTAAGTTAAATTTCCCAGCAGAACGATTTGATTTAGCATTATAAATCAACACAAGTTGGCACACTGTAAACACAGGAGTCTTGAGGAAACGATCATGAGTCCGGGCTTGCCACAACTGAACTTCTTGAAGAGTTAGAAAGCTTTCCCAATGATGTTCATCCAAGTCTTTGAGTGCTTCCAACCGAAATGACAGAGTCTTCGGGTAACAGTTTTCTGAGTTATGGCCACAAGTAAGCTTGGCACGACAATCTCCATAGGCGCGATTGCTTCCATCCCATAAGTAATCTTGAAAGGAGTCAGTCCGGTTGCAACTTTGTATGTAGTCCGGTATGCCCATAAGACTGCAGGCAGTAACTGATCCCATCTTTCTGGTGATTCCACAATCAATTTGCGAAGCATACTTAACAGCGTCTTGTTGGTACTTTCAGCTAAACCATTAGCACGAGGATAGTACGGTGAATTTGAAAAGTATGCATTAATACTTGCATTAAATTGTTACCAAAGTGTGTTCCTTGATATGTCACAAGTTCCAGAGGTAATCCATAACGTGGAAAAACATCCTTCATCAGGCATTTTGCCACTGAAACAACTGTAGCGGACCGTAAGGCCCAAGCTTCTGCCCATCTGGTAGCGTAATCTGTGCAGGTCAGAATGTAGCACTCGTTGCTAAGGATTGCTGGAGGTGTGATTGGTCCAATAAAATCAAGACCCCACTTCTGAAAAGGTTCCAAAGGTAATACAGGTTGTAGAGGAAAAAAGTGTCTCTGTAATGGCTGTCCAGCCCGTTGACAAGTGTCGCAGTGCTGCACAAACTGAAGTACGTCTTTATACATGGTTGGCCACCAAAGCCCACTTTGCAAAATCTTGCGATGAGTGAGATCTGCAGCAAAATGTCCACCTGAGGGTATTGAATGTGCCATAGTAATGACTGAGCTTGCTTCATGTGGCAGAATGCAGTGAAGTAATACACCAGTGTGGTCCATATAGTACAACTGTCCTACCAGCAACCGAAATCGGCGACTATAAACGACAATCTTTCGTCACATAGTAGGAGGTGTGTGAAGAGGAAGACATCCACAACATATCATAATAGGTAGGCTGCTCAGGATGTTCGAGAGATTTGTCACGAGCTGGTTTAGCAGCGTAAATTGCTGGTGTGGTATCGTCAATGCCCACCGGAGCTTCGCCGAAATCCAAGCGAGAGAGAAAGTCTGCTAAGGCATGGGCTATACCTGGTTGATGAATCACTTCGTAGTCGAACTCTTGTAGCAATAAGACCCAACGAGCCAAGCGACCACCTAAATGTTGCTGCTGGACCAGATATACAAGTGCAGCATGATCCACGTGAAAGGTGAGTTATCGGCCTAGCAAATAATGCCTGAATTTCTTTACAAAACATACCAATCCGAGGCATTCTCGTTCAGTCATAGAATAATTCCTTTCTGCAGGAGCAAGTCGGCGACTTGCATAGTAAACAAGCCAAAACCATTTGTCCGTTTGCTGCATTAAAACACTGCCAATGGCTATATCCGATGCATCTATAAAGACATGGAATGGATGTTCCCAATCAGGAGGTTGCAAAATGGGAGCCTGTGTCAATAATCCTTTTAGACGATCAAATGCAGTTTGGCATTCTAGAGTCCATTCGAATTGTCGTGGAGTACTAGTCATTAGCCGATTTAGTGGTGTTGCTAAATGGGCTAGCCACCGTAGATGCCTGCCATGCCACCGGATTTGACCCAAGAAGCGCATAACCTCTTTCGGCGTTGTAGGAATGGGTGCTTCCAACACAGCTGTGACTTTGTCTGGATCAACTTCGATACCTTGTGCCGATATGATATGTCCAAGGAGTTTAACACAAGACACCGCAAAAACAGATTTTATTGGGTTCAGGCAGAGTTGGTATTCACGGCATTTCTCAAAACAGCACCGTAAATGATACAGGTGCGCCGCAATTTTGCCGAATAAGGAAAAGTCATCTAAATAGACTTGCATAAAAGTGGTTAGGTAGGGTGAGAAAATTTCTTGCATACAGCGTTGAAATGTGCTGGGAGCATTCCGTAACCCAAACCACATGACCGTACAAGCAAAAACACCCCAGTTTGTAATGAAAGCTATTTTCTGTATGTCTTGTTCAGCCATTCTGACCTAGTTATAACCACTGTAGCCCTCCAAAAAGGAGTACATCTCATGCCCGGCCACTCTGTCAAGCATTGTGTCAAGAAAGGGAAGAGGAAACGGATCAGGTACCGTGGCCGCATTCAGTTTCCGATAATCCACACAGATTCGGAGCTGCTTATTTTTCTTAGGAACAATAACGATCGGAGATATCCATTCAGCGTGTTCTATTGGTACAATGAATCCCACCTTCAATAACCTATCGAGCTTTGCTTTGACCTGTGCTGCATAATTGGGATTCATACGGTAACTGGATTGTTTAATTGCCTTCGCTTCCGGCTTAAGCTAGACTCCATGTTGATAGATCCGCAGATCAAGACCCTTCACATCGCGATAATCCCACGCAAAAACATAAGAAAACTCATGCAGGAGTCGGATCAAATCTTCTTGAAAGGCCTCGGACAATCCTGCCTTAATCTTAACAGAACATGGATTAGCTTCATCACCCAAATTATAGATCACTAACTGGTCTTCCGGGACATAAAATTGACGAGGTTTCCTCGGATCGTCAGTTGACTGTAAAAGTTGTTGCAGAGTGGCTTCATCCATAACAACATTATCATCTACATCTGTGTCTCCGGTCACAGGAACAACCGTACAGGCTACCGGACTCCAGTTATCAGCTACAGCTTGAAGATCTATAGTATCTAAGAAAATCAGATCTTTATTGTTCATCAAAAACGCCTCTTCTTCGTCGTCAGATAAGCCATCCAACATGTGGATCGGCTCTGCTACATAGGGTCTGGCATGAAGTTCACAAGGCTGAATAGCATCCAGTTTGACAACATATTTACGGTGGTTGTCTTTGAAAGTCAGTTCCTGCGCTGACCAATCCTGTATAACTTTAGCTTGTTTCAACCACGGTCGACCGAACAGAAGATTATAGTCGAGGCTGCATTCTGGTAGTTCTAAGACTACGAAAGTCATTTTGAACGTTGTGCCTTGCAAAGTAATCGGGATATTCCTTACAAGTCCCACCGGATGGACTCGGGATTGATCTACCATTCTAACAAAGAATTGAACGGGCTCGATTTGGGTCCACCCTAACTTTTTGCAGAGAGCTACAGTTGCTATGTTCACACCAGAACCACCATCGATTAACACTTGCGTAATCTTGTGATTTTTATGCCATACCGTAATTAAGGGGACTGAATGATCCACCGTAGAATCAGTTTCTGGTTGTATTGTTGTAGTTGCCGGAGTACTGGGAGATCCAGGACTAACTTGTTGTTGAAACTGCTGCCTAACTCCGGGCACCAAGGCGAGTAGCTGCCCCAAGGGGAGTGTAATTGAAGCCTTAGAGAGAATATCCCATACCTGCTCTGTTTGAGTTGTGCTCTGCACCGATTCTGATGATGATTCTCCTATTACTAGAGTACAGTCTTGTTCATGTGCTCTCACCTTTGGTAGGGGAACCTGTGTCACTGGAATTGGATCGGGGAACACGGTAGGCTCTTTGGTGGTCCATTGGCTGGCTTTGGTATACATTCGATGTTGTTCACGGATGCCAGGTTCAAACACCTCAGTTGCAAGTTGCAACTGCTTATCGGATCTTGTTTGGACCACTACTGCTTGCGGTTCTACTGGTGAGATATAGACCATGTTGGTCATCAGATTTTGACGCTCTTTCTTTCTTTTATCATATTCGGCTGCATCCTTGCAGAATCTCCGGATGTGGCCAAGTTCACCGCAAAAGTGACATCGAGGTGGTGGCAGAGAAGTACCTTCCGGTGATGTACCTGTCTGCCAGCGATTTGTATTGAAGTTAGTACTCCGCTATCCTCGATAATTCCTGTATCCTTGCGACTGATTGTTTCGCATTTGCGATGGCACGTAGTGAGTTGCTGGTTGACCTGGTTCTTGTATAATGGCATTTACAGCTGCTCGTCTCTGCACTTCGGCATTATACACACAATTTTTGGTTGAGTGTCCATTGGTATTGCAGATGGTGCAATACATCTGATTAAGGGCATAGGTGGCACTAGTGTGCCCGAGATTTTTGCACTTAGTGCAATACATGTGTTTAGCCGGATCATCTGTAACGTTTTTACTGGCCTTCAGCCACTCCAAGTCTTCGGTGAATCCTCCAACCTTATGCTCTAGTTGCAGGGCCATCTCGATAACAGCATCCAGTGTCATAGCCCCCACACAGCGGATGATCATGATTTGTCTTAGCTGTGGGGTCAAACCATTAATAAACCACTAGGTTATAACATCATCTGGTAAATTAGCATGTGCCGGAGGCAATTGTCTTAAATGATTTCTAAATAATGTGGCATATTCTTGAACAGTTTGGTGCGGCTTCTATCTATTGTTTTGCAAGTAATCGAAGATTTCGGCAGGGTTCTTCTTCAGCCGGAACCTCTGTAAAAATGCATCCCTTACCGCCTCATAGGTAACGAAATGATTGAAATCATACTCTGTTAACCATCGCGCTGCTTCATTGACTAATGTTGACTGAAACACGATGGCCTTGTATGCCGGATCGGGTGGATGGTTTAGCACGACATAACTTATCTCAAAAGTATGCACATAGGCATCAGGGTCGTCGCCTGGAAATCCACCGAACTTTGTGTAAGTTACCCCTTGTTGGCATGCAAGTCAGATGAAGAGCATACTAGCGCAACGGAGGAGTCATGCACAATACGGCAACAAGGCCCAATCATTTTTTCCATGGACCATTTACAACTCAAGTGATTTTAATCACTACACAAACATTGTAAATTCTGTTTTTGGTAGAATAGACTCCATTTTGTGCAAGCCGAGGAGTCCTCAAGCTTGAGGAGTATTAGAACTAGCTACATATCAATTTTCATAATTTTTAGACTCTGTTTGAGCCCTCAAATAGGCTCTAGAACCTAATTTTTATCTAGGCCGGACACTAGGTCTGGACAAGACCAAAGCTAGTTAGAAAACTATAAAAAGAGCTAGAGAGCTCATTTTTGAGGTTAGATTGTTTGTGAATTGAGCTTATGTAAGAGACTTTTTGACTAATGCAAAGAACTCCATTGTTCCTCTCCTTGTTCTTGCCTTGTGTGTGCGTGTGTGTGTATGTGTGTGCATGCTTGCGTGCTTCTCACTCACACACTTGTGCCTTCACTTGCTCATAGTCTTCATACTAGTCCTCACGTCTCCACGGATTGACAATTATGAGGTGAATCTTCTCACGTTGGTACTCACCATTGTGCTAGAGTGACACCAAATTTGGCGCCGTTGCCGGGGAGAGAGCTTCGAGGACGAGCGTGTGATGGTAAGACGTCGAGTTGAGACATTGGAGTTATAGGTAATATCCTTCCTTCTCTTTATTTTTCTTCATTTTTCCTTACTTTTATATCACCATCATCACCATCATCATCCCCACCATCTCCCACCTCCATCTCCATCTCCACAAAAAATTTCAGTTTTTTGGTCATATTACACTCCCCACCTCATTTCCCTCATTTCATTGTGAGAGAGAGCTTGCATGCTATCTGTTTTTGGTGTGTTTTTGAGCTTTTGTTGCAGGAACTAGCTGTACCACCTTCTCCAGCAGTGTGCGCAGGTACGACAGACTCTGCACAGGTCCCGGGACGACGACCTCTGTCTGTCGCGACAGATAGAAAAACTTAATATTTTGTGAATGCGTGTTTGGCACGGTAACCTACACCATTAGAGCACTCCAAATCACTAGAAGTTTCTCAAAAATTTGCGTTTTTTCAGTCTATCGCGACAGACACCGTCTATCGCGACAGACCAAATCACGATAGACGACATACACCGTCTATCGCGACAGACAGAGACCCACGATAGACCCCGTCTATCGCGACAGACACCTGTCTATCGCGACAGACCAAAATTCCACGACAGATCCAGTCTATCGCGACAGACACCGTCTATCGCGACATACCAAATCACGACAGACGACAGACAACGTCTATTGCGACAGACCACTCTATCGTGACAGACACCGTCTATCGCAATAGACCACTCTATCGCGACAGACACCGTCTATCGCGACAGACCACTCTATTGCGACAGACACCGTCTATCGCGACAGACACCGTCTATCGCGACAGACCACTCTATCGCGACAGACACCGTCTATCGCGACAGACCACTCTATCGCGACAGACACCGTCTATCGCGACAGACACCGTCTATCGCGACAGACAACCCCCCACGATAGTTTGTGTCTATCGCGACAGACACCGTCTATCGCGATAGACAGACATTTTCGGCAAAAATTAAGGGGTAAATTTTTTGGAAATTTAAGCTAAATTTTGGGCATATTTGCTCTCTCAAATACTCACACACTTGCAAAGGCCTTAGAAAAATGCATTAAAACTCCTGAAAGGTTCTGTTTGTCTATTTAACCCCCTAAACCCTGAACGGTTATAACTTTTTCATACGAAATCCATTTTTTGAGCTCTAGGGCTTGTCGGAAAGCTCGTGGCTAGGATATTTGGAAGTTGACACACTGAGGGGTAGGAACACCAAGGGAGCTCTAGAGGAAATTTTTAGCAATACAAAAGGGGGAACAAGGGTCATTAAAAAAGTGTCTGAAATAAATTGTCTGTCAATTGAAGGATCAACTTGAAGCTAAACTTGGGATTCTTACAGGATCATCGAGAGCTCTTGGAGAAAGCAAAGTAAGTGCCAAGGCGAACAAGCTCAGGAACGTGCTTCCTGGGTAGACCAGCATTGCCAGGAGGAGCGACTTGAGGTTGGAACATCACTTAACCCCCTCAGTCTATTCTTAGCATAGGCTAAGTGCGAGTAGTTGTTCTGATTGACTAGGGGTACGATAGGAACACTCAAGTTTGAAGAGCCCTTAATTTCTCAAGTGCAAGGGTAGGCTAAATTGTAGTCAAGGGATAACTTAAAGGAAAAGAACTTAAACTAAGCGGACGCAGAACATCAAGTATGACCCACGAAAGTGCTCCTGATGACGCTTAACTAAAAACAAGAAAACACATCCAAAGGAACTTAAAAGGAACAAGTGACTGGTACCAAAGAATCAGCAACGTACAAAGGGCATATGAACCTTAGGTCAGGTAGACACCTAGGGAGAGACAGACAAAGTCTTAGATCTTCAGAGGCTAGTGTCAATCATACTGCGAGGTCTTGGGCCCAGCAGTTGAGCCATCATTCGTATTACCCTAGTTCTGAGACTAGTGAGTCTGAGATGTCCCACGGTATGGAGAGACCTACAGGAAGTTCTGGGGTGCCATATTTACATAGGGTGGAAGGCCCTTACAAGATGCAACTCGAGTACCTTAGGACCAACCGATTAGGTGCTAGCATCTATGAGGACGGCCTAGGAAGAGCGGTGGTCCAGATTAAAAACCCTGACCAATCCATTGGACTAGAGCGCCCAGCTGTCAAGTTTGAAAATGGAGCATACTTGGACAAGGAAGGGACAATATATGTAGTCACCAGTCATCCCGATAGGACAGATGAATTTGGGAATGTGGTCCCGGAAACGGACTTAGGTGACCTAGAGCAAGGAAACATGGGCGAAGAACCTAGAACCCCCCGAGGCAAATCTGTTCTCACGAGGATTATCACACCAGAGTGGATTCCCCAAGATAATAAGAGCATAGATCTCCTCTTGAACCGAGAGACGGATGAAGCCTTTTGGAGATATAGACCTAGTCAACCGAGTGAGGTAGGAACAATCATGATATATGAGTTCAAAGATCCTGATATTCCAGGAAGAGGGACCTACTTAGATCACTCTTCAGAGAGGATCTTTGGGGTTACAGAACATGATAGACATGCTTACACTTGGAAAGGAGAATTTATCTTCCCCCAACCAAGATCGAATGTGTCCTTTGGTCGCCAAGGAGCTGGAACATCTCAAGCTCAGGGGACTCAAAGAGAAAGGAGTCGAGAGAGACCTAAGGTAAGCTTTGCCAACTCTTGGGGAAGAGAAAGAACGAGAATGGACACGAATAGAGGGGAACCTGAGGGACATAGAGCCCCAGGGAACCGAAGAAATGCCGATGATTTCCCTTTGCCAAGACCAAGAGAGCACATGAGGACCTTGAGACCGACCAGCTAGTTAAGTCCATGAAAAACTACTTCGATGGCACTGGAGACCCCTACGATCATGTAGCCGAGTTTAAGCAAGTCTTGAGAGCTGAACAAGTTGAAGACCTGTTCACGCAGTACAATGCCTTTGGTTTAACCCTTAGGAACACCGCCCTGACATGGTTTCAGCCACTAAACGAGAGGCAGTTTAGAAGCATAGATCAACTTTTAGAGGCATTCATTATCGAATTCTCTAAAAGTGGCATAAGGCATAATACTTCCTCATTGATATACAGCTTCAAGCAGACCCCGCAAGAGACTGTGAGACTTGCAGGAAGAAGATTTAGGCAATATCTTGAGTGATGTCCTGGTCTTGAGTTACCCACAGCCGCTAAGCAAGTGGCTTTATTCTTGGATGGATTGCTAAGTACCAAATTGAGATCATATGTGTACTTGAAGGACCCCCGGACTATAGAAGAATGTGTACGCATGTGCATCGATATTGAGGATAACCTAGGGGAGGAGTTAGAGCTATCCAAAATCTACAAAGATTCAGATAGTACCTCTAGCCTCTCTTCCTCACAGTCCACATCAATTGAGGAACTTGCGGAAAAAGTAGCTCAAAAACTAGGCGTCTCTAGTAAACAAATTCCTAGATTTGCCACAGTAAAGAGGTGCTATACTTGCGGTGGTGACCATATGGCAAACGCATGTCCCATCACGGCTCAACCCCAAGTGAACCCTACCAGCCAATATTGCACCATAGAGCGAAGGTACACAAATCACTTAGCACAGGACTGCCCATACAATAAGCAAGCGGTTAGGCAAACCTACCCTCAGCCATACCCTCAACAAGGCAGATACCAGAGTCAATATTCACCACAACAGTATATTGGGCCTCAGCAAAATTACCAACCGCAATATCAGGCCCAACTGAGACCCCAGCCAGTGCTAGCACAGCAACCACCTGCTCCTACTAATGTGATTCCGGTCAAGTATGCTATTGCAGAAGAAAACCTGAATAGAGCGATAGTCCCAGTAACACCATTAATCTCAGAAAGTGATCCCAGTGACCATAGCTTTGATTCTACACATGTTGATAGTCCCCAGGCTTACTACATGCAGTCTCCTGAACATGGTGAGTCTTACTACAGTGAGGAACCGAGTGAACCTATTTGGGAGCCTGAATATGCTAATGTCATGTACACAAACCCCAACTCTAGACCTCAACCTAGGCAGATACGACCCCCTTTTCCTAGAGGACCTTGCTTCAGATGCCAGGGTGATCACCTCATACGTGATTGCCCCATGCCTGCACCTACACAACCCCAATCAGTGACGATCCAAGGCTTTTGCCAAGAGTGCGGAAAGGAACATCTCTTACGAGATTGTCCCAAGAATCCCAGCAATATGCCAAAAATCACTCTGATTAATGTTATTGGGTTAGTGGTCAATTCCACAGGAAGTGTCACTTCCACTGCACCAGTGCAGGTAATCACTAGAGCTCAAGCATTGCAGCAAAACCAAGGGGTAAGCCAGGAAAAGAGCCCAGACGCTAGCAATACTGAGAGCCAAAATAAGAAGAGAACAAGAGCTTGGAGAGATAGCCGTGAACGTATGAAAAGGCAATGGGCAAAGAAGATGAGTGAACTTGAGGAAAGTCTACGAGAAACCAAGGCCAAAATCATAGAGATCACATCTCAACCGCACTCTCACACATTCCCACCGCTACCATCCCCATCACCCTCCATCCCTCCACCCTCTAATACACCCCACGTAACCCACCCACCACCCCGAGCAGGATCAGTATTAGCTGATCCCACTCCTAAAGACATAGTCATGATGCTTAAAGCATATCAGGCCAGAATCCAAGAAGGGCCAAGTGTAACGGATCATGACAAGTGCTACCCTAGAGCTGACCTAGAGATAGAAAGAACCAAGCTTTGCGCGAAAATGGTCGCATTGGCTCAGACTATGTTTGAAGCCAGTCGCCTTTTCAATTACTCGGGCTCAGCCAAGATGCAATTACACTTGGATGGACTTCTAGAGAAGTTAGAGGGCATAATTGCAAGATCTACCAAGGAAGAAAAAAATCAAGAAAGAGATAAAGCAAGCAAAAACATGACCTATCCCCCACCGAAAGCTTATGTGCCCAATTCCACTGAACCAGACAACCCCCCCTCCCTAGAAAGAATAGAGAATCTAATTGCACAATCACAAAAGGAACCCGCCCCTCAACACCATGACAAGGCTAGTGCAAGAGCCGGTCTTCCTGCCCAGAAAGCCTATGTGCCTGAAGCTTATGTGCCTAACTCCACTGAACCAGACACCTCTTCTTCTATGAATCAATACACACCAGAATTCTTGCGAGAGATTCAAGAAGAGAAATGGGCTAAAGAGAGTGAAGTTCCTCCTCCCATTGAACTTGTGGATGACACACACGATCAATTCCCACAAGACCTTCCTTCCATTTATGGAGAGCAGGAGAGTGCCCAATCTCAAGAAAGATTAGACTTTGAGTCTAATTCTTTACAAGAACTACCCCATTTCACAGGCCCATGGGAAGCAAAGTCCACCTGTAGGAGAGCACCTACAGTCATGGTAAGAAACGAAGATTCAATCATACCTAGGAACACAGAGGTAGTGAAGAACACCAAAGTGCAGTGCAATCTCACTTTGGAAGAGCTGCTTAAGGTTAGACTAGAAGTGTGGAAACATGTAGCCAATCAAGTGCCCGAGATAGCAAAACCTCGTTCCCAGGTAGGATCCCAGAGAACAGTGCCAGAAATACCCTTAGACAAGATAGGAGACATGAGTGAGGGCGAAGAGGGAAACACATATCTCCCCATCACTCATCAGGGATACACAACCAAGGCCATCTTGGACTCAGGTGCAGGAGTTGCAATTGTTACCACTTCCTTATGGAAACGATGGGGCAAGCCAGCTCTCAGGCCAACGAGAATGAAATTGCAGATGGCTGACGGGCACATAGAAAGACCCTTAGGACTACTCGATGGGATAACTCTCACTACTTGTGGTGTAGAGTTTGAGCACACATTTGCTATCTGTGACTTTAGCAAAAATCAAGCCTATGAGATGATTTTGGGAAGACCATTTATGCGGTAGTTGCAAGTGGTACAGGATTGGGGAACCAATTCCTTGTATTTGCAGCACTTAGGTGTTACAACCAAAGTCAATCTCAAGGATTACTCTCATAGAGATGTCCCTCCTATCCAATGGAACCCCATCCATAGAGCCAAAGATGATACGGAATCGGTGCATTCCCTAGGACCAGGATCCTCATGGATGCATGAAGACACTCACTTATGGATGTGTAAGGTAGCAGTAGAAGAAGAGAAGAGAGAAAAAGCCAGGGAGATAGGTGCAAAAGAAACCCATAGATCAATCCAAGACCCAACCTATGCACCTGTAGTTTTTCCATACGAAGAATTCGAACCTCACGGCTGGGCAGAAATTCTAGCAACCATGAATGTAGCCATCAATGAAGAACAATGGACACCTCACTATGATGAGGATGGCTATGACATTTCAGTCTTCTCCATAGAGCCGATCATGGGAGACGCAGTTTTAGAAGAGTGTGAACCTAGCCCTGATGCATTTGAGGATGCGAGCGACTCCGATCTAGAGTCAATCATTATGGGCCCACCTTTTGCATCAGATGAGGAATACTTCTATGAAGTAGAATTTCAACCCCAGAAGCACGGAGATCTTACAAAGGATGTAAGGGTAGCCACACATGTAACCTCTAAGGAAGAAGGAAAGGAAAGAAAGAAGAGAGAAGTCACACCAGAAGAGGAAGAATCTTTGTTTGAGGTCCTGGGAAATTTTAAGAAGTATGAGATAGATGACAGGAGAGTCATGATTAGAATGCCTAAACGAGAGGCACAATCGGGAGAGGCCTATGATAACAAAGAAACCACCAAGAAAATAGTGGTAGCCATAGAAGAAGGAGAAGAGAGGTGCACTTACATAGGACATGACCTCACTGAGGAAGAAGAGCATGAGCTGATAGCCTTGCTAAGAGAATACAGAGATATATTTGCTTGGAGTTACAAGGATTTGAAAGGAGTGGACCTGGACATATGCTCACATACGATTCCCATGACTACAGAGGCCAGACCCTCAAAACAAAAGCCATACACATACAATGACAACTATGCTGCCAAGATCAAAGAAGAGATAGACTGCTTGATTGAAGCTGGATTTATCTATGAAATTGAGCACACTGAATGGGTATCCCCCATTGTGGTGGTGCCCAAGAAGAACGGCAAATTATGAGTATGCATTAACTTGAAGAAGGTTAACGCAGCCACGATCAGGGATAATTACTCGCTTCCTATCACTGAGCATCTATTAGAAAGGGTGGCAGGCAAGGAAGTGTACAGCTTCCTAGATGGGTTCTCTGGCTATAATCAAGTGGCCATTGCACTAGAAGATCAGCATAAAACGGCTTTTGCCACAGAGTGGGGTATATTCGCTTTTAGGGTAATGCCATTCGGGCTGACCAATGCTCCCGCAACCTTCCAAAGGCTGATGTGCCATGTATTTAAGGAGTTCCTGAGGAAGAACTTAGAAGTCTATGTTGATGATCTTTGTGCTCATTCCAACATTAGACAAACCCATATTCCTGAACTCAGACAAATCTTTGACAAATGTAGAGAATATCAAGTCTGCCTAAACCCAGAAAAATGTGTTTTTATGGTCAGGCAAAGCAAAATTCTAGGACACATAGTGTCAAAGAATGGCATATCTACGGATGAAGAGAAAGTAAGAGCTATAGCCAAATTACCTAGGCCAAAGAATGTCAAGGAAGTACAAGCTTTCATGGGGCATTGTGGTTATTACCGACGATTTATACACATGTATGCCATCATTGCAAAGCCTCTGTACGGACTTCTGACAAACTTTGAGTGGACTGAGGAATGTGAGAATTCCTTCAATGAGCTTAAACGGCGATTATGTTGAGCACCAATCTTAACCACACCGGATTGGAATAAGCCTTTCCATGTTCATGTGGATGCATCCAATTATGCCATTGGATGTGTGCTTGCACAACCTACAGGTGAAGGTAATATGGATCTTCCAATTGCCTATGCTAGTAGACAATTGAATGCAGCTGAACGAAATTATACCACTACTGAGAGAGAAGGCTTAGGCATGATATATGCAGTTAAGAAATTTAGACACTATTTGCTTGCAAATAAGTTTAAATTTTTTACTGATCATCAGGCATTGCTATACCTCGTAAACAAGCCATGCAATACAGGAAGATTAGTAAGATGGTTTCTCTTGCTAATGGAATATGATTTTGAGGTTGTGGTAAGGAAAGGGAAGACTCATTTGAGAGCAGATCACCTTTCCAGGCTCACATCGGGAGAAGCCCCACAAGGAGTGTCAGATGACCTTCCTGATGCTTACTTGTTTAATTTGGAAGTGGTGCCGCAGTGGGCTAAGCCATTGGTACCACTGTTGACATACGGACCTAACCACCCAGTAATAAACACACAGGATAGAGAGGTAGTAAAAGCCCAAAAGTATCACATCATGGCAGGAAGTATGTACAAGCACACAGATCAAGGGATCTTGGCTTGTTGTGTGGAAGAGGATGAGTACGCTAAATGGTTGCAATTAGCACATGTAGGTGCGTTAGAGCAACACTACTCAAAGCAACGAACCTTACAGACACTAAAGAGACTCAGAGTGCATTGGCCGACTATGGAGGCTGATGTCCAAAAGTTGTGCAAGGAATGCCCAATCTGCTGCACTAAACCACCTGTGGAACATGCCACTCTTTATCAAGTGTCCATAGTGCCAGATTGGAGTGAACCTCTAGTATCCTTCTTAAGGACGAGAACATTCCCTCCAGACATGACTCTGGCTAGGCAAAGGAGTTTAGAACAAGAAGCCCAGGATTATTCACTCATTGGTGACAATCTATACAAGCGTGGTAAAGATGGTTACCTGAGACTATGTGTCCATGAGAGTGAATATCTCAAAATCTTGGATACTGCTCACCAAGGTGTAGCAGGGGGACACTTTGGACCAGATCGGGTAATCAAGGCAATACTATTTGCAGGCTTTTGGTGGCCAACCCTTCACATGGATGCACATACCTATGTGAAACGGTGTGATGTTTGTCAGAGAACTCAGTACCCTATACGCAAGGATGAGATGCCACTGAAGCCTATGATGGGCGGACGTGCGTTCTCAAAATGGGGAATAGACTTTGTTGGTCCTATTAATCCCCCAGCTAAGGGTTCACATGCTGAATATATCATTGTGGCCACAGACTATCTAACCAAGTGGGTAGAAGCGAAAGCTACTACAAAAAATGATGCTCAAACAACAGCAAAGTTCTTATTTGAAAATGTATTCACGAGGTACGGATTGCCAATAGAGTTGGTGAGTGATAGAGGCACACACTTCTTGAATGAAGTCATAGAAAACCTTCTCCAAGAATTCTTGGTGATACATAAGAAATCGGCCCCCTATCATCCACAAGCTAATGGCCAGGCTGAGAGCACTAATAAGATCTTATGCAATGTGCTGACTAAACTAGTGAACAATAAACGCTCTGATTGGGACAAACAGCTACACCATGTTGTTTGGGCATACCGGGTTGCCTATAAAACGGTACTCCAAGCCACCCCCTTTCAGATGGTATTTGGCCAAAATGCTGTGCTACCCCTGGACTTTTTGATACCTACATTGAAGGTAGCACAAGAGCATGACTGGACAGGCCATGAACTCTCCTCTCGAATCTTTGATCTTGAACGTCTAGGCGAAACACGATTGAGAGCTGCAGCAGGAATCTATGCAGCGAAGAAGAGGCAAAAGGCATATTTTGATACACATGTGAAGGATAAAGGCTTGAAAGCAGGTGACCTAGTCCTAGTCTACACATTGAAGCAGCATGCACGGAAATTAGAGAAAAGAAGTTACGGGCCAATGATTATCAATAGAATCTCCACAAGTGGCGCAGTTCAACTAGCCACTTTAGAGGGCGATATTCTACCAAGTTACATAAGTGGATGCAGAGTCAAGTTATATCAGGAACCCCTTACTGAAGAGATGCTAAATCGACTCAACACTGCCAAGAAACGTAAAGAAGAAGAGAAACGAATTAGAAGAGAAGCACAGGCAGAAGCTTTAGAACGCATCCGACGAATGAAATTGAGGAGACAAGGTAGAGACCCGCCTATGCTTGACACTCAAGAATCTGTAGGTTATCCTATGGCCATGTGCGAGACTTCAGGTGGGCATTCCCATAGAATAATCGACCGACGGCCTTTTGTAACCCTAGGAGTAGGACAAGGAAAGGGTGCAAAGATTGTAAGAGCTTTGATTGACTCAGGTGCATCCACTAGTGCTGTCAAGTTGTCTTACTGTCAAGAATTGAAATTAACTGTCGATCCTATAGAAGTATATCTCATAGGATTGGGAGGTGTGGAAACTCCTTGCATGGGAGAGGTGGATCTTCCCATCTCCATTCAAGACGAAGTGATGACAGTCAAAGTACTAGTGTGTCAAGATGAGGACCTCACTGAGCCTCTTGTCTTGGGTCAGGACTGGATCTATGATCATGCAGTCAACCTCAACCTAAGAAGTGGACTTCTTCAGGTATGTGTAGATCATAGCCGAATTACAGTTGAATTGGAAAATGAGGCACTCAAGGAACTAGGCAAGGCACAAACTCCTGGTCCTTCCAGGGGCGCACATGAAGTTGACAATGCTATTTTTGTCCAAAACTGTATGATACAGAAAGAGGCTAATCTCAACAATGGAGCCAGGGAGAGGACGGAACTCCCTTCTTTTCCAAAGACCAGAAGGTTGCAACAACCCACGACAGATCAAATACAGAAGAAGAAGAACACTACCGATACTAAATGCCAAAAAAAGGAGCAAAGCAGATTGTTTCAGCCATGGAAGCAAGTATGGAGGCTAAAGGGCGAATACCCTGTTCAGACCAGGCCGACCCCACGACCAAAACCTCTTATTAGTAGTCAACAACATGACACTAATGAGAAGTCCTTCATTAATTCTTCTGCGAAGGTGAAGTCTATTTGGGTACCCAAGAAGTCAATGAAGGCCAGCCCACAATCACGACAAATCTGGGTGCCTAAGGCTTGCTTGCGGGCTCAAATAGCTACACCAAGGCCGCAACCAGTACAACATGTTTCACTCACTCGAACATCTGAGGCCCAGTCTTATGCATCACGCATGGACACATATTCTTCCATGAGCACTAGTAGAATCACTTGTAAATGGGTCCCTAAAAAGCCTCATCTTCAAGCAGATACCCCTATCAAACTCTTCAGAGTCTCCACAAAATCAAGATCAAAGCCCATCCACTGCATTTGGCAACCTAAAACTTGTAATAAACCCCCGGACCCCAGTTGTAAATCCATGCCCACCTACTAACTACGTCACTCTCACACTACATCATTCCACTTAGTTCTTAGGTCCAACCAATTCCTAACTACACACACAAGCACCGAGCACTTATTAACCTACTAATCTCTCCCGAACCTCATGATAATGTTGTAATGGGGACAAAAATGGTTCTAACTTGTCCTTTACAATGTTAACACATGTTTCTATATTCTCACAGAATCAGGAGGCAAGAAGTAACATGGCAGAAGCGACAGGTCCGAGCTCACAAGTAGGAATACTTACTGCAGGAATCGATGTGGATAGTCTACCTGTGGATGTGCCACCAACTGAACGACCTGTGGAGCTGCAACACCTTCAGCAGATCTCGGTACCGGATCCACCCACAGGGATCACAGAAAGAGTCCATGCCAATTCTCATTGGTTCAATGGCATGCCAGGTCCATTAGCAGAGGCCAAGTATATATGGGAGTCTAAGTGCGAGTATGACAGATCATGGGTTCGATTCCAATTTTTCTCCAAGGAGTTTGAGACTCTACAGAACACCGAGGATCTCCAGACCATATGGCAACGTGCAGGGCTAGCAGAATACTTTGAAGCACCACTACCTAAACCGGATCTCCTCCGATGCTATTATTTGGTCTCCACATTACAAGCTAATGAAGAAAAGGACAAACCAGGATCATTTGTTCTTCCTTCCTTGCTGGGCAACAACGAGTTAAAGAGGTTTGAACTTACTGTGGAGTTGGTGAGCGCTGCTTTGAATATGCACGGCACACATGTACCTTCTGAGAAGGATGCTCTCATTCCTACTAACATGAAGGATAGGAAACTATTGAAGCTTAAAGACATGGCAGCACTCACACCAAACGTGTCCATCCCTCTCCGTATGTGCATGCAACATTTTGCTTTCCCCGGCCAAGACCGCTTCACACAACCACACAAAAGAATCTGGTTCGCTCTCTACTTAGCGGAGGCAGGTGCGTTACCAATTAAGCTGCCGGTATGGATTATAGATCAATTGTATGAAGCAAATAAAAGGTCTTCTAGGAAATTAGTGGTGAACGGTTGCTGTGCAATCACACGCATTATTTACCGGTGCCTAGCATACGATGTTCCCATTGAACGTGTCTTAACTTGGGCACAATTACAAATGTTTAAGAAGCTCAAGACGTCCACACATCAATCCAAGCGCATGAGGGGTGCGATCCCTTGTGTCCAGACAAGGGAAGTTATGACTACTCCTGAAGTATCGCCACGAGGGGAGACCACTGTACCTCCCTTTACCATTAGGATACCCAGGTCTGGATCTGAAACTACGACACAAGCTACCCCTTCAGCTCCTCCTGCTCCATCTGAATTTGAATTTGCTACAACTGGAGATGCTGAAGGAATGGATCCCCAGGACTTCGAAGCATTCTTACAAAGTACACAACTCTCTGATGTAGAGTTTTATTCAGATGCAGAAGAACAAGGCACATCTTCACAAAGAAGAAGAAAATCTACAGACGGCCGCCATGTACATTGGAGTGACGCTCAGCAAGGTCAACAACAAGGACACCTAGAAGAAGAAGGAGCATATGAAGAGGAGACCACTGAAGCCCCAACCTATACAACAGAACTCCGAAGGCTGTATCAAATTATGGAACGAGTGCGATCGCAACAACTGCTCACCGAACAGAGCAGTAGAGTACTCATGACTCAACTGTTGGAAGAAGCAGGAGTTGACTCAGAATATAGTGAAGGTCTCTTATTGATGGCAGAAACATATGGGGTAGTAGAAGCAGTGCGGACTGCCATTAGGAGGTCTCCAGTTCAATATGATCCACGAAGATTCCAGACACGACCACACTCAGGTAAGAATATCCAGATCCCCATTACAACGGCAGAAGGGCCAATTATTACATTCGAACCCATCAGGACAACCTCCCAAGCAACAGAAACTGCTAGCCAAGAGCACCCAGTCACCCATGAGGAATCCACCGAGCCACTACCACCCACACCCCCACCATCGCCTCATAGAGCAAAAACCGTGGAAATCACCTCGACTACTCAACCCACCGAACCAACCTTCATCTTCCGTACTCCCATCTCTAGTTCAACCCTATTCTCCACCTCTGATAACCCAATCTATGAAGCAACCCCCATCACTACACAATCCACCGGGTCGCTCATAGAGCCTGCCCTAGGACAACCATCCCCCATGCCCTCAGCCATAGGTCATCCTGACCCTAGATCCATATTCATGGGTTTCCCTGCTACCACGCAACCCTTCATGCCCTCCTCAACTCTACAACCTCAACCCCCGACCTCCATCTCTCCACTTCTCCAATCCCTCCATAACTTCCTTGCTAGAACTTTTCAACCCAGGTCTCAACCATTCCCTTTATTTTCAGCTCCCCACCCCACTTCTCATCTATTCACCACTTTCACACACACACCACCTACCATTCCAATGTATATGGTAGACCCCACACTCGCACCCACTCCTGAAAGTATGGACATTTCACCACCCACGGCACCTCCCCCTCCCCCCACGCTTCCACCTCCTCCCATTCCCCCTCCACCAATTTCACCCACACACACGTCTTCAATAGACACATCATTCACTCTTCCCCTTCCCCAATTCCCTTCCCATGCATCTTCCATTGTAAACACCACCCCCTCATCTATAGGAAATGCATTGGACACCATGCTAGCTTGTATATCAAACTTAAGGACAGATTACAATCAGCTCCAGCAACAGAATGAACGCCTGCAAGAGCACTCGGAGACACTACAACACCGCCTTGCTGCACTAGAGGAGGAAAATGCTCGCCTCCACACACAATTCCAAACTCTCCAATAGGCTCATAGCATATTGGAGGTACAGTTACAGAACACAGATCAAGAAGCAATACAAGTGGTAGAAGGTCATCTACGGACACAGCTGGAACGCAATTCAAAGCTTCAGCGAAATATGGCCCTACTCAAGCGACATCTTGCTGCCGCTCATGAAGAGAATCGACGCCTGCACTTACAAAATTAGGAAAACCTAGAAGCAGCTATCGAAAGCACACCTGGGGCACCCATCAGCCCATCAAAGTTTCAAGCAGTGACCCCCGACAATATCAAGATCATATTGGAAGACTATGCCATGCTGCTTGAAGCACATGACCTGCTATCAGAGGAACTGGGTCAACTGAAGCAGAAACACCAAAAAGAAACAACAGCAGCCTCTCAAACCACCTCCTCCGCGGCTTCACTTCTCACAGACTCAGAGGCCTTAAAAGATCTCCAGAAATAGGTCACCGAATTGCAAGCACGTCTACTACAATATGAGAGACCACCTTCCCCTCCAGAGGCTCCCACCGACGAAGAAGTAGTACAAATTCCTGTGGAACAGACATTTGAAGAAGAATACGACCCACAACCCTTCCCAGGAGGCCAACAAACGGAAGAAGCTCAGGACACATTCGAAGCACCACGGCCTCCATGGCTACGTCAAGTGGAGGAAATCGGGAGTTCTCACGAAGAGCGCACAGTAGTGCAAAATCAGGCCATGAGGGTCATAGAGGAAACTGTGCTACAATCTGCTTACTTCAAGAACCTGTCATCGAGACGCCTTATCCTCTCATCTGAACTCCAATACAGGCCTTATTATATTATCTTGGCTGATTATAATGAAGAAATACAGAGAGTCACGGGTAAGATTCCTACCTTTGCTACCCAATTTCAACCCGAAGACCTTCCTCCAGAGGTGCAAAAAGGCAAAATTCGTCAACCCACCTGACGGCAAAAACTTCTAGAGACATATCCAGAAATGCTACGCACATGGAACAACGCGCCTTTACATCTCCTATACAATCCATGCTACGGTCCAGTTCCACGTCGCAGGTCTTGGAAGGCATTCAATATCAAAGTGCAAAACAACGCGCAATGCAAGGAATGGCTAAACTACCGGTACATTGCGCCACCACAGGGACCACCGTCGGTAGCATACATGATGGGAACAATTCGACATTGGATGCCGTGATTGAAGCCCATGCCAGATGTGGCAGCTCAAATGATGCTTAAGATTTTAGATATGATGCAGGTAGTCCTGAAAACCTTTAGAAATGCAGCCGCACCACAGGTACGTCTACCGGGGTTTACCAATGGAAATTATGATTTGGTGTATGACATGAGCACCACCCCCAGTATTCGTGTGGCTTACGCCTGGCATGCACGCATCAAATACCTCCCTGCATGTTACAAACAGACCTTCGAAGAAATGTTCAAATCAGGTTTCTGGGAGTATCACTCGGAGATCTTCGCACCGAAGCCAACACACCTGCTCCATCTCTTTGCTTGTGAACAAGCAATGTACTCTAAGTACTACACCACACCACAACCAGAGGCCCCTGGCGCAATAAATTGGGATGCATTGGAAGCTGATCTAGCAAGAGGCTTAAGGATAGGAGAACACGAACTTGCCACCAATGTCATACAATACTATATCGACCACCCGATAGAACAGAGGTCTGTCAGGGGCGACAGACGCTAGGAAGGGGGGCGTGTTGGCATACAAGTCAGATGAAGAGCATACTAGCGCAACGGAGGAGTCATGCACAATACGGCAACAAGGCCCAATCATTTTTTCCATGGACCATTTACAACTCAAGTGATTTTAATCACTACACAAACATTGTAAATTCCGTTTTTGGTAGAATAGACTCCATTTTGTGCAAGCCGAGGAGTCCTCGAGCTTGAGGAGTATTAGAACTAGCTACATATCAATTTTCATAATTTTTAGACTCTGTTTGAGCCCTCAAATAGGCTCTAGAACCTAATTTTTATCTAGGCCGGACACTAGGTCTGGACAAGACCAAAGCTAGTTAGAAAACTATAAAAAGAGCTAGAGAGCTCATTTTTGAGGTTAGATTGTTTGTGAATTGAGCTTATGTAAGAGAATTTTTGACTAATGCAAAGAACTCCATTGTTCCTCTCCTTGTTCTTGCCTTGTGTGCGTGTGTGTGTGTATGTGTGTGCATGCTTGTGTGCTTCTCACTCACACACTTGTGCCTTCACTTGCTCATAGTCTTCATACTAGTCCTCACGTCTCCACGGATTGACAATTATGAGGTGAATCTTCTCACATTGGTACTCACCATTGTGCTAGAGTGACACCCCTGTTGGAACTGGTCGCAGTGGAAGGGGTTGTTGCTGTTGCTGATGTTGTTGTTGCAGCTGTTGCTGCTGCTGTTGACCACTCATGGTGCTAGCCGTGGTATCGTGGTTATCTCCTGAGTTCTGAGGAGGTGTTTCTGGTCCTTCGGAGTCTGTATGGTCAGACTGCTCACTTTTCGACTTGAAAATAGCGTTTAATCTCTTACGGATCTCCAAATCGAAGAGCCTATCCTCAGCTTGGATATCCCAGGTAGGCAAATTTGCCCCGAACAGTGGTGTCCAAAATGAAGATTCACCAGGGAGTATCACACGGTCATCGAAAAACTGTAAATTCCCTGCAACTGGGACCGAACTGTCACCGAAATTTGTCGAACTTTCCCCAAAACAGGGTATTCTTTCACCGGCAATGATCTCTCTGGGTAACACCACTTTATCCTCGGAAAAGTTTGAATCCTGACGAGACGATGTCGAGTCAACTGCCCACTGTGTCCCTGTACACTCCGAAGTTTCTGTACCTTCTGCAGACTGTACCGAAATTACACCGGAACCTATCGGAATTTCCTCGTGTGTCACTGGAATTCTACCGGAATCGCTACTAACAGACTCTGTTCCTTCGACAACTAGACTTAACCGGTCTATGCTTCTGCCGACTGGGGGTGTCCCTAACAAATTTAGTACTGTCCAGGGATGCTGGTCTCTCCTGTACTTCGGATATGACTCGTCAGATCGAGTAACCGGCATATATCACCTCTGCACCACTTGTGTACTACTCCACCTTACTGATTATTCACAGTTCTGTGCCACTTTCCCACAGACGGCGCCAGTGTTAAAAAGCACTTTTACATTATAGGCATTTTAAGTTCTTTCGGGTTCTTGGGAGTGGTAGGGGTCTGATAAATCAGAGGCCCTGTAACTTGATTTTCTGAATTAATTTATCCAAACCGCAATACGTTAACATTCAACACTCTGTTTAATCCAAATTACTGTCAAGACTCTGGTTATTCCTCTCACAGACTTACTGTTCATACTCAGGTTAATACTGTTCATCGTGCGTCATGTAGCGATTATTGATTTACCGTCACACAGACATATATCGTCAACAGAACCTTATGTGTCAATCACAAATTAATGAAATTAAACAAAGGTAAGGACGACAATACTCAGACTTCTCGAATACTGCACTACGGCTTCTCCACAAACAACAATCGCCCAGACAGACAGTCTGGCGATCTGCTTGTCGTTACCGGAGTGTCACCGCAATGCCTTTTCATTAGTTGATAAGTAAATACATCTCTTCACAACGACCTTTCGGTTCGTGCGGAATAGGAAACCTT
The DNA here is from genome assembly GCA_020310875.1 of Ceratopteris richardii. Taxonomy (NCBI): domain Eukaryota; kingdom Viridiplantae; phylum Streptophyta; class Polypodiopsida; order Polypodiales; family Pteridaceae; genus Ceratopteris; species Ceratopteris richardii. The sequence continues at coordinate 134,324,620 of CM035409.1, forward strand.
TCAGTTCGTGCGGGATAGGAAAATACAGGAACAATGAAAATACAAAGTGCCAATCCGGCGGTTTACATGCTACAATAATGAGTAGGGCCCTGGACGGGTGGTCTATTGTATGCATAAGTAGGTGGTGGGACTACTCCCCTATTGCACATGTGAGAAGGGTGGTCACCTCCACAGTGGGCACATCTCCTGAGCATAGGCACTCTCATAGGATTGCTGGGATAATTCCTTTGTCCTTGGACATTCAGCTTCTTAGCCACTAACTTGGCTATCTCTTCCACATTATTCTTGGGATTTGAAGTACTCCTGACACTATCCTCACTCTTAACACTACCTTGAGATATTTTCAAGTCTTCTGCCAGATTGTCCTCTAGGTCGATACACTCTTTCATACATTCTTGCAAATTTTGGACTCTCTTCACATATACTAATGATCTCAATGGCCCATTCACTAATCCTTCCAAAAATAATGAGGCCATTTTGTTTTGAGTGGGCCTCTCTTCTACAGGACATCTATCCACATATTTCTTGAATTGTCTCACTGCTAATCTTACTGATTCCATAGGGGTCTGTTTAAAACTATGGATTAATGATGAAGAGTTGTTCGTGATTCCAGTCTTGGTGAATTCCTCAATCAATTCCTGATACACTTGTTCCATGTTTTGAAAATTATTAGGATCTAACGGTTGGAACCATGCTAGGGTAGTATCAGTAAGGGTTAGGCCAAATGATTCATATTGGATCAAGAAGTCTTCTACTTGTTGAGCTCTTATTACTTGCTTCAATTCAACAATATGGTTGTATGGTTCACTAGAGCCATCATAGTGACTCCTCATGCATTTGGCAACTTGAATGGGTCTCAATCTTCTTCCAGGTTTGGGTGGTCTTGTCATTATTGGGAGAACTAGTCGTCCTATTGGCATGCCTGCTTCTCTTCCTATTGGTGGTCTCTCATGAACAAGGATTCTATTTCTTGGTTCTGCATTTGTAGGAGATCTATATTTGGGATTATTACCAGGTGTAGCAAACTGAACTTGGGGTCTAACTGGAATGCTCTATTGTTGCATCTGTCCGGAATGCTGATAAGATGAATGTAGATGAGTGCCATGGGGGTTTTGAGAAGTAGTGGCTTGATCTCTAGGTGGGAATACAACAATGTTCTGATATTTCAGCCTAGCTCTCTCCAATTCAGTAAAGGGCCAGTATCTTCTCTGATTCTTGTCCAAATATGTAATATGAGTAGGGTTTTTGGGATTTTCTAACTCATAAATGGTGGCTGGATTGGTCACTTCTTCCCACAATGAAGAGTAGGTTCTAAGTAAATACTCCATTCCATTCACCAAATAGACATCCATTAAGGAATCATCTTGGGGAATTAGGTCCCCTCTCCAAATCCTAATTACAATGGAATTCCCTCTAGGTGTAGACACCTGCTCTTCTCGTTCCTCTTCGTTACGGTGCTGGCCATTATCTTCCTCCCTTTGTTCATCGATGCTCTCTGGGTGTTCAGTGACTGCATACATAATTCCCCTTTTATCAATGTAGAATCCTTCCACATACTTGACTGCTGGTCTAGGCACTATGTGAGCATCTCTGGATTTCTTCACCCTTGCCACTGATCTGTTTAATCCATGTAGATGGGTAAGTCGTGTTGATTGGTGCTCACATATTCTAAAGAGGTTCGGTACTCTCCCTCAATGATAGACATTAGACCGGCTATTGGTACAGAACTATGCATGTCTTCTGAGGCCATAATGGTTTCCTCTTCAGACTCACTTGAGGTTTCAAAATAATGGGAATGAGTACTCGGCTCAGCTACACTTCCTACAAATGAGACTACACTTCTTCCACTTCCTAGGATTCTTCCCGATCTTAACTTAAGAGCTCTAATTGAGTTTGGACAACCCTTAGCTTCCAGTGCTCTCTTTAAAATCTACAAAGTTATATGTATTTTTTTTTAATTTGGAATCTCCTGACTGAGGTATCACTTAAGGTCTTGGTCATGACACTTGACACCTAGTAGGTATTGCGACACTGGATGTTCAACGACACTCGACACTTGACACTTGCTCAGCCAATGACACACGATACTTGCTAGATGTCACAACACTTGAGGTCAATGACACTCGACACTTGCTAGATGTCGCGACACTTTGACACGTGACACTCGATACTTGGTCAACCACGATACAAGACACGCTCGAGATGTCGCGACACCTGAGGTCAACGACACTCGTTACTTGGTAAGTATCGCGATACCTAAGGTCATAGACACTTGATACTTGGTAAGTATCGCGACATTTAAGGTCAACGACACTCGATACTTGGTAAGTATCACGACACTTAGTCTCTTCAAATATCGTGACACACGGGAGTTCAAGTATTGTGACAATTGAACTCAACCGGTCATGACATTTGGATTTTTCCTCACACATGAGCAATTATTTCAACAAACCAAGTTTATGAATGTGCACTTAGTACCTATTTCCCTTTCTCTAAGTGTCTGAATCACAAAAATTCACACCTTGACCCTCGATACCTTCCTCACAAAACTTGTCGCAGGTCGTTTTTCTCTCTCCTTTGATTTAAATTGAAGTTTAGAGCAAGGACTTGATAGGCTCACCTCCCAAGCTGTCCTCAAGCTCTCTTCCACACTCACTTGCTCTGAATAGCTCCACACTCCTCGATCTCAAACTCGCGACACCTGTAGTCCGAGCTCTCATGACACTTGCGAGGAGACAAGTGAATTGAAGTGATTTGTTTTTTTGGTTTTTTATACTTTTGAAAAGTACTTGAACTGAAAAGACTAAAGGAAGGTACTTGAAAATTAAACCTATCTTCCTAGCCTACTCACTTATTTCCTCTTGCCTACTCTAACTTCTCTCTCTAATCACTTCCCTAAATTATCAACTCACTACACACACTCCCAAAAGTGAGAAGTAGTGAGTGCGGATGAAAGTGACTTACCAAAGAAGAGAACTTCACAACTCCTCTACTCACTTCTATGCTAAGAGATTTCACCATCACACGGATGCCTCCGTTTGATTGGATATCCCCGACAACGGCGCCAAAAAACGTGTGTACTTGAGTATCGACTTAGGGACTTGTGGAGAAAGAGACTATACCTCAATCCCCTTCAAGTGCATAAAGTGGGGATTCATGCTTTAATTATTTATCCAAGGAGTATCAAAACCTAGTCGAGTGTATGAGGACATGCATTCAAATGATGGTCAACGCAAATGAGGTATAACAAGGTACATGCAAGTATATATCCACCACATTCAAGCTTTCAAGGTCGGATATGGTGTCGCGACACTTGGAACAACAGTCAACAGTAAATCGAGCTTTTCTCTCATTTTCGAACTCTCAATATAGGAAACAGTGGGTTCCTTTCAAAGCTCTTGAGAAGACGCATCCAATAGCAGTCTTTTCACTCGATTCTAACACTCGTGCTTCACGTTATGAGCAAAATACTGAGCCACAGGAATGATCTTCCTATGCTTTAGCACTTCCTACACTTAACACACACCTTGCCAATAGCAAACAAACACTTTCATGGATAGACAACACTTCTAAGCACTCTTTTCAAGCATCACACATGCATGCAAGATCACAAGGAAGAAGATAGAGAGAGGAGGAGACACAAATTCGAAATTCTGTGCTCTTGATTCTCACAATGGCCAAAAACTCCTTACAAAGAGTCACAAAATGACTTATATACTTGTGCCCTTAAATTGGTCCTTTCACACAAGAGACCAACACTTTATTGAGTAAAAGACTAATTCCCTACTAATTTACAAAGGTAATGATACAAGTCTCTATGGTATGCATCTAGAGGACTCCTCTAGTGCATTTACATCGAAAAATATATTACAAAATGACTATGGTACATCTCAAGCATCATGAAGACTCAACCATAAACCTATTTCCATAAGAGTGGCAATGGGTTTGCAATCTTCAAGGCCAAAATGCTACAATAATGTGTCAACATATTTTGTTTCACATAGAGCTATTCCACCATCAACTTGCATAAAATCAATGCCCAAAGAATGATGAAAATGGCCCAATTATCGTTGGAGGAGATGGTGGATAGTCACAAGAGAAGAAGTGGTGTAGCTAGATCCTGCTTCACACCTACTAAGAATGATGGCGAGAGAGTGTAGTGGGCCTCTTTAGGTAGCGCCAAATCTCTATATTCTGCTTCTGTGGAAGATAAGGCCATAGTTGGTTTCTTCTTGGATGGCCAAGATATGAGCTTTGAACCTGCAAAGGATAGGTACCCTAAAGTGCTCCTCCTATCATCCTTGGAGCGAGCCCAATTTGCACAGAATACATCTTTATATCTATGTCAAAAGTGAAGGGATAGAACAATTCTTCATTCGTTGTACCCTTTAGATGCTTAAGCACCCTCTTTGCAGCTTCCATATGAGGCTTCTTTGGTGCATGCATAAACTGACTCAATGTACTTACTGCATAGGCAATGCCTACTCTTGTTAAAGTAGCATAATTAAGACTTCCCACAAGTTTTTGATAACATGTAACATCATTAAGTAGTTCACCTTCATGAGATGCTTATGATTGAGCCCCATAGGAATACCTGCAACTTTAGTATTCTCCATCTTAAACTTTACCAACATATCCTGTATGTATTGAGTGATAAATATACCTGAATCTGTATGCACAAGCTCTAGGCCAAGAAATTAGGTTAATAAACCAAGATCACTGATTTTAAATTCCTTCATTAATTGAGCCTTGACCTATTTGATGCCATTAGTATCATTCCCTGTAATACTGATGTCATCTACATAGACACATAAGTAGATAACTTCTGATTTGTTCTTCTTAACAAATAGAGAAGAATCTGTCTTGCTTGCCATAAAGCCTTGGTCCTAGAAGTAAGTAACAAGCCTATGGTTCCAAGCTCTAGGAGCTTGTTTGAGACCATAGAGTGCCTTCCTAAGCTTGCATACATAACCTGTTTTATCTTCATCTTCAAACCTTGGTGGTTGTGCCATATGCACTTCTTCTGATATCCATCCATTTAAGAATGCATTTGTGACATCTAAATTTTTAGAAGCAGCAAGACTTACAAAACCTTGATTGTTGGCATCTTTGCTACAGGTGAAAATGTTCTTCATAATCTACTCCATGAGTTTGGGCAAACCCTTTTGCCACTAACCTTGCCTTGTACCTGTTTATAGAGCCATCAGGGTTCCGTTTGATTTTGTATATCCACCTTGAACCAATTACCTTCATATCTGGCTTCTTGGGAACTAGATCCCAAGTGTAATTTTCCTATAATGCTTCCACCTCTTCCTGCATGGCTTCTCTCCGTTCTTTCTTCTTCCTAGCCTTTTCAAATGAAGAAGGCTCTTCTACCATAGAGTCTTTAGTGATATACACAGAGTGCTTTGTGACTAAAGATGTATCATGTCCATACATTATGGGCTTCTTCTTTCTCTTTGTGATCTCCTTGGTGCTTGATTTGAAGACTCAAGTATTTCTTCAAATTGCTTGAGTTTGGACTTGCCTCTTGACTTCCAAGCTTTGAAGTCAATCTGCTCTTCATCCTCTGAGTTGATGTCTTCTGCTAAGTGCTGATCTTCTTGAGTGAGGGTTGGAAAATCATTTCTAAATCATATGGTAACCTGAGTTTCCTACAATCATCTTCAAACAATGAGTTGTTCTCATCAAATAATACATCCCTACTAACTATAAATGCTTTGTTAGTGGGATTGTACAACCTATACCCCTTTTGATTCTGATCATACCCAATAAATATACATTTTCTCTGCCTTAGGGTCAAGCTTTCCTCTGATTTGTGAGGGGATGTGTGTATAAGTAATGCACCCAAATATTTTGAAATGGTCCAATGAGGGTCTCCTTCCATTCCATGCTTCATAGGGTGTCATACCATCCAATGATTTGGATGGAAGCCTATTGACCAAGTAGCTGGCTATGGAGACAGCCTCTGCCCATAGATAATTAGGTAACTTCTTCTCATTTAACATAGACCTAGCAGCTTCAACAATTAACCTGTTCCTTCTCTCTATCACTCTATTCAATTCAAGAGTGTATCTAGTTTTTACTTCCATTTTTATGCCTCTGTCCTATAGAAATAGATCAAACTCATGTGAAAGATACTCACCACCTGCATCAGACCTGATCCTCTTCAAGCTCCTTCCTATTTGGTTTTCAACTAGTGCCAAATACTTTTTGAAACATGTAAATACCTCATCCTTATGCTTCATGAAATAAAGGATTGTCCATCTATTGTAATCATCAATAAGTCACATAGTACCTTGAACCTGAGATGGATGGATCTTTGCTAGGACCCCACACATCAGTGTGTACAAGCTCCAATTAGTCTTCATGGATGTATCCTTTCCTATTGAATGGTTTCTTGTGACCTTTGCCAAATTTGCAAGCTCCACATTTGTATATCATTTGTTGCTTGGTCACATTGGGAATGCCAAGCACACTCTAATCCCTGCATATTTTCTTTAGAGTTATTTCTCCTATGTGAAAATTTCTTCCTTTTGTGCCAAATGTATGTACAGGTTTTAGTTTGCCAATACAAGTGCCTCGAACATCTTCCACAGGTTTAGCAAAGCTTGATAGGGTAATTCTATTCAGCTTTGTGAGATACAATCGTTTTTATGCATCAGGGTATTTTAGTCACTGCACATGGCTGAAATAACTAATGTATTCTGTATGTTGGCTGTTGAGGACAAGTTGGATGGTACCAATTACACATTATGGGCATGTATGATGCATCATGTATTGGTGGCAAAAGGACTGTGGAATATTGTGCAAGGTGTTGAAAAATGACATGCTACACCTGCAAATACAGCTTGAAGGTGATGCACATGGTGTTGAAGATGAAAAACTTCAAATTCCTATTTTTCTTGTGGTTCTTGTTGCACCTACTATAGAGAAAATTTGATGGGATGGTAGAGATGCTTAGGAACATGCATTGATAGCTTTGTCTATCAAACATGCCATTATCCCTCACATTCGCTCTTGCAAAACAAAAACGGATGCTTGGGATACATTACCACTTTATACCAGGACAAGAAATGTGGCTCATGTTGCTTACCTTTGAAAACAATTGGAGAGTGAGCATATGAATGAAGGCGGTTATGTGGATAGTTTTCTAACAATGATCAAAGATTTGAAAGAGAAGTTGATTTCTACAGATGAAGTCTTGCTAGGTAGTTCACTTGTGCAAACCATTCTTAATGGTCTTCTAGATTCATATCTAATTTTTGCTTCTACTCTTTGGTTGATGATGAAAGGAAATTCAAATGCCTTAAGGTTTGAGGAGTTAGTCTTTGTTTTATTGCATGAAGATTAGTCTAGGCAAAAAATGTCCATTATGCATGTTGAAGATCAAGCTTTCTTAGCTAGTAAGAAGGGAAAAGGTAAAGCAAATGAAAAAGCAGAAATAGTTTTGCAAATATTATAAATGAAATGATCATTTCATAAAGTTTTGTCCAAAATTAGCTACAGAAGATGCAAAGAAGAAAGAGGTTGGAATGGTTGTTGCAGAGGCTCTACACTTAAATCAGAGTTTGCTAATCTTGTGGAAAATCTACTATTTGCAGTTATGACCCATCTTGTCATGAACAATGTATGTTTGCAGTAGACTTAGATGTTTGGTACTTTGATAGTGGGGAAACCAAGGATATTACCTTGCAAAGTAGTTTCTTCAGTTCTCTTGAGCCTATCCCTATAGGGAATACTATCACATGTGCTAACAACTCCTCTTATCCTCTAACGAGAGTTGGTAAGATCATTATGACTACTATTGATGGTACTTGTTTCACATTGTCAGATGCTTTGTTTTTTCTAGGGATCAAGAAAAATCTATTGTCAATTTCAACATTACCCAAGATTGGTTTGGTTGTCAAATTTGTTGATGACATATGTAAAGTTCATGATTTATCAAATGGTGATGTTATTATTGCTTCTAGAATTTTATGTCGTGGGTTGTATAAGCTCACAGAGTATGCAAAATTTGTGAATGATTCAACATGTGCAGTTCAAGATTCTCAGGCTATCTCAAATGCAAAACTTTTGCATGCATGCTTTGTTCATCTGAATTTTTATAGTCTACTACGACTCCAAAAATTGGAAATGGTGTCCTCTCTACCCAAACTTGAGGCACCTGGTAAATATGTATGTGAAGTATGTATTTTGGGCAAAGTGTAGTGTTCCTCCTTCACAAAACATGGTTTAGTTAGAGCTACTAAGAAATTGAAGTTTGTTCACAATGATGTCTTTGGTTTCATGCAGACACCTTCTTTTGGGAACTACCTTTACTTTGCGACTTTTCTTGATGACTTGTCCCAACATGCATGGGCATACCCATTGGAAGTAGATTTTGAATTGTTTATGTGCTTCAAAAGTTTCTAGTTTTGGTTGAAAATATGTCAACATGTAAATTAGGCACCCTCTGTTCTAATCGAGGGGGGAATATATGTCTTCTGATTTTAATGCATTTCTGGTTTTGAATGCGAATAAAAAATTAGTGTACAATGTTGCTCACACCTCAACATAATGGAGTTGTTGAAAGAAAGATAATGTCTTTCATGGAGATGGCAAGGTATATGGTCAAAAGTCACGTCTACCACATAGTTTCTAGCTTGAGTTTGTTATGTGTGCACATATGTACTTAACAAGCATCCCACCAAAGCTCTGCAATCCATCACTCCATATGAGGCTTGGCATGGTTGGAAGCCATCTGTTGCTCATCTACATGTCTTTGATTGTCTAAAATATGCATCAACACCTGAATAACAATGCAAAAAATTGGATGATAAAGCAACAAAATGTTTTTTTTTGGTACAATTATGAAAGCAAAGGCTATCGTTTGTATCATCCACTACTAAATGTATATTGGTTAGTCATGATGTTGTTTTTGTGGAAGATTCAATTCAGCCATTAGTTTCATGTACTAGCGAGACATCAGTTAGCTCCAAGGATGTGTATGTCAATATGTTACCTCTTTTTATAGGTGGAGAGTCAAGTGCTTGTCCAAATGAGGCAATTTTTTAGCCTTTACAAATTTCACATGATGATGCACATCATTCCATTTTTTATGTAGATTTAGATAATGCACTTGTTGATGAGAGGGCTGATATATAGGAGGCAAAAACTATGCACAAATGGCTCATGCAAATTTTGCAAGATAGAAAATTAGATACACCTCTCTCATATCAAACTTGTTGAGCCTCTCATAGTGCTTCTTTTGCATCACATTGCTATGCAATGGCTGCCCTAGTCTTTGTGATGAGAATGAGCATGATTCTTTTGATGAAGCACAAAACTTAGAAAATTGGATGGCTATTGTGCAATAAGAATATGATATATTATGAAGAATGGTACGTGGTATTTATGTGATTCCTCTAGGAAAAAAGACCATTGGCACTAAATGGGTATACAAGGTGAAGCATAAGTGTGATGGAATAGTTGATAGATATAAAGCTAGGCTTGATACAAAAGGTTATGCTCAAGAGAGAGGTATTTATTTTGATGAGACCTTTGGACCCACATGTTGAATGACCACCAATCGTAGCATTTGTGAGCTTGGAGCTCATCATTGTTTGAGGTCTGCAGAAGCACACGAACAACACAAGGAAGAAGAAGAAGCTTGGAGCACAACATACAATACTGAATGTATTACCAATAAAATGTACAAAGATAAGTAACATGTTAAGGCTATAGGCATATATACAAGCCAGGGGGGAAAACATCCTAAAGAGGGGAAAAAGTGCCCTAGTGGTCCTAGTGTGTTCACACACATCACTACCTAAATATATCAACAAATCCCCCCTAGGAGTGATGCGGTGAACAAGGAGCTGGCACTCATGTATAAGGAAGTGCCAAGCTATGTGGAATCAATCCACAAAAGGAAGTATGCCCAAAGCTTTGCCAAAAGCTTCAAACTTCTCCCTAGGCAGAGCCTTCATGAAAAGGTCTGCAATGTTTTCCTGTATGGCTACATATGCCAAGTTGATCTCTCCAGTAGAGAAGCTCTCCTTGACATAATGATAGTGCACCTCAATGTGCTTATTGTGAGCATGGAGCATAGGGTTCCTCACAACTGCCAATGCACTCTGACTATCAGTGAAGATGGTGGTGGCAGAAGACTCACCAACACCGAAATCAGCCATAAGGCATCTGAGCCTCACAACTGGAAGTGGGCAGAGTAGGCTGCTTCTTGCTCAACCAAGATATACATGAGCTACAAGCATGAAGCAAAAGCCACTAGTGGACACATGAGTGTCATAGCAGCTAGCCCAGTTAGAGTTAGATAAGGCATGTAAATCTAGAGGTAGTGATCCCCCCTTGGGCTAAAACAATCCAAGTAGTTGGGTACCACTCAAGTAGCAAAAGATGTGCTTAACCACCTACCAATGCTTAGCACCTGAGCAATGCATAAACTTGCTCATCTGTGAGATAGCAAACTGAATATCTGGTTGAGTAATGCATAAGTAAATCAAGCATCCAACAGCATGTAAATAGAGAATGATATCAAATGCACCACCAGCATCATGAAGAATCAATCATAAACCTGTTCCCATAGGAGTGGCAATAGGTTTACAATCTTCAAGGCCAAAATGCTCCAATAATGTGTCAATATATTTTGTTTGACACAAAGCCATTCCACCATCAACTTGCATAAATTGAATGCCCAAATAATGATGCAAACACCCCAAATCAGACATCTAAAATGACGCATGCAAATCAGCCTTAAAATCAACGATATGGTTCTCATGAGGACCAATGAGAAGCGTGTCATCAACATACACAACAATGATCAGAGGCACATCATTAGCACACTTAACATATAAGGTGCTCTCAATACCATGTTCAATCACATAGGCATGTATCTTTTCATACCAAGCATGTGGTGCTTGCTTTAAACCATATAATGCCTTCTTTATCCTACACACGCGATTTTCATGCATTTTCTGTACAAAGCCATGGGGCTGAAAAACATACAATTCTTCATGCAATTCACCATTCAGAAATGCAGTTTTAATGTCCAACTGTTGTACATTCCAACCATGATGAGTTGCAAGTGCACAGATGGTATGAACAGTAGTCATTCAGCATGTAGGTGCAAAGGTCTCATCAAAATCAATGGCTCTTTCCTGCACATAACCCTTTGCAACAAGCCTAGCCTAATACCTATCAACTGTTCCATCAGGTTTATGCTTCAACTTGTATACCCACTTAGTGCCAACAGGCAAGTCACATAAAGACCACATACCATTTTTCATGATAGCATCATATTTAGATTGCATAGCAGCCATCCAATGTTCATAATTCTGTGCTTCATCAAACAAAATAGGCTCAGTCTCATCACAGAGACTAGAGGCAGCCATAGCATAGAAATAAGATGCAAAAGAAGCACTATGAGAGCCTGAATGAGTACAATATGATAGAGGTGCATCTAATTTGCTATCATGCAAAGTTTGCACCAACCATTTTGGCATAATTTTTGCCTCCTCAATAGCAGCTCTCTCATCAAGTGCATCATGTAAATCTGCATCAGAAATAGAATGATCTACATCATCACATGAAACCTATAAAGGCTTAGAAGTTGCCTCATTAGGACCAGCACTAGACTCTCCACCTGTAAAAAGAGGCAGCAAAGTATCATACATGTCTTTGGAGCTAACATATGTCTCTTTTGCACATGAAAGTAATGGCTGAATAGCATCTTCCACAAAAACAACATCACGGATAACCAAAATGCATTTATTCTATGGATGATACAGATGATAGCGCAACCAAGCCAATCTTGGCTAATGCACAAACTGATAATAAATTTTTTTTGATCCCTAACACAAATAAAGCATCTGACAATGTAAAAGAACTACCATCAACAATAGTCAGAATGATCTTACCAACTCCCATGACAGGATAAGAGGAGTTGTTGGCGCATGCGACAGTATTTCCTATAGGGGAAGGTTCAAGTGAAGTGAAGAAACTATGCTGCAAGGTAATATGTTTGGTTACCCCAATATCAAAGTACCAAACATCTGAGTCTACTGCAGACATACACTGCTTATGAGAAGATGGGTCAAAATTGCAAACATTAGTAAATGCCCATTCTTCATTTTGCACAAGATTAGCAAACTTTTTGGTGAGGAGGCCTCTGCAACAACCATTCGAGCCTCTTTTTTCTTTGCCTCTTTTGCAGCCAGTTTTTGACAATTCTTTATAATATGATCGTTTCCTTTATAGTAATTACAAAAAAAATTCTACTGTTTTTTTCTGATTTCTTCTCAGCTTTATCTTCCTTCTTCAATTGTGCAACATTTGCAGATTTTTGCTTACTAGTAGATGAGCTCCATTTACCTTTGCCCTTTTGACTAGCCAAGAATGCTTGATCTGCAACACACATAATGGACCTGTTCTGCCTAGACTAATCTTCTTGCAACAGAATAGAGATTAACTCCTCAAATGTCAAGGAATTCAAATTGCCTTTCATCATCAAACGAAGAGTAGAAGCAAAAATCTGATATGAATCAGGAAGACCATTCAGAACTGTCTGCACCAGTGAGTTATTTGGTATAACTTCATCAACAAAAATCAATTGTTCCTTCAAGTCTTTGATCTTTGTCAGAAAACTGTCCATAGAATCACCTTCAGTCATATGCTCACTCTCCAACTAATTTCGGAGGTAAGCAACACGAGCCTCATTCCTAGCTAGTACAATGTGGTAAGTGTATCCCAAGAATCCTTACCTGTTTTGCAAGAGCGAATGTGAGGAATAATGGCACATTTGATAGACAAGGCTATCAATGCATGTGCCTGAACACCTCTACCATCCCAATGAATTTGCTCTATAGTAGGTGTAGTAGAAACTGCAGCATGAATAGGAACATGAAGAATATTGTCATCTTCAACATCGTCTGCATTAGCTAGTACCTGTATTTGTAGGTGTAATATGATGTTTTTCAACACCCTGTAGAATATTCCACACTCCTTTTATGAACAATAAATGATGCATCATATAAGTCCACAGTGGGTAATTCGTACCATCCAACTTATCCTCAATTCCCAACATACAAAATACATCATTGCTTTCAACCATGGTCATTGACTAAAATACCTTGATGTATAAAAATAACTCTATCTGAAAAAGTTGAATAGAACTACCTTGACGAGTTTTGCTAAACCTGTAATAGACTTCGAGATGCTTATAATGGCAAACCAAAACCTGTATTGAAATAGCCTGCACAAGCACTATGATAGTGCATTCGGAGGTCAAAATGAGCTCAAATCGTGATTTTGGCACCAAATTTTGTGCTATTCTGAGATTCTGATCGGAGGGGTGCCAACGATGCCCTAGACAAAGCGACAACCTGCTTTGATACCAATTGTTGGAGTTCAAGGTCTGCGGAAGCACTCAAATAGCATAAGGAAGCAGAACAAGGTTGGAGCACAACACACAATACTGAATGTATTACCACAAGAATGTACAAAGATAAGTAACGTGTTAGGGCTATAGGCATATATACAAGCCAGGGGGAAAAAACCTCCTAAAGAGGGAAAAAAGTACCCCGACAATCTTAGTGTGCTCATCCACATCACTACCTAAATATATCAACATCTTTTGCATCATTATTTGGTCATTCACATTATCTAACTTGATGGGGGAATAGTTTTGTGTCAAACAAAATATATTGACACATTATTGCAGCATTTTGTCCTTGAAGATAATAAACCTATTGCCACGCCTATGGAAACAACTTTATGATTGAGTCTTAATGATGCTAGAGATGCATTTGATGTTGTTTTCTATCAGCTAACTATTGGATGCTTGAATTAATTATGCATTAATCGATCTGGTAGTCAGTTTGCTATCTCTCAAATGACCAAGGTTATGCATTTCCTGAGTGTCAAGCATTGGCAAGTGGTTAAGTGCATCTTTCACTACTTGACTAGTTCTTGACTACTTGGATTGTTTTATCCCAGGGGGATCACTACCACCAAATTTTCATGCTTTTTATGATTGAAGTCCAAGTTAGTTGGCCAAATTAGTTTGTCCAAATAACCTACATACCCTTGTGAATACTTTTCATTACCCTCTTTTTTTTTTAATATCTAAGGTGCTTCGAAGTAGAAGAAGCATGTTTTGGTTGCATTTGCAATATGCACACATTCTCAAAATTTTAAATCATAGTATTGTATAGGAAGAGGCCTATAGGAGTGGAATTTATTCTAGTTTCTATTTTCCCTAAAAGAGACTGATGGATTGCTTTGGATCTTTTCTTGCATCAATGAGAACAGATACATAAGTTCTACATTTTTTAATGGAGAATCAAAGCTCGATATAAAGGAAAATTATAATGGAAGTAAAGATGATGAATCCCTAAGAAGAGTGATAGATCTACTCATCAAATCTTAGGTAAGAGATGCTCTCTAAACATGTCTTCTATGTCTAGCTGTAGATATCATAATCTATGGATGATGAGCCCTTTTCTTCTTGTTCATAGAAGAAGAGTTGTCAAAGGGAGATAATTTCCACCATCCCATACCAATGGTTCTCATCCCCAACCCACACAATACAACACCTCTAAATAATCATATACTAGTTTCCATAACTTCAATGGAACTCTCATATATCCAGTTTGGTTGATTCTCGTGAATCCCATATCTTGTAACTAAACTAGCTTGTCTGAATGCTCCATGTGATACCCATAGTTGATGCAAAACTTCATTAAGTGGTATCAATCTAGGCTATGTCATATAGAATAACTAGCCATATGCATCAATTGACTATTTTTCCTTCTATCACAAAAAATACTACTCCATGTGGCTACTTCTATCAACACTCCATAGTGTCTACTACTAAGAGACTCTCTTTGAAGGTTCCCTCCCTTTGTTAACTAAAATGTGAGATTATCCACTCATTGGATTCTTATCAAATATGCCCCTTCTAGTCTCAACAAATAATCTATGATAATCTAAATCAAGATGTTATAGTCTTCATTCATATGGAAGTGAATAGTATCATATCCCTATCACGTAAAGAGTACCTTGGATATCTAGTGATACTACAAAATTAATAAATGTGTATGCTACTCTTAAAATGTTATTTGATTTCTTACAGATTAGCATACCATGAAAAACATTGAAATGATGCATGGGAGTGAATATGCATCTTCTTTATTTACTTTAAATGAAGGTTAGTGAGTCTTTTATGAATTCTTAAACAAAAATAATTCAAGAATTCCTACCATTTATCTTCCTATACATACACATGCACTAAACTATGCATCATGCAATCAAAGTAAATTTGAGAAGTGAAAATGGAAGAGTGAAAGAAGCTTCCTTGAAGGAATCCAATGATTCGGTGACTCTTTGTTGTCATTGGATAACTCAAGGCTCAAAACTTCCATGTTTCCATGATCTTTGATGCCACTTGCATCTACTTCACTTTTGCTCTTTGTCTCTCGAAAAAAATATGATGATTCCTCTCAACATTGGTGCATGATATGAATGTTACAAGAGCACCAATTTGCGCCAATATACTGGTAGAAAAGTCTTTAAGGCACCAAATTTGATGGGGAATATTCTAACACTCCAATGTAGCTATGAAAGATGGTTGCCCTCCATTAGGCCTACACATAGTGATATATGCTCCCTATTCTCAAGTTTTCTATACATCTCTAAAAAAATGCAAAATGACATTGTGCAAACTTAAGATATATTCTAAGATCTATCCAACAAGCTTTGAATCCATCAAAATTGATGTTTCACTTGTGCGAACCATCCACTTCAATCCAAGTTATCTATCTGCAACACTCTCTGCCGATGTGTAGAGATATAGGTTCACAAATTTGAAAATTTCTCACACTTCACTTAGTAGAAAAACTTGAAAGTCTGGCACAATTTGGGGCACTAAACGAGAGACAAGATGAAGCTTTAAAAAGAAAGAAAGAGTACAATAAGAGAGCATACGATCCTTTGCAATGTGGTGCAAATAGAATTATGGAAGCCTAAGTACACATCTAGATAGAGAGGAGAAAAGTAATGAGAAAATGTGATAAGAAAGCAAGGGGGCTACTTGATAGAGTTTATTACTTCACTAAATAAGTGGGAAACTTGTGGAAATAAAGGTGGAATGATGCGTATATAGAAATTTTACTTTTCCTAGAATCTAGCTAACTACCCATCAATGTGTAGCTGCACTTTTTGATGGAGATGAATAATCTCCAAAAGACAAGCTATATTTGAGTTTAGAATACCTCTATGTCAAGCATAGCTCAAAACTTTCACCAGTTTTGGAAGTCTTTACCACATTATGAACATTTAACTCTTCTGTGAGACATAGCTTCACTCAAGAAAGTCTGCTTCACAAAACTCACTCATTGACCTGCGAAATTATTAAAGTTTTCTTTGAAATTTGGAAACAAAACTCTCCTAGTTTTTTATTTGCGCAACTACTCCAAGTGAAAGTTCTTCAAAAGAACTTACAAAACTTTACATTTACTTGAATAAGTAAACCTATGTTTGAAACAGGCTTTCTTTGCAGGAAACTTTCACATATGCAACTTTAAACACTTGGTTCTCTCAATCTACAATCCATTTAATCGAACACTTTTAGACATAGATGGCTTACGTTTCAAATTAGATTTTGAATGCTTATTTGTGTAAAATGTTACATTCTACATTGATCTAATCAATTCTTTAACCATTGAGATTGCACCTGTTTCAAAAGTCTCTCATCACCTTTTACACATGAATGTTCTTACTCACAATTCTCTCAGCTTGATTACAATTAGACTCTCAAATCTTGATCATAGCTGCATCAACTATGGAATTAAACACGTACAAAAGGAGCTCTCAATTGGTTAAGCATAGAAGGAGACATTAGAGAAAGATTGAGGTGCAATTCTCAGAAAAAACTATTGTTCTCTTGAAAATACATCTGATGGATAATTCTCATACTCAACCTCTCTTACTCAGCATCTAATTGTCTCCTCTTCATTTATCTTTCTTCTCTCTCATATGACACATCTATATACAAGTATATATAAGCATATATGTCCAGATTCATCACCATTACAAACTATATATGAGCTATTTACAACGTTAATGTGCATGTGTTTACAAATCATTTCTCTTTGAACCTTCACTTCACTTTATGCTTCATCCTTTATCCTTTTCTTCATTCTTCATTCTTAAATCCTCATTGCAATCATCAATTAGTGGGTTTCTTGCTCCAGTAGATCCCCCTCAATCATTTATTGTGATTACCTGACTCTTCTTTATACTTGCCATTTCTTCAAACCTCTACAACTTTGGTCCATCCAAGCTCTTTGTTAACATATCTGAAACTTGATCTTTTGTAGGAATATACATGATCTCTATCTTTTTATCAATCACCTTTTCTCTCAAGAAGAGATATTGAATCTCAATATGTTTGGTCCTGGCATGAAACACAGGATTAGATGCCAAATACAAAGAACTCATATTGTCTCCATAAATGATAGGAACACTCTGATTGATGTCAAAACTCTTCATGAGAGTTCTCAACCATATGACCTCCTTTGCAGCTTCCACCATACCTATATACTCTGCTTCTGTAGATGGTAAAGCAGCTATATGTTGCTTCTTAGAACACCAAGAAATCAATTTATCTCCCACATAACACAAATACCCATGTGTCGATCTTTTATCATCAGAGTTAGCTACCCAATCTGCATCACTATATATCTTAATTCTTCTATCTGATGTGAACCCATAGTACAAACCTTCTTTAAGTGTGCCCTTAATATATCTTAGAACCCTTTGTCCTACAATCCAATGTTCCTTCCTTGGACAATGCATGAATTGAGATAAAGATCCAATTGCATATGATAGATTAGGCCTTTTCAATGTAGCATAAATCAAGCTATCCACCAAACTGTGATAAAGCTTCATATCTTTGAATTCTTCTCCTCCATATCTACTCAATTTGTGGTTCACCTCCATTGGGGTTGATGGTATCCCGCAATCTTCCATATTAAACTTGATTAGAAAATTCTCCAAATACCTTGCTTGAGTCACATATACTCCATGTTGAGTATATAGAATATTCATTCCCAAGAATATGATAAATCTCCCAAGTCACTAATCTTGAATTCTTTCTCCATCTACTTCTTAAGCATTTGTATGCCTTTTTCATTTGTACTTATGAGAATTATGTCATCAACATAAATACAAACATAAATAAAACCATCTTCACTTGCTTTAACTAACAAGCTACTATCTGCCTTTGATGCTTGAAAACCAAGTTTCTTTAAGAACTTTACAATTCTGTAATTCCATGCCCTTGGGGCTTGCTTCAAGCCATACAAAGCTCTCTTGAGCTTACACACATAATCTGGATTATGTTGATCTTTGTTGGTACTCAAGGCCAAGCACAAGGAAGCACAAGGAAGCACAAGGAAGCACAAGGCAAAGGAATGCTTCAAAGAAGTGGATACACAAGAAGAGGAGCAAGTAGGGAGATCAAAGAAGCACACATCAAATTTTCAGAAGAAATCCCTATAAAAATAGTGATTTTTATCACTAAAAACCATTGTAAATATCATTTCTCATTTTTGCAACTCCATTTTTTTCAAGCTAAAGAGTCCTCGAGCTTGAGGGTAGCTGCCTACCAATTTTCGTAATTTTTAGAGTCCGTTTGAGCCCTCAAATAAGCCCTAGAACCTAATTTTTAACTAGGCCGAACACTAGGCCTGAATAGGGCCAAAACTAGTTAAAAAACTATAAAGAGAGATAGAGAGCTCATTTTTGAGGTTACCTGGTTAGAGAGTTGGCTTGTTAGAGAGTGAGCTTCTTAGTAGTTTGTGAGAGATTTGAGCTTTGTAAGAGAGTTCCTTTGCAATAGAAAGCTTTCCATTGTTCCTCTCTTTGATCTTGACTTGTGTCCATGTGTGTGTGTATATGCGTGTGCAAGCTAGTATGCTTCTCACCACATGCTCACGGTCTTCATAATAGTCCTCACGTCTCCGCGGATTCACAAGTAAAGGAGGTGGTGCTTACGCTTGAGCTACACCAAAATTTGGCACCGTTGCTGGGGAGAGAGCTTCGAGGACAAGTGTTGTGATGGTAAGATCGTAGATTTGCGATGTTGGAAGGTAAGAAATAGTCATTTTTTGTTATTTTTTTTATTTTTCTTCTCCATCTTCATCATCACCATCATCACCATCTTCATCTTCATAGAATTTTTTCGTTTTTGAGTGCATTTTCACCATTTTCACCATTTTCACATCATTTCTCATGTGTGGGAGTGTAAGAAAGAGCGAGGACGTGCCTGGGAGTGCATGCACTTGTGTTTTTCACGATTTTTTGCAAATTTGGGGCTCGGCGTAAAAATTCAAAATTCCTGCCTAAAAACTCAGAAAATCGAGACTTTCTCAAAAAATCACGATTCTCTAGAAAATTCAAAATTTTTTTCCACCTAATTTTTTATAGAAAATCACGATTCCCTGAAAGTGAGAAAATAGTGATACTCTAGAAGTGTAGATTTTGAGAAAATCACGATTCTCTGCATTTTGGAGTTTGAGAAAATCGCAATTCTCTAGAATTGTGCATTTTGAGAAATTTGTGATTCTCTGCATCTTGAAGTTTGAGAAAATCACAATTCTCTGGACATAGAAAATTTGAGAAATTCATTTTGAGAAATTCACGATTCTATGGAAGAAATTTGTGATTTTGTGGAAGAAATTTGCGACTCTTTGGACTTGAGAAAATCGCGATTCTTTGGAAGAAATTCGTGATTCTTTGGACTTAGTGCTTTTGAGAAAGTCACGATTTCCTGGACTTTGTGCTTTTGAGAAAGTCACGATTCCTTGCTAGAAATTTGGGATTCTCTACTAGAAATTTGTGATTCTCTAGACATGAGAAAATTTGAGAAATTTGTGATTCTCTATTAGAAATTCGCGATTCTCTGGGCTTAGTGAGTTTGAGAAAGTCGCGATTTCCTATAAGAAATTCACAATTCTTTGCTTGGAAGATTTTGAGAAAGCCACGATTCTTTGGAGTTGATTTTGAGAGAATCGCGATTCTCTAATAAAAAACATGACTTCTTGGCTACTTGATGTGCAAAAAATCGTGATTCTATGAGAGGTTTTGTTTGCCTGTTTTGACCCCCAAAAGCCTGATTGGACATAACTTTCTCATATGAACTCCGTTTAGAATGATTTTAAAACTAATACGTGGAGTTAAAGATATAGTATTTTGAAGTTGACCCTCAGGTGGTACTAGGAAACCAAGGGAACTCCAAAGGATTTTGAGCAATACAAAGGGGAATTTTGGGACTATAAGATAAAGCTTATGAACTTGAGATCTGGTAGACACCTAGGAAAAGATAGACAAAGCATTAGATCTTCTGAGGCTAGAGTCAACCATACAAATAAGTCTTGGGCACAACAACTAAGTGGTTATCCTTACGTACTAAGTTCAGACACAAGTGATTCAGAAAATGTCTTTTAGCATGGGGAGACCTGTAGGTAGCATGGGGAGACCTGCAGGTAGCATAGGGAGTGCCTATTTACAAACACCAGAAGGTCCTTATAAAACTCAATTGGAGTATATCAGGGCCAAGCAATTAGGTGCTCACATCTATGAGGATGGTATGAGGCGATCAATGGTCCAACTCAAAAGTCCTGATCAACCCTTTGGACTTGAATACCCAGTGGTTAAATTTAAAGGAGGTTCATACATTGATAAGCAAGGAACCATGTATGTGGTGACCAGCTTACTAGATAGGACATATGGGTTTGGAAACATCATTCTTGAGAATGAGATAGGAGACCTAGAGCAAGGAGATGTAGTATGAGAACCCAAGACTCCTAGAGGTAAGTCAATTTTGACCAGAGTGATCACTTCGGATTGGATCCCTCAAGACAACAAAAGCATAGAAATATTCTTGAATAGAGAAAAAAAGGAAGCCTTTTGGAGATTCAAGCTAGATCAACCTACCCCAATAGTCACCATCTATGAGCTCAAGGATCCGGAGATACCAGGAAAACTTGTCTACCTGGATAACACATTGGAGAAAATGTTCTTGGTATCAGAGCATGGAAAGCATGCATACACTTGGCAAGGTGAATTGATTTTTCCTCCACCAAGATCTAGTGTTTCCCATGGCCTCCAAGGAGTAGGATCATGCTAGGCTCATGAAAACCCGAGAGAGAGACGTGAAGTAAGCTTTGCACACAATGTGGGTAGAGACAGATCAAGATTTGAAGGTGAAAGACATGAAAGAGAGAGACATCAAGCACATAGGCATCAAAGAGATGAACATGATTTTCCATTGACTAGACCCCGAGAGTACCCAAGAACCCTTAGACCCTCCCAAGTGGTCAAGGGAATGAAAAACTACTTTGACGGGACAGGAGGTCCTTATGATCATGTGGCCGAGTTCAAACAAGTGTTAAGGGCTGAACACGTTGAGGACTTGTTCACCCAGTTTGAAGCTTTTGGTTTGAGCCTCAAGGGTACTACCTTAGCTTGGTTTCAACCTCTAAATAGTCATAATTACCAAAATATAGGTCAATTTCTAGAAGCATTCATTGTAGAATTCTCCAAAAGTGGTATCAGGCATAACACATCATCCTTGATCTAGAGCTTCAAACAGACACCTCAAGAAACAGTGCAACTTGTAGGAAGATGGTTCAAACAGTACTTAGAAAGATGCCCTATTCTAGAGTTACCCACACCAGCCAACACAAGTGGCTTTGTTTTTAGATGGCTTACTAAGCACCAAGTTAAGATCATATGTGTACTTGAAAGAGCCTAGATCCATAGAAGAGTGTGTGTGGATGTGCATTGACATAGAAGACAACTTGGGTGAGGAGTTAGAATTGTCCAAACTCTATAAGGATTTTGACAGTTCTACTAGTAATACTTCCACAACCTCCGCTGCCAAGAAGCTAGGAGTTCAAACTAAACAAACACCAAGGGTCACCTTGTTAAAGCAATGTTACACTTGTGAAGGAGACCACATGGCTAATATTTGCTTGATGATGGATCAACCCCAAGGAAACCCTAATGCTCCATATTGCAACATTGAGAGAAAATACACAAACCATATAGCTCAAGATTGTCCACACAGTAGGCAGGCTCTTAGTCAAAATTATCTGCAACCTTACCAACAAGGTAGGTATCAGAACCAACACCAACAACCATATTATAGGCCACAATAGCAATATCAACCTCAATACCAATAACGATATCAGACATCATATAGGCCACAACCGGTCCTAGGAAACCAACCACCAGATCCTGCCAACGTGATTCCAGTTAAGTATGCAGTGGCAAAGGACAACCCTAATAGAGCTTTGGTGCCAATGACCCCTTTGTTCTCAGAAGATGACACTCATGCTCATAGTTTTGACTACACCCATGAGGATAGTCCACAACCTTATTACACAGAGTCACCTAAGCATAGTGAGACTTATCCATATGAATATGAGGAACCACCTATGGAAGCAAATCGGGAGCCAAAATACTCTAATGTCATGTATATGAATCCTAACCGAGGCCCCAATTCAGACAAATGAGACCACAAGCCCCTAGAGGACCATGTTTTAGATGTCAAGGCAACCATTTCATTTGTCATTGTCCCCACTGATAAGCCTCTTTGTCCAAGGAAACCACGCGTACTTATGCTTATGCTTTCTTGAAACCACGCGAAATTGTACCACTTATCCTTCCTCAAGTTATTCACTAGTGCTCGAATATACTCTGATTTCTACGTACCCTTTCTCTTACTTTTAACTCCTTCTTCTCTCTCACTCACGTGCACCTATACTCACATATACACACACGTACCTGCTTTTTCTCATTCACTCTATCTTCCTCTCTCTGTCCTTTTTCTCTTTCTTTCTCTTTCACACACACGTCCTCTCACCTTCTCATACACTTTTACACACACATTCGCTCACATATACATTTACACGCACACATACACTTGCACATTCTAACACATCCGCTTTTACTACCCTCCCCCACACACACCAACATACACATCCACACACCTGTTCTCTTTCACCCTCCCTTTCACTTACTTTTCCTCTCTTTTCCCCTCTCCCTATTTATCTCTCACTGACTCTTATGTATTTATTCAGTCTATTAAACAAAATCAAGTGTGTCGTTTCATATGCAAAGGTTCAGGAACATTTCTATTGCGGCAGTAAGCTGTAAGAGAAAAATAATTTGGTGTTCTTAGTAAATGAGTACATGTAGGTAAGGAAACGCAAGACCTTTTAAGGAAATGCATAGGCATTATCATCGCTCTTCAAATCCAAATCTTTCATTGAATTAGTTGCATCAACTCATAACAATGCCCGTAGTTACTATCATCTTGATTAGTTTTCAAATTTTGCATAGTTCATATAGAACTACAGATGTATGAAGAGCTCTCATGCTCCTTCCATCACGTTTTCCACAAGTAAAAAAAATCATGCATGCCATTTAAAATTCATAAAGTCACTTCAACGTTGTTTCCCACCATTGTTCATCGAGAAACCAAACTTCCGTACATGTGATTCACTTCTATGAACCATAGCGCACACACTGCAAAGAGATAAGTATCAATTTATCATGCTCGTATTACTACAGTGATCTGCCTCCAAATGGAAACACGAACGAAGAGCAAATACAAGAGATATGTGTAGCTGGACTCTAAATCCTAAATGCATTCAAAACATGTAATAGGTCTCAGAACAAAACCTGTGAACTCCAAACATCCCCACCATCTTTCGTACTTACCCTTGGGTTATTACCAAGGTTGCAGCCATGTTCTGATGCATGTGTTTCTTCACCTCAGTTGTAAGTGTAGATCACCAGGACTCTGCTGGAATTGCTTAATTTCCCTCTTCAAGTGAGCTTGCCCTCGTCCAATAGGAGTGAGATATTCAGCCACTGCCAAGCTTTAATCTTCTTCTTTCGCGATCGGTGGAGGCCCTCCAAGTCTTCCCGAATTAGAGAAGGTAGCGTTAGTGTTCTTCATGTGGACTCAACATATTTGAGTTATTCAGAAAATTCTCTAGATGCCTGAATCTGACTACTAAAGGCCATTCTCCCTAGACATCACGTGTGATAAACTGGTTCAGTTCTCTCCACCCAAAGCTGAGAGGTTTTATAGTCTTCTATTTTTGCAAAAATGTGGTCTTTCTGGGTTGTTACCTCTCTGTACATACATTAATGCAGAAGCCCTGAGAATCCAACATTTGTGAGCTCCCCATGATTGGGTCCTTCACTATTGTGTGCTACCATAATTGAGCGGCTTCTCAAACCTGTTTCCTTCACTCGAGCATGCAACATTTTTACTAAGAAAACGATCTTTTTGGTCCCTCAGTATTACGTATGTACTTGCATATTGATTCCGCCGCTGGTAACTGCACATAATAATCATCGGCATATCCTTCAAAAGGTCATCTCTCTGACATCGAATATGCTCTTCTACCTTAACCTCCTGGAGTCTGAATGCGAGCAACTTGGAATACTCGGGGTGCTTCCTCCGTCATCCCTTGATATTGAGCTCGGATCTCTTCTCGGTAGCAGTATTCCTCTCGTCCCTTCTGACTGTTGGCTCTTTTGGACTTTCCTTCCTCGGCACTCATGATCATCGCCCAAAAGACCGCGCTCCAAAGATGTAGCAGTCGACAAAGGAAACCCTCCCCCTTTCAGATGGCAAGAATTCCCCTAGCCACCCCGAGCACACAAAAAAAAACAAATCTCCAGCTTCTTGTATTCTACTGATGTCCACCCAAAGGCCTCCCTGAATCCACCACAGCCGAGCACTTCCTCAGAAGCAAGGGTTTCCCGGGGATGCGATCAGCCTCCTCCCTTCTGCTATGCCTTTCAGTATTCAGCGTAGATGGTCGCTCCACAGTATATCAAAAACAAAAGCCTCCCCCCAAAAATCCCTTCCGGTCCCTTTTTTGGCAGCCCCCTTCGTACCTTTGCTGCCACCCAATTTGTGTGTAAAAAACAAAAGAAGTTTCTACTTTCTGCACACAAAACAAAAAGCTGCCAATTTGGTTTTTTATTCTCTGACAATTAAAACAGCCAGCCTTTGGGATGAGAACAAAGAAATGGCTGAACACCTCCACATCTCTGAATTCTTTTTCGGTGAGGTGTCGAAGATCAAATTCCAGAAATCGGTCAAACGATTGTATTTGATGTTTGATAAGAAAGCATTCCCCCCTAAAACAAAGCCGCTGCTAATTTCCTCTGCACGTCAGTATTTCCTATGTTCTTAGGAGGCTTCTCCATGCTCAATCCCTTTTCTCCACATCCCTGCAATCTGCAATAAGAAGATCCCACCATCACCAGAATCCTCCAAATCGAAACATTCTTCACAGTTTCTTCTTGTTCGAGTTCTTGTCCTTTCCCGTTCAAACAGCCCATGCTTGACTTCTCATTATAATTCATAATCGATAGCCCTGTTTTCCTTTACCAATATGTTCAAATGCTTCTCATCAATCATCAAATCCACTCTTCAAGTACCTGAAATCAAACGTATTTTCCTGCCAAATAGAACCACATTAGTGCATCAAAACCAACCATTTTCTGAGCTAACACCCACCCATTGACTCCGGGACAAGGGAAAACATCACAATACAAGGCTTTTGGCCTGAGTGCGGCAAAGAACATCTTTCAAGAGATTGTCCCAGGAACCCCTCTAGTGCACCCAAGGTTACACCCATTAATGTGGTAGGCTTAGTTGTGGATTCAAGTTCAAGTAGCATGAACGTACAGGTAGTTACTAGGGCACAAGCTTTACAACAGGCTAAACTAACTGAATAATCAGAGTCAAGTGAATCAGGAGAGCCTAATAAGAGGAAAACAAGAACATGGAAGGATACTAGAGAGAAGTCCAATCGTAAGTGGGCTAGAAAGTTATCCGAACTAGAAGAAAGCCTGAGAACCATAGAAACAAATATTGCAGACATTGCATCTCAAAACCCCTCGCATGCAAAAAACCCATCCACTTCACTTCATCCCACCCCACCACCCATTGTAAATAGACCATAACTAGGGTCTGTTCTTGCAGATCCAACCCCAGAAGGCTTGGACATGATGTTCAAGGCATACCAGGCTCAACTTCAAGAAGGGCCAACAACTGCAAACTTAGACAAAAGTTACCCTAGAGTAGATTTAGAGATTGAACAGAAAAAAATGTGCATAAAAATGGTAGAACTAGGTCAAGCTTTGCTCGAGGCCAATCAATTTTTCAATCAAACTAACTCTATCAAATCAAGTTTGCATTTCCAAGGCCTACTAGAAAGACTAGAGTAGTTGGTAAGCAAGCTGCAGGTTTCTTTACCTCCACAAGCTCAACCAGTTGTTGAAAGAGAAAGATCACCACCAACAAGAGCTTATGTTACTAATTCCATACATGATGGAACACCTCTTTCGATTCAAGAGTACTCTCAAGAGTTCTTGCGGGAAATACAAGAAGAGAAATGGGCCAAGGAGAAGGGTAATCCCCCTCCTATTCTTGAGATTGATGATCTTCATGATCAATTTCCCTAAGACATTCCATCTATTTATGGAGATCAAGAAGAGAAACAAGAAGATTAAAGATTAGATTTTGAATCTAATTCTTTACAAGAGTTGCCACAATTCACACGCCCATGGGAATTTGAATCTCTTCATATCAGAGCTCCCACA
This sequence comes from Ceratopteris richardii, assembly GCA_020310875.1. Lineage (NCBI taxonomy): Eukaryota > Viridiplantae > Streptophyta > Polypodiopsida > Polypodiales > Pteridaceae > Ceratopteris > Ceratopteris richardii. The sequence goes on from CM035409.1 coordinate 134,351,320, forward strand.
ATATTTGTAAGACATGAAAACTCAGTGGTTCCAAGGAACACTCGTGTCGTGAAGAACACTAAGGTTCAGTGTCATCTCACCATAGAACAACTGCTCAAAGTAAAACCAGAACTATGGAAGCATGTGGCAAATCACGTTGCTGAACTCGATTCCAATGTGTCGAAAGTAGGCTCTAAGCATAAAGTACCAGAGATACCTCTAGACAAAATAGGAGACATGAGTGAAGGTGAAGAAGGTAATACTTACCTTCCAATCACCTACCAAGGTTACACAACCAAAGTTATCTTAGGTTCAAGTGCGAGCGTTGCAATTGTGACCACCTCCTTATGGAAGCAATGGGGTAAACCCCCACTAAGACAACTAGAATGAAGCTTCAAATGGGTGATGGCCATATTGAAAGACCTCTAGGATTGCTAGAAGGGATAACTCTAACCGCTTGTGGTGTAGAGTTTGAACACACCTTTGCTATATGTGACTTTGGAAAAAATAACATCTATGAGATGATATTAGGAAGACCCTTCCTATGACAACTGCAAATAGTACAGGATTGGGGAACCAACTCCTTGTACTTGCAGCACTTAGGGGCCACAACCAAGGTCAATCTAAAGGATTATACATTTAGAGATGTACCAATTAAAGTTGAGTCTTCTTTCTGATCTGATGCATAGTTGTAATAGGTGTTATTGTAGGATTGGTTTTGGAAGCTTCTTCCATCATTCCTTCCAAAGAAACTTCTACCACCTCTACCTCTAAAACTTCCTCTCTGATTTCTTCCACCTCTACCTCTTTTATTGAAATTCTTATTAAAGTTACTAGTGCTTTGATTAGTATGCCAACATTCATGAGCTAGATGATTGGTCTTACCACATATCCAACAAGCTTTGACATTATCCTTGTTTTTTTTGCCTCTTCCTCTATGTCTGCCACTTCCTCCACCTCTTAGGAAGTTTGCTTGACTTGGAGTGCCTTTGTCTTCAACTGATTGTTGCTTTCCTTTGCTAGCCTTCTTCTTATCCTTAGAATACATTGATTGAACTACACTCTTATCAATATCCCCTTTGATATCATGCTCAAAAGTTAGCATATGACCTACTAATTGATTCAAATTAGGAGTAAAATGATCCAATGAAAGTTCTGTTGATAATATAAAAGGCTTCCACTTCTCATCTCCTCTTAAACCTATAAGAATTTTTCTTACTAGTTTATCCTCTTCAATGTCTTCATCAACTGCACCTAAAGAATTAGCAATGTCTTTCATCTTTGTCACATAATCAGATATTGATTGTGAGTCCTTCTTCTTGAATGTGGTAAATTTTACCCATAGTGGTGCCTTCTTGACTTGGTTGTATTCAGGAAATGCTCCTCCAAAGAATTCCATATATCGTTTGCACTTTCAAGTCCTCTGATATGAGGAAGCAAGTAATCGTTCACTGCCATATAGACAATTCTCCTTGCTTTAGCATCCTTCTTCATCCAAACCTTCAAATATGCAATATCCTCCCTAGTTGGAACACTAGGATCTTTGAATTCTGGCTTTTCTTCTTCTCCTATGATGTATCCCATCAGATCTTTGCTCATAAGATGAGCTTCCATCCTCATGGACTAAGCTGGATAGTTTTCTCTATCTAATTTCTCAATTTGAAGATTATCTCCCATTCTTTCTTCACCCGTACTATCAAATCTTCAACCTTATGAGTAATGCATGTACCTTTGCTTCAAGATTTACTCCTTCTGATCCTTTTGATTGTTGTCACGTGTCTTCCTTTAGCCTTTCCTTCAAACTTTATCCTTTTGAATCTTCAGATGTTGAATTTTGTATGTTTGCAACAGTCAAGGTTCTCATTTTCTTCAATTTTGATAATACGACTGATAAAGATGAATAATCTCCAAAAGACAAGCTACACTTGATTTTAGAATACCTCCATGTCAAGCATAGCTCAAAACTTTTGCCAATTTTGCAAGTCTTTACTAGATTATGAACACTTAACTCTTCTATGAGACATAGCTTCACTCAAGAAATTCTGCTTCACAAAACTCACTCATTGACTTGAATTTTCACAACTACTCCAAGTGAAAGTTCTTCAAAAGAACTTACAAAACTTTAAATTTACTTCAATAAGTAAACCTATGTTTGAAACATGCTTTCTCTGTAGGCGACTTTCACATATGCAACTTTAAACACTTGGTTCTCTCAATCTACAACCCATTTAATCAAATACTTTTAGACATAGATGGCTTACCTCTAAACTTAGATTTTGAATTCTTACTTGTGTAAAACTTTACATTCTATACTGAGATCTAATCAATTATTTGACCATCAAGATTGCACCTATTTCAAAAGTCTCTCATCACCTTTTACACATATGAATGTTCGTACTCACAATTTTCTCAACCTGATTACAATTAGACTCTCAAATTTTGACCATAGATGCATCAACTATGGACTTAGACACATACAAAAGGATTTATCAATTGGTTAAGCAAAGAAGGAGAAATTGGAGAAATATCGAGGTGCAATTCTCAAAAAAAACTTTTATTCTCTTGAAAATACATTTGATGGATAATTCTCATACTCAAACACTCTTACTCATCATGTAATCATCTCCTCTTCATCTATCTTTCTTCTCTCTCATATGACACGTCTATATACAAGTATATATAGGCATATATGTACAGATTCACCACTATTAAAAAGTATATATGAGCTATTTACAAGGTTAATGTACGTGTTTACAAATCATTTCTCTCTAAACCTTCACTTAACTTTATGCTTCATCCTTTATCCTTTTCTTCATTCTTCATTCTTCAATTCTCTTTGTAATCATCAATTAGTGATTATCTTGCTCCAACATGTTTTGGTGGGTAATTGATGAGATTTGAATTGGACTGATTTTGGTGGAGCTCGTAACTTGATTCCATGATAGGGCCCTACTTTTTATTGTTCCACTTGGAAAACTTGTGGAAGAATAATTTTTATGGGTTGAGACTTGATTTTCAACACTCTCCCTCAAGTGTCAATGCCTACTTCCTTCATTGCACTACATGCCTTGAAGTGTTGTAGAATCCATCCAATGCTTTGGTAAACATATCTGCATATTGGTCCTTTGTACTCAGGTGCTCCACCTTTACATCCTTTGACATGATCTTCTCCATGATGAAGTGGTGTTAGAGTGTCATGTATGCATTGGCTTTTTATAGTTTAATTAAGTTCTAATTGAAGACTTCATGAAGAGTTACAATGAAAAGGTACAAGTCCCATACGAATGGGTGTGAGTAGTTGTATAAATATATGACTTTGTTTAACGAAACACAAGCGCATTGGGTCTTGAGTCTCTTGGATCAATTGATGGGTATGTTTCAAATTATTCCTTACTCTTTATATCTCTTTTTGTGTATCATCTTCTTCATGTATGTTTGTGTGGCATCTCTGCATTATTTTGCAATCACATTAAAAGAATGATTCATTCTTCCCTTAACACTAGTGCCGTCTAGATGTACCGCCCCTTGGCTCTACTGGCTCGAGCATCTCTCTGTAACGTGCCAATGATTGCCTGTTGTATCCCGTTGTTTGAACCCCACCTCCTGATTCTAAGGATTTTCCAATCCTCTGTGCCAAATTACTGTCATTCTCCTACTCATGCACCTTAGTCATTATGTGTTAATGATGCTTGGATCTGTGCCAATCATTCACGATAGAGTTATCGTTCATTGCCATCCCCTTCTTCTCTACGCACTTGCCCCTTCTAATGATTGCCATCGATTGGTTACCATGAGTGCTTTGCAAATGCCTTGATCTGTCCTTCAAGTGATAGACCATGTATATGAGGCTTTGGATTTGTGCCACACGCTAATCCTCACAATATTTTGGCCAATAGGTAGTTGCTAACTCTAACTATCCATAATTAATAGTTTTCTTTCTCTAATTTCATTTGTGCACTGTGCTCAGCCATACTAAGATTTAAGGTGCTCCTTTATCTTCTTCTCAAGTGTGTGTATGCTATAGAAGGTGTGTATGTTAGGTTTTGATAACTTCTATTGATATATTCTGGTATGCTTCTATAGACCTTGAACTCTGCTCCATCTAGGTCATTGTCAACACCCTTTGATCATTGTCTGAGAATCACATGTGGGGAACATATTTGGGGCCATTACAGTTCAAAAGAACTTCGTTATGTGGCATCAAAATTTTGATATGAGCTTGTTTCGGCCTTTGAATGCACTTTCATAGTGATTGTCGCAATTTCATCCTTTGTGACAAACATATATACGGGTTTCCATTTTTCAATACAAGCGCCTCGAAGTCTTCTACAGGTTTAGTAGAGCTCGAGAGGGTGTTTATGTTCAAATTTTTTAGATATAGTCATTTTTCTACATCAAGGTATTTAGTCATTGGCCATGGCTGAAAGCAATGATGCATTTTGTATGTTGGCTGTTGAGGATACTTCAGATGGTACTAATTAGCCATTGTGGTCATATATGATGCATCATGTACTATTAGCAAAAGGTTGTGGAATATTGTGCAGGCTGTTGAAAAATAGAAATTTTCAACTCAAAGCACGTGAAGTTAGAACCATCCATAGTAGTTGAAGAAGAATTAGGATCCCATGGAGATTGATTCCTTAATTCTTGAGGTAGAAGCAAATTCACCACAACACCTATGGGCTAAAGTTCAAGAAGATAGATGGAAAAAGACTAAAGGTGAGATTCCTCCCTTTATATGACTAAATGCTTCTATGAACCAGCCTATGATAGAGCAAGAAATGGAACTAGAGAATCTGTATAACCAAGATTTTGAGGTAGAGGGGAAATTAGCCTTACCACACTTCCAAACTACATGGGTGAGTATGAATAGAAATCAGATTTTTTCCATGCTCCCACACTAAGATGCAAAGAGAAAAGAACCTGCGAGGAAGTGTCGACCACTCTACAAGAGTTAAATAAGGTTAAAGTCCATTTCTCTCTAACCCTAGAACAACTTTTGCAAGTAAAGCCCCATATGTGGAATAAATTAGCCACTCAGCTAAATATGAAAGAACACATTACTTTAGACAAAGAGAAAAGTCTTGAGGAAACCCCTACAATAAGAGTTTTTGTGGACAAACTAGGAGATTTCAATGAAGGTGATGAAGTAAATACTTGCCTTCCTATCACATTTCAAGGATACATGATTAGATATACACTAGACACTGGTGTTGGAGTAAGAATAACTACTAAGGAAATCTGGGAAAAATGGGGAAAACCAACCTTAAGACCAACTAGAATGAAACTACAATTGGCCGATGGACCCCTTTGGACTCCTAAAGAATTTGATTTTGAATAAATAAAACCACTTTTGCAAATGAGTGGGGAGTATATGTTTTTAGTGTTATGCTTTTTGGCCTTACTAATGCCCTAGCCACTTTCCAAAGATTAATGTGTCATTTTTTTACGGAGTTCTTAAGGAACAATATGGAAGTCTATGTAGATGAGCTATGTACCTACTCTCCTCAATGGTTTGCTCATATACCACATCTCAAACAAATATTTGATAAATGCAGACAATATCGAGTATGCTCGAATCCATAAAAGTGTGTCTTTATGGTGAGGCAAGGCAAGATAATTGGACAAATAATGTCTAAAAATGTTATCTCTATGGATGACAATAAAATCAAAATAATCCTAGCCTAGACCCAAGAATGTGAAAGAAGTGCAAGCCTTTATGGGCCATTGTGGATATTATCTTCACTTTATCCACATGTATGCAATCATAGCTAAACCCTTGTATGGACTATTTACTCAATTCAAATGGAATGATGAATGGGACCAAGCATTCAACAAATTGAAGAGAAGATTGAGTTCAACACCCATATTGAAAGTGCCCAATTGGAATAAGCCATTCCATATTCATGTGGATGCATCTAATTTTGCTATTCGATGCATATTGGCATAACCATTTGATGAAGGAATGCTGAATCATCCTATCACATATGCAAGTAGGAAATTGAAGCAAGCTGAATGAAACTACGCTACGACAGAAAGAGAAGGATTAGGGATTGTCTATGTAGTGAGGAAATTTAGACACCACCTACTAGATAACAAGATCAAGTTTCTTATTGAGCACCAAGCTTTATTGTACTTGGTCAATAAACCTTGTAACAGAGGAAGGCTAGTCAGATGGTTTTTGTTGTTCATGGAATTCAAGTTTGAGGTAGTCGTCAAAAAGGGAAATATCCACATTAGAGTAGATCATCTGTTTAGAACTCATGGAGAACCACCAATAGGAGTAGATGATGAATTTCTAGATACTTATCTCTTAAACTTGTAAGTATGTCCAACATGGATTGAAAAATTGGTGCCTATGCTTACACATGGACCACGACATAGAATCAATTCAGTAAAAGGAAAAGAGATTTGGAAATTAAAGAGCCTCCACATAGTGGTAGATAGTTTATATTTCAAATATTCTAATGGAATGATTCTAAGATGTGTAGAAGATGAGGAGAGAACCAATTTGATGCAACAAGCTCATGAAAATAAATGGAGAACACGTAAAGGTGTAAGTTTATGTCAAGTATCTTCACCTAATGAACATTCATCTTTGTGTTATTCCACAATAGCACCTGAATGGTGCAAGCCACTAGTCAAGTTCTTGAAGTCACAAACATACCAGGAAGGTGCTAGCCAAGCTAGAAAGAGAGCTCTAGAAGAACAAAGCAAGGATTATGTGATCTTTGGAAAACAACTTTTCAAATGAGGAATGGATGATCAATTATGAATGTGCATTCACAAGGTAGAGTACCTTCTTATATTGGAAATGGCTCATGCTAGAGTAGTTGGAGCTCATTTCTTAGTTGATAAGACTATAAATATGATCCATTTTAGAGGCTTATGGTGGCCAACCCTCCACATGGATGCGAAAACATATGTAAGAATTTGTGGCATGTGTCAAAGAAATAAATACCATATTAGGAGAGACAATATGCCCTTGAGACCTATGGTTAGTGCAAGAGCCTTCTCTCGATGGGGAATCAACTTAATTGGACCTATTAATCCCCCCCCCCACACACACAAGAGGATCTCATGATGAATATATCATAGTAGCTACAGAACACTTAACCAAGTGGGTAGAAGCCAAAGCCACTAAGAAAAATGATGCCTAGACAACTACAAAATTCTTATTTGAAAACATTTTCACTAGTTTTGGACTACCTATTGAGATAGCTAGTGATAGAGGTGTACCCTTCATCAATGAAGTCACCGATTCACTTATGAACAAGTTCTTGTTCATTCATGAAAGGTCAGCACCCTATCATCCATAAGCCAATGGAGAAGTTGAAAGTTCAAATAAGGTATTATGCATGGTTTTGACAAAGATTGTCAATAATGGTAGGTGAAATTGGGACAAGCAATTGCACCATGCAATTTAGGCTTTTCGAGTAGCTTACAAGACAACTATTGAAACTATAGTATTTAACCTAGTCTATAGAAAAAATGCAATGCTACTAATTGATTTCGTAATTCTTACTCTTCGAGTAGTTAAGAAGTATGAATGGACAAGACATGAATTGTCTAAAAAATTGGATCATATTGGAAAACTACATGAAACTAGGTTACAAGCAATGGCAGGTAGCTATGCTACTAAGATAAGACAAAAAACATATTATGATGCTCACATAAAGGACAAAAGTCTTAGACTTGGGAATTTAGTACTTGTATACACCTTGAAGCAACATGCAAAGAAACTCCAACAATGAGGATATGGACCTTTAATCATTAACTATATTTCATCTAATGGAGTTATTAACTTAGCCACATTGGATGGAGATATTTAACCAAGCTACATTAGGAGATGCAGAGTAAATAAGTATATGGAGTTGATCACCAAATAAATGCTAACAAGACTCTTAGGAGCTCAAAACCATAAAAATGAAGAAGAGAGAATTCCAAAAGAAGCTAAGAAAGAAGCCCTAGAGAGAATCAGGAAACAAAATGAGTGAATTAGAGAACGAGATGAGAGGTACTTAAAAGGTGAAGAACCCACTCCCATAGTGAACTATCATGCCACAAACATGAAGAAATTGTGTAACATGCCAAGACAACCATACTGAAACCTAGGAATTCGAAATGAGAAATATCATTTAGTGGATTTGTTGACTAACATAGGATCAGCTTCAACTATTGTTCGTGCTTCCTTAGTTAAGAAACTAAAGATGTTGATCACTCCTATAGAAGCATATATGATTGAAATTGGAGGTAATCATATTAAATGCTTAAGAGAGGTGACCATATCCTTACACCCAGGGAATAACACAATGCAACATGAATTCTTAGTATATAAAGAATTTGACTTATTGCAAGAGCTTATCCTATGAAAAGATTGGAATTATGAATTCGAGGTTACTTTGAACCTAGTAGAAGGGTACGTTTCGATCTATTGTTGAAATTGTTGTCGAATGTCAAGAACCAATGACAAAAATTGGTATAAAGGCAAAGTAGTTGGAGCTTTGGACAATATGTCCCAGGCTATACTTTGGGATGGTCCTTTCGGTACTGTTCTTGATGATTCTGGTATATCCATTACTGTTGGTGTGGGTACTTTGGGTATGTTCAAATCTTCTTATTGAAAAGTAGCTGGTACAGGATCATGGAAAATAGTAGCTTTGGCTTGTGCCCACTTGGTTGCCTTGGAGAATGTTCTATGTTGCTCCTTGAATCCTAGTTCAAATATTTTAGCAGTAGGTTGCAAAATCTAACAAGAACGAGTCTGAGTAGTTGTTGCTTGCATCTCCACTGATGAAATCACTACCATATTTGTTGTGGGGTTTTGGTAGTCCTTCTTCATTTTGTCATAATCTTGTGCATCTTTATAGTGCCTGGAAATATGACCCAATTCACTGCAAAAGTGACATCTAGGCTAAAATGTTTTATTTGTGGTATTTACTACCCCTTGATTCCACTGTTGAGAATTATAATTTCCAATTCATGGTACCCTAAAATTTGTATACAAGGAATAAGTTTGATTCTGCATCTGAGGGGAGACATAGCTTATCGGAGGCTCACTTGATTCTTGTATAATTGCATTAACTACAATTTTGTACCTTGGCATTGTACGAGCACATATCAATAGAATGGCTCTCATTTTCACAAATTGCATAATAAACTTGGTTTAAGGCACAATTGGCTATTACATGCCCGAAATTTTTGCACTTCACACAAAAAACCGGTTTTAATGCTTTGTCAGCCTTACTTTTCCAAGACTTTGCTCATTCAAGGTCTTCAGCAAATCCTCCTACTTTATGTTCCCATTGTAGGGGCATTTTGATTACTGCATCCAATATCATGTTGTCGATGCACTGGATAATCATTACCTATCTCAATTGGGGATTTAGTCGATCTATGAACCATTCTCTTATGATATCATTCGATAGATTAGCATTTGTTGGTGGGAGTTTCCTGAAGTGGTTGCAAAAAGTGGTGGCATATTCCTGCACACCTTGATTCAATTTTTGTCTATTATTTTGTAAGAAATAAAAAATTTTGGCAATGTTCTTCTTTAATCTGAATCGCTGCAAAAATGCATTTTGGACATAGTTAAAATCAGATTTGGTCAGCCATCGAGTGGCTTCATTATCCAAGGTAGATTGTAAAACAATAGCTTTATATGTGTCATCATCGGGGTTCAACATGCTATAATTAATTTCAAATGTTATGACATGGGCATCAAGATCGTCTTCTAGAAATCCCCCAAATTTTGCATAACTTACACCAGCAGGGAATTGTCTTCTCTATCTTCCTTGCTATCTATTTTGTTGATCACCCAAATCTTCCATTGCCCTTGGATTGAAATACTCACGAGCATCTTCTAACTCGTTGGACTCAAGGGTTGTAGGTGATGCTTGATCAGTGGCAACAAGTAAACCTTGCAGGAGTTGTATATTAATAGGTTGAATCGGCTCAATGTCTTATGTCTGGGGTAGTTTTCTATTGCTCCATAATAATGGGATTTGTGCCAAGCACCCCTCAATTGTTCTCCACCCCTCTCGTGTAATCACCATCTTCAAGATCGGTTCTTCTATTGTTTTTAGAATATCTACTACAACTTTTGGAGTCAGATCAGTATGTGCAGACTACGCATGTTAAGTCCTTTTGCTTGAAATTGTATCTTTGCCAGTACCCCGAACACTGTCAACCATCGAACTCTTACCAGACACCGAACTTTTGTCCAAATTTGAGTTTTTACCAGACAGTGAAATTTCATCGAATGTCATCAAAGAATTCATTGGTGTTTCTTGTAGATCGTGAATGAGGAAATATTATGGTAGCATCGCACTTCTGCTTACAACACTCCTTCCTTCTAAACTTGTACCTTCACCTTCCTTGCAATGTGGGATCCCTAATGCACTATTAATTCCAATAGGGTTTCTATCACTATGATACTTTGGGTAACTCTCACTAGACTGTGTTATTGGCATGTATTTGATAGTACCCAGTCCCCAATGAGATCGCCAGTATTAACCTCTACTATCCAGTTTAGTTAAGGAACAAGATAAGGTCAATGGGGTTCTTGGGGCAGTAGAATCCAGTAATGTGGGATCTCTATGTTTTTCCAACTATCTCATCAAACAAATGTACATTGAACTTCTTAACATAGTATCACTAACACACTACGTTATCTTCATCAGGCTACCCATAACAGATTATAGGCTTTACTTCATCAAATGATTAATTATTAAATTGATTAAATTCACTGAACAATGTCCCAACTTACTTACTGAATCCAACATAACATAATACTTAAGACTGCAGTACACAGCAATATGCAGAAGCAAGCCATCACTGTGCAACAGAACATCGACAACCCGGCATGTCTAGTGCAAGTTCGAGACTTTCGTCCTTCTTCTCTCTCTGCACATGACCAAACAATATGAGTTATATATGAAAAGTTACATGTTGGGGCTCTATCTCTTCGATGAGTCTCTTTAGGATAATTTTACATAGGTATCTGATGGCTAACACTACTCTAGCTCGACCATTACCAATCACAGAGGAAGAACTGGAAGAAGCTTTACAAGAATCATGTGTTTATGGAGGAACAAGTCAATTTAAATGTCCAAGGTCACCATTATCATCAAATCGGTGAAGCTAAAGGCAAGCAAAGTTCATGCAAGAGACTCTCCAAGTTGTCTTGTAATAAAGACTTGTGATTGGAAACTTCAAGTTCCTACTCAAGTTCTCAAGATGAAGAAGAGAAATCGTTGTTAAACATTGATTTGAATCCCGATGTAAATGATGATGGCAAGTCAGACGAATTGAAATAGATGTTCACCAAGATCAAGAATATGAAGATGAAGAAGTCCTCTGTAACTCGAGACCTTGCATGGATTTCACGATCCATGTCAATCCCACTACCAAGTTGCAAATTAAGGAAGATGTGTCCTTAGACTCTAGAAAAGAGGAGATATAGATGAAATAAAAGCCTCAACATCAGCATGAGAGCAATGAGCTAATATTACCGATTAGGGTTGTGGAAGAACCATCTACCATGGATATTAATACAGTGGGAAGCAGTTCAAAGGTAATCCATGAGCCACCAAAGGATCATAAAAAAGTTAATCTTCAAATAATACCACTCAATGAAACATTACACATAGTTCAAAGAAAGCAAGTAGAGATAACTAAACCCCTAGTGATTTCAAAGACATGGTTGAAAGTAGATGTGGTGCTTTTGAAACCTATTGTAAAACATATGATATGAAGTTTCATGGATACAAAGCAAGAGCTGATGGAAGTGAATAAGGAATATGAACAATCACATATTGAGAAAAATGGATTCAGAGTGTTGAGTGAACAACTATCCAAGCAATTAGTGAATTCACAAACTGAGCTCAAGAAAGCAAAGGGAGAACTAGTGGCTACCATGGTAAAAATTAGATACATTAATGTCTGAAAACGCAACATGACAATCCAATGTAAAAGAGATAAGTGAAGGATTTGAGAAGACAAAGGAGGAAATGCAAAGCTACAAAGTAAATATTCACTCATTGAAGCAAAAAAGATACACATCACTAATCGAGCAAAACTAATTGAATTGCAAATCATATTCTATGTGGAAGAAGTTGATTCTCTATAGAATCGAAACAAAGAATTGATGACATCATTACTCTTGAATGAATCAATAGAAATTTAGACACATAATGATGAAGACATCCAAAGTATCAAGAAGCAACTTGAAGTCTATGTAGTGGAATTAGGGTTGAGATATCAAGCTTTGTATGTGACGATCCAAGATGACACATATCATTTTTCATTTCTCTGACATGTATAGTGGTCACGCTGGTATATGTCAGGGACACTTCATTGAGCTTTATTAGATTTATCTATCAAGAGTGATGGCACATTTTTTTCTTGCCAACTCACTCATCCATAGACATTAGGATTTTCCTTATGTACTATTCTTTATATATTGCACTTGTTGTATTCTTGTTTTAGGCCATTCTTGAACATTCCTTTTATGTAATAGAAGAAGAAGAAGAAGATCATTCTTCCTTGCCTCAATATATGTGTGTGCCCCTCTTTGAGTGTGAGAGTGTGTGTGTGAGCTCTCTTCCTTGTCTCCTTCCGCATGGCATGGTATCAAAGCTAGTGTGGCTGTAGAGAGCTCATGGAGAAGGCCGATGATGAAGAGTACATGAGAAGGCACGGAGAAAGCATGATTCACAAACGACATCACATTGCTATGAAAATTGGCATGAAGGTAGAAGGCCGCAAGGTGGGGCCCACAAAAAAACCAGCTCAGCTTGCAAAATTGTAACTTATGTCCTATTCGACAAGACTCATATATTCCAGATCTAGAATTTCAAGTGATTCTATGTACTTTTGATACATGAAAATTGTGTTCTTCTAAGATCGAATTGTCACATCATTGTGTGACACCATTCAAGTAGAACAATTGCTTGTAGTGTTTTTGCAGTTTTGTGAATTATTGCAAAAATGGAAAACGCAGATGGAATGAGTTAGCTTATGAGTGATAAGCTGGACAAGAACAACTTCCATGCTTGGAGATTCCATATGAAAAATTTCATGATGGGAAAAGGCTACTAGAAGTACATAGAAGGAGAGAATGAAAATGCTCTACAGTTATCAGAAAGGAATCAAACTACGAACCAGTTAAGAGCATATGAGGAATGGAATCAAGGAGCACGAAAGGTAATGTATTGGCTATCTGTTAGCATACAAGATAGCATGATTGGGCACATATAGGATGCCAAAACTCCAAAAGAGGCATGGAATAGTTTGGGCACATTGTATGAGACCAATACAAAGGCACAAAAATTGCAACTCAAGAACGAGCTGCATACATTGGAAAAGAAGGGCATGTTGGTAAGTGACTAACTACACTCTAAAAATCAAAAGCATAGGTGAGTCACTTGCATCTATTTGTGTGAATGTAGATGATGATGATAAGGTGGAAGTGTGCCTTCATGGTTTAGGAGCTGCATATAAGCAGTTCATAGCTTCTATACAAACTAGGGAAAATATTTTGAATTTTGCTGATCTGGTATCCATGCTGATTATTGAAGAAAATAATCTTAGTGAGGATTCAAACTCCCAAGGAAAATGTTAGCTCAATAAAGGGTCAATTTTTATGCACGAATGTGTTTCTATCCGTTGCCAAGAAGCTAGGAGTTCAAACTAAACAAACACCAAGGGTCACCTTGTTAAAGCAATGTTACACTTGTGAAGGAGACCACATGGCTAATATTTGCTTGATGATGGATCAACCCCAAGGAAACCCTAATGCTCCATATTGCAACATTGAGAGAAAATACACAAACCATATAGCTCAAGATTGTCCACACAGTAGGCAGGCTCTTAGTCAAAATTATCTGCAACCTTACCAACAAGGTAGGTATCAGAACCAACACCAACAACCATATTATAGGCCACAATAGCAATATCAACCTCAATACCAATAACGATATCAGACATCATATAGGCCACAACCGGTCCTAGGAAACCAACCACCAGATCCTGCCAACGTGATTCCAGTTAAGTATGCAGTGGCAAAGGACAACCCTAATAGAGCTTTGGTGCCAATGACCCCTTTGTTCTCAGAAGATGACACTCATGCTCATAGTTTTGACTACACCCATGAGGATAGTCCACAACCTTATTACACAGAGTCACCTAAGCATAGTGAGACTTATCCATATGAATATGAGGAACCACCTATGGAAGCAAATCGGGAGCCAAAATACTCTAATGTCATGTATATGAATCCTAACCGAGGCCCCAATTCAGACAAATGAGACCACAAGCCCCTAGAGGACCATGTTTTAGATGTCAAGGCAACCATTTCATTTGTCATTGTCCCCACTGATAAGCCTCTTTGTCCAAGGAAACCACGCGTACTTATGCTTATGCTTTCTTGAAACCACGCGAAATTGTACCACTTATCCTTCCTCAAGTTATTCACTAGTGCTCGAATATACTCTGATTTCTACGTACCCTTTCTCTTACTTTTAACTCCTTCTTCTCTCTCACTCACGTGCACCTATACTCACATATACACACACGTACCTGCTTTTTCTCATTCACTCTATCTTCCTCTCTCTGTCCTTTTTCTCTTTCTTTCTCTTTCACACACATGTCCTCTCACCTTCTCATACACTTTTACACACACATTCGCTCACATATACATTTACACGCACACATACACTTGCACATTCTAACACATCCGCTTTTACTACCCTCCCCCACACACACCAACATACACATCCACACACCTGTTCTCTTTCACCCTCCCTTTCACTTACTTTTCCTCTCTTTTCCCCTCTCCCTATTTATCTCTCACTGACTCTTATGTATTTATTCAGTCTATTAAACAAAATCAAGTGTGTCGTTTCATATGCAAAGGTTTAGGAACATTTCTATTGCGGCAGTAAGCTGTAAGAGAAAAATAATTTGGTGTTCTTAGTAAATGAGTACATGTAGGTAAGGAAACGCAAGACCTTTTAAGGAAATGCATAGGCATTATCATCGCTCTTCAAATCCAAATCTTTCATTGAATTAGTTGCATCAACTCATAACAATGCCCGTAGTTACTATCATCTTGATTAGTTTTCAAATTTTGCATAGTTCATATAGAACTACAGATGTATGAAGAGCTCTCATGCTCCTTCCATCACGTTTTCCACAAGTAAAAAAAATCATGCATGCCATTTAAAATTCATAAAGTCACTTCAACGTTGTTTCCCACCATTGTTCATCGAGAAACCAAACTTCCGTACATGTGATTCACTTCTATGAACCATAGCGCACACACTGCAAAGAGATAAGTATCAATTTATCATGCTCGTATTACTACAGTGATCTGCCTCCAAATGGAAACACGAACGAAGAGCAAATACAAGAGATATGTGTAGCTGGACTCTAAATCCTAAATGCATTCAAAACATGTAATAGGTCTCAGAACAAAACCTGTGAACTCCAAACATCCCCACCATCTTTCGTACTTACCCTTGGGTTATTACCAAGGTTGCAGCCATGTTCTGATGCATGTGTTTCTTCACCTCAGTTGTAAGTGTAGATCACCAGGACTCTGCTGGAATTGCTTAATTTCCCTCTTCAAGTGAGCTTGCCCTCGTCCAATAGGAGTGAGATATTCAGCCACTGCCAAGCTTTAATCTTCTTCTTTCGCGATCGGTGGAGGCCCTCCAAGTCTTCCCGAATTAGAGAAGGTAGCGTTAGTGTTCTTCATGTGGACTCAACATATTTGAGTTATTCAGAAAATTCTCTAGATGCCTGAATCTGACTACTAAAGGCCATTCTCCCTAGACATCACGTGTGATAAACTGGTTCAGTTCTCTCCACCCAAAGCTGAGAGGTTTTATAGTCTTCTATTTTTGCAAAAATGTGGTCTTTCTGGGTTGTTACCTCTCTGTACATACATTAATGCAGAAGCCCTGAGAATCCAACATTTGTGAGCTCCCCATGATTGGGTCCTTCACTATTGTGTGCTACCATAATTGAGCGGCTTCTCAAACCTGTTTCCTTCACTCGAGCATGCAACATTTTTACTAAGAAAACGATCTTTTTGGTCCCTCAGTATTACGTATGTACTTGCATATTGATTCCGCCGCTGGTAACTGCACATAATAATCATCGGCATATCCTTCAAAAGGTCATCTCTCTGACATCGAATATGCTCTTCTACCTTAACCTCCTGGAGTCTGAATGCGAGCAACTTGGAATACTCGGGGTGCTTCCTCCGTCATCCCTTGATATTGAGCTCGGATCTCTTCTCGGTAGCAGTATTCCTCTCGTCCCTTCTGACTGTTGGCTCTTTTGGACTTTCCTTCCTCGGCACTCATGATCATCGCCCAAAAGACCGCGCTCCAAAGATGTAGCAGTCGACAAAGGAAACCCTCCCCCTTTCAGATGGCAAGAATTCCCCTAGCCACCCCGAGCACACAAAAAAAAACAAATCTCCAGCTTCTTGTATTCTACTGATGTCCACCCAAAGGCCTCCCTGAATCCACCACAGCCGAGCACTTCCTCAGAAGCAAGGGTTTCCCGGGGATGCGATCAGCCTCCTCCCTTCTGCTATGCCTTTCAGTATTCAGCGTAGATGGTCGCTCCACAGTATATCAAAAACAAAAGCCTCCCCCCAAAAATCCCTTCCGGTCCCTTTTTTGGCAGCCCCCTTCGTACCTTTGCTGCCACCCAATTTGTGTGTAAAAAACAAAAGAAGTTTCTACTTTCTGCACACAAAACAAAAAGCTGCCAATTTGGTTTTTTATTCTCTGACAATTAAAACAGCCAGCCTTTGGGATGAGAACAAAGAAATGGCTGAACACCTCCACATCTCTGAATTCTTTTTCGGTGAGGTGTCGAAGATCAAATTCCAGAAATCGGTCAAACGATTGTATTTGATGTTTGATAAGAAAGCATTCCCCCCTAAAACAAAGCCGCTGCTAATTTCCTCTGCACGTCAGTATTTCCTATGTTCTTAGGAGGCTTCTCCATGCTCAATCCCTTTTCTCCACATCCCTGCAATCTGCAATAAGAAGATCCCACCATCACCAGAATCCTCCAAATCGAAACATTCTTCACAGTTTCTTCTTGTTCGAGTTCTTGTCCTTTCCCGTTCAAACAGCCCATGCTTGACTTCTCATTATAATTCATAATCGATAGCCCTGTTTTCCTTTACCAATATGTTCAAATGCTTCTCATCAATCATCAAATCCACTCTTCAAGTACCTAAAATCAAACGTATTTTCCTGCCAAATAGAACCACATTAGTGCATCAAAACCAACCATTTTCTGAGCTAACACCCACCCATTGACTCCGGGACAAGGGAAAACATCACAATACAAGGCTTTTGGCCTGAGTGCGGCAAAGAACATCTTTCAAGAGATTGTCCCAGGAACCCCTCTAGTGCACCCAAGGTTACACCCATTAATGTGGTAGGCTTAGTTGTGGATTCAAGTTCAAGTAGCATGAACGTACAGGTAGTTACTAGGGCACAAGCTTTACAACAGGCTAAACTAACTGAATAATCAGAGTCAAGTGAATCAGGAGAGCCTAATAAGAGGAAAACAAGAACATGGAAGGATACTAGAGAGAAGTCCAATCGTAAGTGGGCTAGAAAGTTATCCGAACTAGAAGAAAGCCTGAGAACCATAGAAACAAATATTGCAGACATTGCATCTCAAAACCCCTTGCATGCAAAAAACCCATCCACTTCACTTCATCCCACCCCACCACCCATTGTAAATAGACCATAACTAGGGTCTGTTCTTGCAGATCCAACCCCAGAAGGCTTGGACATGATGTTCAAGGCATACCAGGCTCAACTTCAAGAAGGGCCAACAACTGCAAACTTAGACAAAAGTTACCCTAGAGTAGATTTAGAGATTGAACAGAAAAAAATGTGCATAAAAATGGTAGAACTAGGTCAAGCTTTGCTCGAGGCCAATCAATTTTTCAATCAAACTAACTCTATCAAATCAAGTTTGCATTTCCAAGGCCTACTAGAAAGACTAGAGTAGTTGGTAAGCAAGCTGCAGGTTTCTTTACCTCCACAAGCTCAACCAGTTGTTGAAAGAGAAAGATCACCACCAACAAGAGCTTATGTTACTAATTCCATAGATGATGGAACACCTCTTTCGATTCAAGAGTACTCTCAAGAGTTCTTGCGGGAAATACAAGAAGAGAAATGGGCCAAGGAGAAGGGTAATCCCCCTCCTATTCTTGAGATTGATGATCTTCATGATCAATTTCCCTAAGACATTCCATCTATTTATGGAGATCAAGAAGAGAAACAAGAAGATTAAAGATTAGATTTTGAATCTAATTCTTTACAAGAGTTGCCACAATTCACAGGCCCATGGGAATTTGAATCTCTTCATATCAGAGCTCCCACAATATTTGTAAGACATGAAGACTCAGTGGTTCCAAGGAACACTCGTGTCGTGAAGAACACTAAGGTTCAGTGTCATCTCACCATAGAACAACTGCTCAAAGTAAAACCAGAACTATGGAAGCATGTGGCAAATCACGTTGCTGAACTCGATTCCAATGTGTCGAAAGTAGGCTCTAAGCATAAAGTACCAGAGATACCTCTAGACAAAATAGGAGACATGAGTGAAGGTGAAGAAGGTAATACTTACCTTCCAATCACCTACCAAGGTTACACAACCAAAGTTATCTTAGGTTCAAGTGCGAGCGTTGCAATTGTGACCACCTCCTTATGGAAGCAATGGGGTAAACCCCCACTAAGACAACTAGAATGAAGCTTCAAATGGGTGATGGCCATATTGAAAGACCTCTAGGATTGCTAGAAGGGATAACTCTAACCGCTTGTGGTGTAGAGTTTGAACACACCTTTGCTATATGTGACTTTGGAAAAAATAACATCTATGAGATGATATTAGGAAGACCCTTCCTATGACAACTGCAAATAGTACAGGATTGGGGAACCAACTCCTTGTACTTGCAGCACTTAGGGGCCACAACCAAGGTCAATCTAAAGGATTATACATTTAGAGATGTACCAATTAAAGTTGAGTCTTCTTTCTGATCTGATGCATAGTTGTAATAGGTGTTATTGTAGGATTGGTTTTGGAAGCTTCTTCCATCATTCCTTCCAAAGAAACTTCTACCACCTCTACCTCTAAAACTTCCTCTCTGATTTCTTCCACCTCTACCTCTTTTATTGAAATTCTTATTAAAGTTACTAGTGCTTTGATTAGTATGCCAACATTCATGAGCTAGATGATTGGTCTTACCACATATCCAACAAGCTTTGACATTATCCTTGTTTTTTTTGCCTCTTCCTCTATGTCTGCCACTTCCTCCACCTCTTAGGAAGTTTGCTTGACTTGGAGTGCCTTTGTCTTCAACTGATTGTTGCTTTCCTTTGCTAGCCTTCTTCTTATCCTTAGAATACATTGATTGAACTACACTCTTATCAATATCCCCTTTGATATCATGCTCAAAAGTTAGCATATGACCTACTAATTGATTCAAATTAGGAGTAAAATGATCCAATGAAAGTTCTGTTGATAATATAAAAGGCTTCCACTTCTCATCTCCTCTTAAACCTATAAGAATTTTTCTTACTAGTTTATCCTCTTCAATGTCTTCATCAACTGCACCTAAAGAATTAGCAATGTCTTTCATCTTTGTCACATAATCAGATATTGATTGTGAGTCCTTCTTCTTGAATGTGGTAAATTTTACCCATAGTGGTGCCTTCTTGACTTGGTTGTATTC
This sequence comes from Ceratopteris richardii, assembly GCA_020310875.1. Taxonomy (NCBI): domain Eukaryota; kingdom Viridiplantae; phylum Streptophyta; class Polypodiopsida; order Polypodiales; family Pteridaceae; genus Ceratopteris; species Ceratopteris richardii. The sequence continues at coordinate 134,371,079 of CM035409.1, forward strand.
AGGAAATGCTCCTCCAAAGAATTCCATATATCGTTTGCACTTTCAAGTCCTCTGATATGAGGAAGCAAGTAATCGTTCACTGCCATATAGACAATTCTCCTTGCTTTAGCATCCTTCTTCATCCAAACCTTCAAATATGCAATATCCTCCCTAGTTGGAACACTAGGATCTTTGAATTCTGGCTTTTCTTCTTCTCCTATGATGTATCCCATCAGATCTTTGCTCATAAGATGAGCTTCCATCCTCATGGACTAAGCTGGATAGTTTTCTCTATCTAATTTCTCAATTTGAAGATTATCTCCCATTCTTTCTTCACTCGTACTATCAAATCTTCAACCTTATGAGTAATGCATGTACCTTTGCTTCAAGATTTACTCCTTCTGATCCTTTTGATTGTTGTCACGTGTCTTCCTTTAGCCTTTCCTTCAAACTTTATCCTTTTGAATCTTCAGATGTTGAATTTTGTATGTTTGCAACAGTCAAGGTTCTCATTTTCTTCAATTTTGATAATACGACTGATAAAGATGAATAATCTCCAAAAGACAAGCTACACTTGATTTTAGAATACCTCCATGTCAAGCATAGCTCAAAACTTTTGCCAATTTTGCAAGTCTTTACTAGATTATGAACACTTAACTCTTCTATGAGACATAGCTTCACTCAAGAAATTCTGCTTCACAAAACTCACTCATTGACTTGAATTTTCACAACTACTCCAAGTGAAAGTTCTTCAAAAGAACTTACAAAACTTTAAATTTACTTCAATAAGTAAACCTATGTATGAAACATGCTTTCTCTGTAGGCGACTTTCACATATGCAACTTTAAACACTTGGTTCTCTCAATCTACAACCCATTTAATCAAATACTTTTAGACATAGATGGCTTACCTCTAAACTTAGATTTTGAATTCTTACTTGTGTAAAACTTTACATTCTATAATGAGATCTAATCAATTATTTGACCATCAAGATTGCACCTATTTCAAAAGTCTCTCATCACCTTTTACACATATGAATGTTCGTACTCACAATTTTCTCAACCTGATTACAATTAGACTCTCAAATTTTGACCATAGATGCATCAACTATGGACTTAGACACATACAAAAGGATTTATCAATTGGTTAAGCAAAGAAGGAGAAATTGGAAAAATATCGAGGTGCAATTCTCAAAAAAAACTTTTATTCTCTTGAAAATACATTTGATGGATAATTCTCATACTCAAACACTCTTACTCATCATGTAATCATCTCCTCTTCATCTATCTTTCTTCTCTCTCATATGACACGTCTATATACAAGTATATATAGGCATATATGTACAGATTCACCACTATTAAAAAGTATATATGAGCTATTTACAAGGTTAATGTACGTGTTTACAAATCATTTCTCTCTAAACCTTCACTTAACTTTATGCTTCATCCTTTATCCTTTTCTTCATTCTTCATTCTTCAATTCTCTTTGTAATCATCAATTAGTGATTATCTTGCTCCAACATGTTTTGGTGGGTAATTGATGAGATTTGAATTGGACTGATTTTGGTGGAGCTCGTAACTTGATTCCATGATAGGGCCCTACTTTTTATTGTTCCACTTGGAAAACTTGTGGAAGAATAATTTTTATGGGTTGAGACTTGATTTTCAACACTCTCCCTCAAGTGTCAATGCCTACTTCCTTCATTGCACTACATGCCTTGAAGTGTTGTAGAATCCATCCAATGCTTTGGTAAACATATCTGCATATTGGTCCTTTGTACTCAGGTGCTCCACCTTTACATCCTTTGACATGATCTTCTCCATGATGAAGTGGTGTTAGAGTGTCATGTATGCATTGGCTTTTTATAGTTTAATTAAGTTCTAATTGAAGACTTCATGAAGAGTTACAATGAAAAGGTACAAGTCCCATACGAATGGGTGTGAGTAGTTGTATAAATATATGACTTTGTTTAATGAAACACAAGCGCATTGGGTCTTGAGTCTCTTGGATCAATTGATGGGTATGTTTCAAATTATTCCTTACTCTTTATATCTCTTTTTGTGTATCATCTTCTTCATGTATGTTTGTGTGGCATCTCTGCATTATTTTGCAATCACATTAAAAGAATGATTCATTCTTCCCTTAACACTAGTGCCGTCTAGATGTACCGCCCCTTGGCTCTACTGGCTCGAGCATCTCTCTGTAACGTGCCAATGATTGCCTGTTGTATCCCGTTGTTTGAACCCCACCTCCTGATTCTAAGGATTTTCCAATCCTCTGTGCCAAATTACTGTCATTCTCCTACTCATGCACCTTAGTCATTATGTGTTAATGATGCTTGGATCTGTGCCAATCATTCACGATAGAGTTATCGTTCATTGCCGTCCCCTTCTTCTCTACGCACTTGCCCCTTCTAATGATTGCCATCGATTGGTTACCATGAGTGCTTTGCAAATGCCTTGATCTGTCCTTCAAGTGATAGACCATGTATATGAGGCTTTGGATTTGTGCCACACGCTAATCCTCACAATATTTTGGCCAATAGGTAGTTGCTAACTCTAACTATCCATAATTAATAGTTTTCTTTCTCTAATTTCATTTGTGCACTGTGCTCAGCCATACTAAGATTTAAGGTGCTCCTTTATCTTCTTCTCAAGTGTGTGTATGCTATAGAAGGTGTGTATGTTAGGTTTTGATAACTTCTATTGATATATTCTGGTATGCTTCTATAGACCTTGAACTCTGCTCCATCTAGGTCATTGTCAACACCCTTTGATCATTGTCTGAGAATCACATGTGGGGAACATATTTGGGGCCATTACAGTTCAAAAGAACTTCGTTATGTGGCATCAAAATTTTGATATGAGCTTGTTTCGGCCTTTGAATGCACTTTCATAGTGATTGTCGCAATTTCATCCTTTGTGACAAACATATATACGGGTTTCCATTTTTCAATACAAGCGCCTCGAAGTCTTCTACAGGTTTAGTAGAGCTCGAGAGGGTGTTTATGTTCAAATTTTTTAGATATAGTCATTTTTCTACATCAAGGTATTTAGTCATTGGCCATGGCTGAAAGCAATGATGCATTTTGTATGTTGGCTGTTGAGGATACTTCAGATGGTACTAATTAGCCATTGTGGTCATATATGATGCATCATGTACTATTAGCGAAAGGTTGTGGAATATTGTGCAGGCTGTTGAAAAATAGAAATTTTCAACTCAAAGCACGTGAAGTTAGAACCATCCATAGTAGTTGAAGAAGAATTAGGATCCCATGGAGATTGATTCCTTAATTCTTGAGGTAGAAGCAAATTCACCACAACACCTATGGGCTAAAGTTCAAGAAGATAGATGGAAAAAGACTAAAGGTGAGATTCCTCCCTTTATATGACTAAATGCTTCTATGAACCAGCCTATGATAGAGCAAGAAATGGAACTAGAGAATCTGTATAACCAAGATTTTGAGGTAGAGGGGAAATTAGCCTTACCACACTTCCAAACTACATGGGTGAGTATGAATAGAAATCAGATTTTTTCCATGCTCCCACACTAAGATGCAAAGAGAAAAGAACCTGCGAGGAAGTGTCGACCACTCTACAAGAGTTAAATAAGGTTAAAGTCCATTTCTCTCTAACCCTAGAACAACTTTTGCAAGTAAAGCCCCATATGTGGAATAAATTAGCCACTCAGCTAAATATGAAAGAACACATTACTTTAGACAAAGAGAAAAGTCTTGAGGAAACCCCTACAATAAGAGTTTTTGTGGACAAACTAGGAGATTTCAATGAAGGTGATGAAGTAAATACTTGCCTTCCTATCACATTTCAAGGATACATGATTAAATATACACTAGACACTGGTGTTGGAGTAAGAATAACTACTAAGGAAATCTGGGAAAAATGGGGAAAACCAACCTTAAGACCAACTAGAATGAAACTACAATTGGCCGATGGACCCCTTTGGACTCCTAAAGAATTTGATTTTGAATAAATAAAACCACTTTTGCAAATGAGTGGGGAGTATATGTTTTTAGTGTTATGCTTTTTGGCCTTACTAATGCCCTAGCCACTTTCCAAAGATTAATGTGTCATTTTTTTACGGAGTTCTTAAGGAACAATATGGAAGTCTATGTAGATGAGCTATGTACCTACTCTCCTCAATGGTTTGCTCATATACCACATCTCAAACAAATATTTGATAAATGCAGACAATATCGAGTATGCTCGAATCCATAAAAGTGTGTCTTTATGGTGAGGCAAGGCAAGATAATTGGACAAATAATGTCTAAAAATGTTATCTCTATGGATGACAATAAAATCAAAATAATCCTAGCCTAGACCCAAGAATGTGAAAGAAGTGCAAGCCTTTATGGGCCATTGTGGATATTATCTTCACTTTATCCACATGTATGCAATCATAGCTAAACCCTTGTATGGACTATTTACTCAATTCAAATGGAATGATGAATGGGACCAAGCATTCAACAAATTGAAGAGAAGATTGAGTTCAACACCCATATTGAAAGTGCCCAATTGGAATAAGCCATTCCATATTCATGTGGATGCATCTAATTTTGCTATTCGATGCATATTGGCATAACCATTTGATGAAGGAATGCTGAATCATCCTATCACATATGCAAGTAGGAAATTGAAGCAAGCTGAATGAAACTACGCTACGACAGAAAGAGAAGGATTAGGGATTGTCTATGTAGTGAGGAAATTTAGACACCACCTACTAGATAACAAGATCAAGTTTCTTATTGAGCACCAAGCTTTATTGTACTTGGTCAATAAACCTTGTAACAGAGGAAGGCTAGTCAGATGGTTTTTGTTGTTCATGGAATTCAAGTTTGAGGTAGTCGTCAAAAAGGGAAATATCCACATTAGAGTAGATCATCTGTTTAGAACTCATGGAGAACCACCAATAGGAGTAGATGATGAATTTCTAGATACTTATCTCTTAAACTTGTAAGTATGTCCAACATGGATTGAAAAATTGGTGCCTATGCTTACACATGGACCACGACATAGAATCAATTCAGTAAAAGGAAAAGAGATTTGGAAATTAAAGAGCCTCCACATAGTGGTAGATAGTTTATATTTCAAATATTCTAATGGAATGATTCTAAGATGTGTAGAAGATGAGGAGAGAACCAATTTGATGCAACAAGCTCATGAAAATAAATGGAGAACACGTAAAGGTGTAAGTTTATGTCAAGTATCTTCACCTAATGAACATTCATCTTTGTGTTATTCCACAATAGCACCTGAATGGTGCAAGCCACTAGTCAAGTTCTTGAAGTCACAAACATACCAGGAAGGTGCTAGCCAAGCTAGAAAGAGAGCTCTAGAAGAACAAAGCAAGGATTATGTGATCTTTGGAAAACAACTTTTCAAATGAGGAATGGATGATCAATTATGAATGTGCATTCACAAGGTAGAGTACCTTCTTATATTGGAAATGGCTCATGCTAGAGTAGTTGGAGCTCATTTCTTAGTTGATAAGACTATAAATATGATCCATTTTAGAGGCTTATGGTGGCCAACCCTCCACATGGATGCGAAAACATATGTAAGAATTTGTGGCATGTGTCAAAGAAATAAATACCATATTAGGAGAGACAATATGCCCTTGAGACCTATGGTTAGTGCAAGAGCCTTCTCTCGATGGGGAATCAACTTAATTGGACCTATTAATCCCCCCCCCCACACACACAAGAGGATCTCATGATGAATATATCATAGTAGCTACAGAACACTTAACCAAGTGGGTAGAAGCCAAAGCCACTAAGAAAAATGATGCCTAGACAACTACAAAATTCTTATTTGAAAACATTTTCACTAGTTTTGGACTACCTATTGAGATAGCTAGTGATAGAGGTGTACCCTTCATCAATGAAGTCACCGATTCACTTATGAACAAGTTCTTGTTCATTCATGAAAGGTCAGCACCCTATCATCCATAAGCCAATGGAGAAGTTGAAAGTTCAAATAAGGTATTATGCATGGTTTTGACAAAGATTGTCAATAATGGTAGGTGAAATTGGGACAAGCAATTGCACCATGCAATTTAGGCTTTTCGAGTAGCTTACAAGACAACTATTGAAACTATAGTATTTAACCTAGTCTATAGAAAAAATGCAATGCTACTAATTGATTTCGTAATTCTTACTCTTCGAGTAGTTAAGAAGTATGAATGGACAAGACATGAATTGTCTAAAAAATTGGATCATATTGGAAAACTACATGAAACTAGGTTACAAGCAATGGCAGGTAGCTATGCTACTAAGATAAGACAAAAAACATATTATGATGCTCACATAAAGGACAAAAGTCTTAGACTTGGGAATTTAGTACTTGTATACACCTTGAAGCAACATGCAAAGAAACTCCAACAATGAGGATATGGACCTTTAATCATTAACTATATTTCATCTAATGGAGTTATTAACTTAGCCACATTGGATGGAGATATTTAACCAAGCTACATTAGGAGATGCAGAGTAAATAAGTATATGGAGTTGATCACCAAATAAATGCTAACAAGACTCTTAGGAGCTCAAAACCATAAAAATGAAGAAGAGAGAATTCCAAAAGAAGCTAAGAAAGAAGCCCTAGAGAGAATCAGGAAACAAAATGAGTGAATTAGAGAACGAGATGAGAGGTACTTAAAAGGTGAAGAACCCACTCCCATAGTGAACTATCATGCCACAAACATGAAGAAATTGTGTAACATGCCAAGACAACCATACTGAAACCTAGGAATTCGAAATGAGAAATATCATTTAGTGGATTTGTTGACTAACATAGGATCAGCTTCAACTATTGTTCGTGCTTCCTTAGTTAAGAAACTAAAGATGTTGATCACTCCTATAGAAGCATATATGATTGAAATTGGAGGTAATCATATTAAATGCTTAAGAGAGGTGACCATATCCTTACACCCAGGGAATAACACAATGCAACATGAATTCTTAGTATATAAAGAATTTGACTTATTGCAAGAGCTTATCCTATGAAAAGATTGGAATTATGAATTCGAGGTTACTTTGAACCTAGTAGAAGGGTACGTTTCGATCTATTGTTGAAATTGTTGTCGAATGTCAAGAACCAATGACAAAAATTGGTATAAAGGCAAAGTAGTTGGAGCTTTGGACAATATGTCCCAGGCTATACTTTGGGATGGTCCTTTCGGTACTGTTCTTGATGATTCTGGTATATCCATTACTGTTGGTGTGGGTACTTTGGGTATGTTCAAATCTTCTTATTGAAAAGTAGCTGGTACAGGATCATGGAAAATAGTAGCTTTGGCTTGTGCCCACTTGGTTGCCTTGGAGAATGTTCTATGTTGCTCCTTGAATCCTAGTTCAAATATTTTAGCAGTAGGTTGCAAAATCTAACAAGAACGAGTCTGAGTAGTTGTTGCTTGCATCTCCACTGATGAAATCACTACCATATTTGTTGTGGGGTTTTGGTAGTCCTTCTTCATTTTGTCATAATCTTGTGCATCTTTATAGTGCCTGGAAATATGACCCAATTCACTGCAAAAGTGACATCTAGGCTAAAATGTTTTATTTGTGGTATTTACTACCCCTTGATTCCACTATTGAGAATTATAATTTCCAATTCATGGTACCCTAAAATTTGTATACAAGGAATAAGTTTGATTCTGCATCTGAGGGGAGACATAGCTTATCGGAGGCTCACTTGATTCTTGTATAATTGCATTAACTACAATTTTGTACCTTGGCATTGTACGAGCACATATCAATAGAATGGCTCTCATTTTCACAAATTGCATAATAAACTTGGTTTAAGGCACAATTGGCTATTACATGCCCGAAATTTTTGCACTTCACACAAAAAACCTGTTTTAATGCTTTGTCAGCCTTACTTTTCCAAGACTTTGCTCATTCAAGGTCTTCAGCAAATCCTCCTACTTTATGTTCCCATTGTAGGGGCATTTTGATTACTGCATCCAATATCATGTTGTCGATGCACTGGATAATCATTACCTATCTCAATTGGGGATTTAGTCGATCTATGAACCATTCTCTTATGATATCATTCGATAGATTAGCATTTGTTGGTGGGAGTTTCCTGAAGTGGTTGCAAAAAGTGGTGGCATATTCCTGCACACCTTGATTCAATTTTTGTCTATTATTTTGTAAGAAATAAAAAATTTTGGCAATGTTCTTCTTTAATCTGAATCGCTGCAAAAATGCATTTTGGACATAGTTAAAATCAGATTTGGTCAGCCATCGAGTGGCTTCATTAACCAAGGTAGATTGTAAAACAATAGCTTTATATGTGTCATCATCGGGGTTCAACATGCTATAATTAATTTCAAATGTTATGACATGGGCATCAAGATCGTCTTCTAGAAATCCCCCAAATTTTGCATAACTTACACCAGCAGGGAATTGTCTTCTCTATCTTCCTTGCTATCTATTTTGTTGATCACCCAAATCTTCCATTGCCCTTGGATTGAAATACTCACGAGCATCTTCTAACTCGTTGGACTCAAGGGTTGTAGGTGATGCTTGATCAGTGGCAACAAGTAAACCTTGCAGGAGTTGTATATTAATAGGTTGAATCGGCTCAATGTCTTATGTCTGGGGTAGTTTTCTATTGCTCCATAATAATGGGATTTGTGCCAAGCACCCCTCAATTGTTCTCCACCCCTCTCGTGTAATCACCATCTTCAAGATCGGTTCTTCTATTGTTTTTAGAATATCTACTACAACTTTTGGAGTCAGATCAGTATGTGCAGACTACGCATGTTAAGTCCTTTTGCTTGAAATTGTATCTTTGCCAGTACCCCGAACACTGTCAACCATCGAACTCTTACCAGACACCGAACTTTTGTCCAAATTTGAGTTTTTACCAGACAGTGAAATTTCATCGAATGTCATCAAAGAATTCATTGGTGTTTCTTGTAGATCGTGAATGAGGAAATATTATGGTAGCATCGCACTTCTGCTTACAACACTCCTTCCTTCTAAACTTGTACCTTCACCTTCCTTGCAATGTGGGATCCCTAATGCACTATTAATTCCAATAGGGTTTCTATCACTATGATACTTTGGGTAACTCTCACTAGACTGTGTTATTGGCATGTATTTGATAGTACCCAGTCCCCAATGAGATCGCCAGTATTAACCTCTACTATCCAGTTTAGTTAAGGAACAAGATAAGGTCAATGGGGTTCTTGGGGCAGTAGAATCCAGTAATGTGGGATCTCTATGTTTTTCCAACTATCTCATCAAACAAATGTACATTGAACTTCTTAACATAGTATCACTAACACACTACGTTATCTTCATCAGGCTACCCATAACAGATTATAGGCTTTACTTCATCAAATGATTAATTATTAAATTGATTAAATTCACTGAACAATGTCCCAACTTACTTACTGAATCCAACATAACATAATACTTAAGACTGCAGTACACAGCAATATGCAGAAGCAAGCCATCACTGTGCAACAGAACATCGACAACCCGGCATGTCTAGTGCAAGTTCGAGACTTTCGTCCTTCTTCTCTCTCTGCACATGACCAAACAATATGAGTTATATATGAAAAGTTACATGTTGGGGCTCTATCTCTTCGATGAGTCTCTTTAGGATAATTTTACATAGGTATCTGATGGCTAACACTACTCTAGCTCGACCATTACCAATCACAGAGGAAGAACTGGAAGAAGCTTTACAAGAATCATGTGTTTATGGAGGAACAAGTCAATTTAAATGTCCAAGGTCACCATTATCATCAAATCGGTGAAGCTAAAGGCAAGCAAAGTTCATGCAAGAGACTCTCCAAGTTGTCTTGTAATAAAGACTTGTGATTGGAAACTTCAAGTTCCTACTCAAGTTCTCAAGATGAAGAAGAGAAATCGTTGTTAAACATTGATTTGAATCCCGATGTAAATGATGATGGCAAGTCAGACGAATTGAAATAGATGTTCACCAAGATCAAGAATATGAAGATGAAGAAGTCCTCTGTAACTCGAGACCTTGCATGGATTTCACGATCCATGTCAATCCCACTACCAAGTTGCAAATTAAGGAAGATGTGTCCTTAGACTCTAGAAAAGAGGAGATATAGATGAAATAAAAGCCTCAACATCAGCATGAGAGCAATGAGCTAATATTACCGATTAGGGTTGTGGAAGAACCATCTACCATGGATATTAATACAGTGGGAAGCAGTTCAAAGGTAATCCATGAGCCACCAAAGGATCATAAAAAAGTTAATCTTCAAATAATACCACTCAATGAAACATTACACATAGTTCAAAGAAAGCAAGTAGAGATAACTAAACCCCTAGTGATTTCAAAGACATGGTTGAAAGTAGATGTGGTGCTTTTGAAACCTATTGTAAAACATATGATATGAAGTTTCATGGATACAAAGCAAGAGCTGATGGAAGTGAATAAGGAATATGAACAATCACATATTGAGAAAAATGGATTCAGAGTGTTGAGTGAACAACTATCCAAGCAATTAGTGAATTCACAAACTGAGCTCAAGAAAGCAAAGGGAGAACTAGTGGCTACCATGGTAGAAATTAGATACATTAATGTCTGAAAACGCAACATGACAATCCAATGTAAAAGAGATAAGTGAAGGATTTGAGAAGACAAAGGAGGAAATGCAAAGCTACAAAGTAAATATTCACTCATTGAAGCAAAAAAGATACACATCACTAATCGAGCAAAACTAATTGAATTGCAAATCATATTCTATGTGGAAGAAGTTGATTCTCTATAGAATCGAAACAAAGAATTGATGACATCATTACTCTTGAATGAATCAATAGAAATTTAGACACATAATGATGAAGACATCCAAAGTATCAAGAAGCAACTTGAAGTCTATGTAGTGGAATTAGGGTTGAGATATCAAGCTTTGTATGTGACGATCCAAGATGACACATATCATTTTTCATTTCTCTGACATGTATAGTGGTCACGCTGGTATATGTCAGGGACACTTCATTGAGCTTTATTAGATTTATCTATCAAGAGTGATGGCACATTTTTTTCTTGCCAACTCACTCATCCATAGACATTAGGATTTTCCTTATGTACTATTCTTTATATATTGCACTTGTTGTATTCTTGTTTTAGGCCATTCTTGAACATTCCTTTTATGTAATAGAAGAAGAAGAAGAAGATCATTCTTCCTTGCCTCAATATATGTGTGTGCCCCTCTTTGAGTGTGAGAGTGTGTGTGTGAGCTCTCTTCCTTGTCTCCTTCCGCATGGCATGGTATCAAAGCTAGTGTGGCTGTAGAGAGCTCATGGAGAAGGCCGATGATGAAGAGTACATGAGAAGGCACGGAGAAAGCATGATTCACAAACGACATCACATTGCTATGAAAATTGGCATGAAGGTAGAAGGCCGCAAGGTGGGGCCCACAAAAAAACCAGCTCAGCTTGCAAAATTGTAACTTATGTCCTATTCGACAAGACTCATATATTCCAGATCTAGAATTTCAAGTGATTCTATGTACTTTTGATACATGAAAATTGTGTTCTTCTGAGATCGAATTGTCACATCATTGTGTGACACCATTCAAGTAGAACAATTGCTTGTAGTGTTTTTGCAGTTTTGTGAATTATTGCAAAAATGGAAAACGCAGATGGAATGAGTTAGCTTATGAGTGATAAGCTGGACAAGAACAACTTCCATGCTTGGAGATTCCATATGAAAAATTTCATGATGGGAAAAGGCTACTAGAAGTACATAGAAGGAGAGAATGAAAATGCTCTACAGTTATCAGAAAGGAATCAAACTACGAACCAGTTAAGAGCATATGAGGAATGGAATCAAGGAGCACGAAAGGTAATGTATTGGCTATCTGTTAGCATACAAGATAGCATGATTGGGCACATATAGGATGCCAAAACTCCAAAAGAGGCATGGAATAGTTTGGGCACATTGTATGAGACCAATACAAAGGCACAAAAATTGCAACTCAAGAACGAGCTGCATACATTGGAAAAGAAGGGCATGTTGGTAAGTGACTAACTACACTCTAAAAATCAAAAGCATAGGTGAGTCACTTGCATCTATTTGTGTGAATGTAGATGATGATGATAAGGTGGAAGTGTGCCTTCATGGTTTAGGAGCTGCATATAAGCAGTTCATAGCTTCTATACAAACTAGGGAAAATATTTTGAATTTTGCTGATCTGGTATCCATGCTGATTATTGAAGAAAATAATCTTAGTGAGGATTCAAACTCCCAAGGAAAATGTTAGCTCAATAAAGGGTCAATTTTTATGCACGAATGTGTTTCTATCCGCTGCCAAGAAGCTAGGAGTTCAAACTAAACAAACACCAAGGGTCACCTTGTTAAAGCAATGTTACACTTGTGAAGGAGACCACATGGCTAATATTTGCTTGATGATGGATCAACCCCAAGGAAACCCTAATGCTCCATATTGCAACATTGAGAGAAAATACACAAACCATATAGCTCAAGATTGTCCACACAGTAGGCAGGCTCTTAGTCAAAATTATCTGCAACCTTACCAACAAGGTAGGTATCAGAACCAACACCAACAACCATATTATAGGCCACAATAGCAATATCAACCTCAATACCAATAACGATATCAGACATCATATAGGCCACAACCGGTCCTAGGAAACCGACCACCAGATCCTGCCAACGTGATTCCAGTTAAGTATGCAGTGGCAAAGGACAACCCTAATAGAGCTTTGGTGCCAATGACCCCTTTGTTCTCAGAAGATGACACTCATGCTCATAGTTTTGACTACACCCATGAGGATAGTCCACAACCTTATTACACAGAGTCACCTAAGCATAGTGAGACTTATCCATATGAATATGAGGAACCACCTATGGAAGCAAATCGGGAGCCAAAATACTCTAATGTCATGTATATGAATCCTAACCGAGGCCCCAATTCAGACAAATGAGACCACAAGCCCCTAGAGGACCATGTTTTAGATGTCAAGGCAACCATTTCATTTGTCATTGTCCCCACTGATAAGCCTCTTTGTCCAAGGAAACCACGTGTACTTATGCTTATGCTTTCTTGAAACCACGCGAAATTGTACCACTTATCCTTCCTCAAGTTATTCACTAGTGCTCGAATATACTCTGATTTCTACGTACCCTTTCTCTTACTTTTAACTCCTTCTTCTCTCTCACTCACGTGCACCTATACTCACATATACACACACGTACCTGCTTTTTCTCATTCACTCTATCTTCCTCTCTCTGTCCTTTTTCTCTTTCTTTCTCTTTCACACACACGTCCTCTCACCTTCTCATACACTTTTACACACACATTCGCTCACATATACATTTACACGCACACATACACTTGCACATTCTAACACATCCGCTTTTACTACCCTCCCCCACACACACCAACATACACATCCACACACCTGTTCTCTTTCACCCTCCCTTTCACTTACTTTTCCTCTCTTTTCCCATCTCCCTATTTATCTCTCACTGACTCTTATGTATTTATTCAGTCTATTAAACAAAATCAAGTGTGTCGTTTCATATGCAAAGGTTTAGGAGCATTTCTATTGCGGCAGTAAGCTGTAAGAGAAAAATAATTTGGTGTTCTTAGTAAATGAGTACATGTAGGTAAGGAAACGCAAGACCTTTTAAGGAAATGCATAGGCATTATCATCGCTCTTCAAATCCAAATCTTTCATTGAATTAGTTGCATCAACTCATAACAATGCCCGTAGTTACTATCATCTTGATTAGTTTTCAAATTTTGCATAGTTCATATAGAACTACAGATGTATGAAGAGCTCTCATGCTCCTTCCATCACGTTTTCCACAAGTAAAAAAAATCATGCATGCCATTTAAAATTCATAAAGTCACTTCAACGTTGTTTCCCACCATTGTTCATCGAGAAACCAAACTTCCGTACATGTGATTCACTTCTATGAACCATAGCGCACACACTGCAAAGAGATAAGTATCAATTTATCATGCTCGTATTACTACAGTGATCTGCCTCCAAATGGAAACACGAACGAAGAGCAAATACAAGAGATATGTGTAGCTGGACTCTAAATCCTAAATGCATTCAAAACATGTAATAGGTCTCAGAACAAAACCTGTGAACTCCAAACATCCCCACCATCTTTCGTACTTACCCTTGGGTTATTACCAAGGTTGCAGCACATAAGGTTGCAGCCACCAGTAGGTTATGGCAGAAGAAAATCCAATTAACTAAAGGAGTCTGCAGCGTCTCGATTTTGGGAGGGAGCCCAGCTAGTTGGGGGTCGTGAGGAATGGGGAGAGAGAGAGAATTTCATAAAAGGGGGGCTTTTGCGCAGGGGCGGGTCTCTTCTCTCTTCTTCCGGGATGTATAGGGGATCTCACAGCCATGGCCTTTAGGAGTAACACCTGTAACACCTGATCCCCACTAAGGACTGGGAGGCCAGCAACCATCGTGAACCTTCTCCCCTATGGTTTCTACATTTGCAGATGTTGGGCAATGCACCCTGAACAAATAGAAGAGGTCACTATCACCCTGAACAGGGAGCAAGATAAAGGGTTTCACTATCGCCATCATCGGGAGCCTAGCCAGGATAACTCTATGATCCCCAAGATTCGAGCTTGCATCAGAATAACCTGGACGGGATAAGAAGATAGCAATTTGCATTGGTTACTGGCTGTTTGATTATGCAACCTTGAAGGAAGGCTTTCTTGGACCTCTCCTAGCGTGAGGCATTCGCAGGTTTTAAATCAATGTACATGGAGATGCTTCCGACTCTATCCAGCTTGAGAGAAAGAGAGACAAACGCAGACTATGGTCCTTATGCCCGTGCACATGCCCTCCTAACTGAGCAGTGAAAGCGGAAGTTTCACAGTCTTTGATTGGTGGTAGTCCCTTTGTTTTTGTTGTGGCTCCCGTCTTAGGGCCTATCTACCTCTTCGAAGACAAACCGGCTGGATAACTAGTGTGTTCAACATCCAACAAGACTTCAAGAAGGACGGATGGTCCATCGAACAGACACAGGTTCATTGTGTTGATTTCGGGCTTTTGCTTTTCTTTGAGTACGATGAATGGTTCGATTGCATTCCAATCTAATCCACATAGAGAATTATATTGAGCATGGGCGCCGAAGGTGTTGTTTGTTATTTCCTTCAACGTTAGGCAAGTTAGACTTCATAACTAATCTCACCTATGCCCTATCACCATGTGGAAGGAGCGATTGTCGATTGTTTTTTTTATAAAAGATTTTAGTCCTCATAATGTTATCTTGAAGCTTTCATTATTTTCGTCTCACCCATCTTCGATAATGTTGTGCGGAAATACATGTTCCGAATGGTAGGTTTTATACGTAGTCAGAACCGGCTATGTATACATTGAATAACAATTATACTGCC
Organism: Ceratopteris richardii; assembly: GCA_020310875.1. NCBI lineage: Eukaryota > Viridiplantae > Streptophyta > Polypodiopsida > Polypodiales > Pteridaceae > Ceratopteris > Ceratopteris richardii. Next base: position 134,386,466 of record CM035409.1, read on the forward strand.
GAACCCCTTTTAATTTTTGTGGGCCTATTGCGATTACCTCTGAGCATAGGGATTGTGTGGGTGCATGCAACCATTCGCATGTTTGCAAATTTGGTTTGGCAATTGTCATATCACAAGATTACAAATCAAGGAAAAAAGAAAAACCACATTAATTCTTGCTGTTGTATGGAACCTATAGGGGAGAGGTGAGGAGAAGTGCTGGTATGTGTATATGAGGGAGCGAAAGCTTGTGAGAGCACGAGGGTGTGTGTGTATGGGGCCACAAGCATACAAGAGTAAATGTGTGTGTTGCATGTGCATAAGAGAAAAAGGAAGGAACCAAGGGGAAAGCAAGAAGAAGTGAGTGGGTATGTGTGGTGTTACATAATCGACAAAGGACAAGAAAAAGGGGGAATGTGTTTGTGGAAGCAAGCGGGAACGAACGAGAGAGGATGTGTATGTGTGTGAGCAGGATTAAGAGGAAAGGAGGATTGATAACGGAAGAAGAAGAGAAAGAAAAGAGAGTGAGAAGGGGTTGTGCACGTGGGTGCATGCGAGGTGCAAAAGGGTTTCTAGGTGTATGAAAGTCTATGCATGGGTAAGTGTGAGTAAAAGAAGTGAGCGGTTAAGTGTGTACCTAAGTCAAGAAGTCTTAGGGACTTGTGCCAAAGAGACTAAATCTCATTTCCCACACAAGTGCATATAGTGGGGAATTGACACACGCTTATTTGTCAACCCGATGAACCGACCTAACCAAGCGTATGAGGACTTGTGCTCACGTGATGAAAAATGAAGTGGTTCAGCTCACATGCACTATCTCTCCAACTCACTTAACTACCGAAAGTGTTTGTCGCGATACCACTTACAATAGTTTTCACTAAATCAAGGATTTCTCCTAGCTCTGAACTCCGAATATGACCAGTGGTGGGTTTGTTTGAAGCTGTCGACGAGACGCATCTATTTGGACGTAGTTTCACTCGATTCTGACAACAGTGCTTCAAGTTATGACCAAAACAGTGAATGGTGGGAAGCACACACACTCACTCCACAACTCGTACTAGCTCACACACACACACTACAGTAGCTCAAAAACAGTGGGGAGGGGTAGACAACAGCCCTACACACACATTCCAAGCATTACACACACACCAAAGATCGTAGAGAAGGTAGAAATCTACAAGAAAGAAGCAAATTCGAAATTCTCAAGCTATTCTTCTTCACAATGGCAAAAAGTGTTTACAAAGAGTCATCAAGTGACTTATATACATGTGCCCTAAAAATGGTCCTTTCACACAAGAGACCGGCACTTTATTAACTAAAAGGTGAATTTCCTACTAATTTACAAGGAATGTATTACAATGATCTGGGGTTATGCATCTAGAGGACTCCTCTAGTGCATTTACATCGGAGAATATGTCACACAATGGCTAAGATACAAAAATAAAGTGTCCAAATCAGAAAAAAATTGGGGCCCATCTTTTTTCTGCCTTTTGCTCTTCTTAGCTTTGCAACACTCTCCCCCTCTTTGTCTCTATCGTCCCTTGACAGGCTTTACTTTTATATCTGCTGCTTGTCTAAGGCTCTTTTATATGTCGGGTTGGCTGTGTTAAGTCGGTTGCCACACATGCCATTAGTGGCTAAGAATGTGATATTCTTAGTCACTCTCTTCAACTTTTCAGCCTCTCCCTCTTTCTAGCTTTTGGTCTTCTGATTTGTCTTTGTCTTCACACATCTGACCTGTTGCATTGCTTTGATCCTGTTTATTTTCTACCATCGCATGCTATCAGTGGGAGGATTATTACCTTCCAAGTATTGTCTTGCACTTCTTCATGGATACTTCTTGGCCCTGGTCCGTCCTTCCCATGGTTGTTATTGTTCTTTAATTCCATTCCTTAGGACCTGGGTGTTTGGCGTTGTTGCCTGATGCGTGCCCCTGCGGGGCTTTGGGCAGAGGGTGGTTCTTTTTTATAATCTTCATTCTTTACTTAGCAGTTTTGGTCTTTGATTTTCTTCTTCTTCTCTTCTTGCTTGATTCCCCTTCCACACGTCCCTCCTCCTAAACTCTATCGCCCCCGACAGGCTTTTTGTGGTGTCATGTGTATGTTTGTATGGCATCTTGCTCTCGTTGATTGAGAAAATTGGTGTGACATATCATGAACTCTTTCCACTGGGTCGACTTCACTCCATCCTCTGGTGCTTGCCGGTGATCCGCAAAGAAGCTTGTTTCATAAGCCACCATTCTTGCATTAAGATTTGAAGTCAGTTTTACAAAAATTTATGAATCAATTTCAAAGAAGCCAGTAAAAAATGCTTCTTCAAAAGTCTGCATATACGTGCTCGGCAAGAACATAAGCCGTGAATTGTTAATCGGCTTGGGATAGTTGAAAGATAAAAAACAAGTGTTTTTGATCCCTGTGTAATGTCTATGAAGTTCAAAAATGTATATTTAGCATGTTGGAAGACTTTAATAACTGTAAGTAGCATGCTGAAAATCTTGTTAGTCATTTTGACTGCCAAATCTGGTACAATGGCATATCGAGCAATCCAAAATTCCATGGTTTTCACCATGTATTCTTCCGTTGGTATGTAATTATGCGGTGGACTTGGTAATAGTGGAAAATTGAGCCATTGATTATTTATGGTACCCTGGCACTATCCTTCCCAAAAATGCGACCAAGATCGTCTGTGTGGTACTGGACAAAAAGATGGGTTTACCTGAAGGGCATATGGCGATGCTTCCCATTGTACTCGTAGTGTAGGGTTCTTTTCCAAAAGTTTTCACCTCCATATAGGGTTAGCTCTTTCAAATTCCTCTTGAGTATAGTTGAATGTATTATTGCTGAACTGGAGGTTGTTGTCAGGCTCCTTATCTGTCGTGGTCTTTATATATTATCGTGTTTGCTCTCTGAGGAGCCCATATGGTACATTAAATGGCTTCAATATCTGTTCCAAATTTTTTCTTTCAATCTGAGCTTCCTTCATGACCTTTATTATTTAATCTTCAAATTCTACAGTAAGCTAGGACACTAGTAGTGCCCTCTCATGTCAGCTCAGTTCTGCAATATCCCGATGATTACATTCAGATTGGATCTCCGTTTCCTCCCTTATCGGCGAATGATGTAGGGGGGAAGAGAGAGGACATACCTCAATCTCCGTAGTAGCCGCTCTGGATTTTGGAACTACTGGTGTCCCCTCTGTTTCCTGTTGTTCTAGCCGCTCTTGTAGCTGCTTTATCATCTCATCCTTTTGCTTGATCTCTTCATTGGCCTTAGAAATCGTTGCTTTGTTTTTGAGAATTTCTTCTGCTACGACAGCAAGTTGATCGGTGTCTTTCTCGTCCTTTTTCCACTTTGTCCTTAGAGCCGCATTATCATCCATATACCTCTTTTCCCATTTGGCAATGATATCCTGCTCCTGCTTGAGCTGATCTTCATACCTGGCTATCTTTTCCTCCATTGCCTTTATGTCTTTTTCTGGCACTTCTTGAGCCTCTATAGGTTGATTACTTAGAAGAGTTGTCATCAGCTCCTTATTTCTGTTCCTTAAGTTCTCTAACTCATCCATGTATACCTTGATTTGTGATTCCATTATTTTGCTTCGTGCATTCATCCGTGTCTTCTCGGCCTCGCTAGCCTCATATTTCTGTTGTAACAGATGTAGTTGCTCTTTCAATTTCTCATTTTCTGTTTTTAATGTTTTGCTTTGCTGCTTGGCCTCTTGAACTTTGTTCTCTTTATGTGTTATTTGCTCTTGTGCTAAACTCAATTGGACGGAAAGGTTCTTACCTATTTCTCGAAGTTCATGCTTTTCCTGCATCACTTTATCATAGTCAGCTTCAGCCTCAAGCATTAACTGTTGCGTATCCATAGTAGTTTTTATCATATGTTGAACTACTCGCTTGAGCTGAGCGACGTCGACATTCAACCACATTTTTGGAATGCTTGGAGCTTCTCCTGTTTGTACATCCTTTCCGTGCTCCACATGTATAGTTTCATTATGTGGTTGTCTGATTTGTAGTTGTACTTGTGTTTCTTTTCTTTCTTCATCTAGATCGATAATTTTTGTGGCACTCCCTTGAAAGGTAACATCCATGGGGGAGGGTTCTGCCACAGCCCTTATTGGAGTGAAGGGTCGTGATTCTTCCACCGTAGTTTCTTTTGGTTCTTCCTTGGGATTCTTGAATGACCCCTCTCCTGTAAGCGTAGTCTCTTGGATTTGAATTTTGGAAGTTTCACTTATTTTGATGACATGTATCCCATCTTGGTTTACCTCTTTGCCTACGGTGTCTTGATTGGGGTTGATGGGGGTGTCATTTACCTTCATGATCTCTTCTTCTACAGTGTAGTTTACTTCATTTAATTCCTCCCATTGTCCATCATCTTTTGACTCACTTCGAATATCCGTATTCAATAGGGAGGTGTCAGACTCTTCTTGTGTATCTGAAGATGAGCTGGAATTGACCAACCCTAATTCTCTATATCGATGCACCTTGGTTTGCCTCTTTTTTACTTTCATGTCTTGTTGGGCTTGCTGGTAATGGTGCCCTTGCACTGGTAGATTAACTTGACCTTCTGTGTATTGATGTGTGTCTTCCAGGGCTCTTGTTAATTCCTCTTCTTTAATTGGTCGGTGCTCTTCAACTCTTGTGTTTGGGAGCACGTGTACTTTTTTTGTGGCTGGGACTTCAGCTTCTACTTGCATTACTTCCCTTAATCGCTTGGTACCTCTCATTTTGGGTTGAGAGCTAGTTTCTGCCTCCTCAATGATCTTGACTCCTTTTTTCTTTCTTGGGACTGTGGCGACCTTTGCATATTTAGCCATGGCTGTCGATGAGGGCATTCTTGGAGGTGCTCTCTAATACCTAAGGCATGATCTATCAAGATGGTCAGAGCTACACTACCGTTCAGGAACTTCTTGTGATTCCACTGCTTCTTTGCCTCGAATAGCCTTTCTTGTATGTATGGAGTCATATTAATTTGATTTCCAATTTGTTTGATAGTGTGTGATAGCAGCTGGATGATGATCTTCTGAGGAGCAGTGTATCGATGCATGTTAGGAGAACAGAAGTGCTGATGAATGAGTCCGACTTCTTCTTCTATGTCAATTCGATTGATGTCAGTAAAGGTTCTGGTCTTTGCCCCTCGATTTTCTTCTTTTAATACAGTAGTTCCATCCTTCTCCCATGCAAAAGCTTCTTTGATTAAATCATGTGTAAACTGAATCATGACCCATTCACCTACTGCATCCATGACTCTGTCCTCTGGCACCAATGGATCATGTAGTGCTGGCTGCAATGTATTCATAACTTGCATGCACCTTTGAAAGTCGGGTTTGTAGATTGGTAATTCAAAATATTTGTGGATGCCCGCTTTCTTCATGATGTCAATGGTAGATGGAAGCTCATGTACCACCTTAAAATCTTGAGACATGATTGGGAATTGATGATCGGTGTCCATGATCTTGATTGTTATTAGAAATAGATAATCCCCCACTGGTTGATCTTCTCTAAACCAGTGTCCTTTTGCTTTTGTCATGCTTTGTAAGGGGAATTCCAATACTTCTTCTTGAATAGTTGCTTCATAATCTTCAGAAGCCATCTGCACTTGTATTGAAAAGATCATTAGCTTCAATAGAAGACATAGCATTAGTGTTGTGAATTGTAGTGACGTGTCGTTTGATGCGTCACTCCGTTCCCCTTGTTTTGCATAAGTAAGATCTCTTACCACATATTTTTCTTTTCTTTTATGAAAGAAAACAAGGATTAGTAAAGCCGAAGAATTTATTTATTTACATAGTAGGTCCATTCCTAAGGAAGTTGAAGCTATGACCTATTCCCCATTGGAGGATGTGCACCACTAATTTTATTATGTACATCAAGTGTCGAATGTATGGCCTCGTAATGTGGCCCTATTATGCATACTTTAGGTGCATTCGATACTTCATGAGTGCAATTGGGAGCCTGATGGTTCTCTTGTTCACGTTCATGCGCTTTCTTTGGTTTCCATATCCACTGGAGCATTGAAGTATGAGCTCTCGTCCTCTCATCATGTCGCCTTTTCCTTGGTGTAGCTTCCTGAATCGTCGGCATCTTCTTAGCTACAATCTTGCTTTTTCGATGTACTTGTTTGGTCTTGTTTGGTTTCACACTGTTGTCTCGTTGATAGGTTGTTTCTTTTTGGTTGTCGATTTCCTGTAGTGCCAACATTCTTTGGAATCCATATTTGTCGGTGGTTCCTTTGTGCCACTACTAATGACTTTGGGAGCCAAACTCTCAACAGATCCTTTGATTTTGATCTTTGCGATGAGGAATTCTCGTATCCGTCTGCACCTTCCGATTATGATTGACTTGTGTTTGTGTTGCTCCCCCTGATCCATTCATTTGATCCTTGCAAACCCATTTCAGGTTAGGATGTTTGTATTGTGGAACTTTGCCGATATAATTCCATGTTGATGATTTTAGTGTGGCGTTGGCTGGTTCTGTTTTTGTTTGTTTACAATTTTCGTGGAGTGAACCTGCTTCCTCCTCTTTCGCTTTGGTGCTTAAAATCTGATCTACCTTTGGTTGCCTTTCCTACAACTTATTGATGGGTTCAGTTGCTATGTCCTTCTCAGTACTGTGCTTAGCATTCTCGAAGATGCTTGGTCCATGAGATGGTTTCTCTTCTAAAAGGCTAAAGATTTCTTTGTGTCCCACTTTGGCAGAGATGTATCCTTGAGCTAGATGAATACTCACTTCATTCTCGATTATCTAGTCTTGCCCTAGTATTAGATTCTCTAGAGATCCTCATCTTTACACACCAAGACTCGTTGATCCATGGAGGAATTTCCTAGGTGGAGGGATACAGTAGTTTCTCCAATGCATTCTATGACTTGACCTCCGATACCTATCATATGTGCCTTAGTAGGTGTGATATTTGCGTGGAGAGGCATGATGATTGTATTCCGCACACAACTAAGTGCTGCTCCTGAATCTATTAAAGCATCTATTAATTGGTACTCTGTCTTGCCAGTCCCTAGGTTTAGGTAGGGTTTAGATATGCTATGGTTCTGCCCATTGGAATGATGAACTTGGTAGTTGGCCATGGGAATAGGCTCTTCACCTAGTAGGTACCGTTCGTCTCTTTGCCTAATCCATTCTTTCCGTTTCTTAATACATTCCAAGGCTTCTTGCCGTGCCTCCTCTCTAATCTGCTCTTCCTCTTTCTTCCTATTTTGCGCACCTATGAGACGTGATAACATTTGATCCGTCAATGGATCCATAAACCGTTTCACTCTACATCCACTTATGTAGTTAGGAAGAATATCTCCATCCAGAGTGGCTAGATTAACTGCTCCGCTCGTCGAGATCCTATTAATGATTAGAGGTCCATATCCGTGTTTTTGTAATTTCTTGGCATGTTGCTTCAAGGTGTAGATCAGGACCAGGTCTCCTTCTTTTAGTCCTTTGTCTTTTATGTGTGCATCATAATATGCCTTTTGCCTTCTGTTGGCCGCATAGATTCCTGTGATAGCCTGCAACCGAGTTTCATGCAGTTTCTCGATTTGGTCTAGTTTTTGGGATAATTCATGTCCGGTCCATTCATGTTGTCGGGCTATTCTCAACGTGGGTACTAAAAAATCGATTGGTAGGATGGCGTTCTGTCCGTATACTAGATTGAATGGGGTAGTTCCAATGGCAGTCTTGTACGTGACTCGGAAGGCCCGAATTGCATGATGCAATTGTCTGTCCCAGTCAGACCTCCCATTATTGACAATCTTTGTCAATACTGTGCATAACACCTTATTGGAACTTTCTGCTTGACCATTGGATTGGGGGTGGTATGGCGCTGATTTTTTATGGATCACTAAAAACTCATTCATTAAAGACTCTATTACTTCATTAATGAAGTGCGTTCCTCGGCCGCTCACAATCTCAATTGGTAATCCGAAACGAGTGAATATATGCTCAAAAAGAAACTTAGCAGTGATTTGAGCATCATTTTTTCTAGTAGCCTTTGCCTCTACCCATTTTGTCAAATAATCTGTGGCTACTATGATGTATTCGGCATGTGACCCTTTGGCCGGTGGGTTAATGGGTCCTATGAAATCAATACCCCATTTAGAAAAGGCTCTGGTGCAAACCATAGGTCTCAAAGGCATGTCATCTCTCCGAATCGGATATTTAGCCCTTTGGCATGTCTCACAACTTCGTACATAGGTTTCCACATCCATATGTAGATTTGGCCACCACAAGCCCGCAAAGAGGATCATTTTCACAGTTCTCTTTGCTGAGAAATGACCTCCTGCCGCACTTGCGTGTGCCATCTCTAATATGGGTAAATATTCTCCTTCATGCACACATAGTCGTAATTGGTTGTCTTTTCCTCTCCTAAACAAGTGTCTTCCCATGAGTACATAATCCTTGCTCATTTCCTCTAGGGATCGTTTTCTTGCCAAGCTAACTCCTTCCTCATGTTCTCTTGTCTTTAGGAATTTTACCAATGTTTTGCTCCAATTGGGTGCTATTGTTGAGAAAGGTATGGGTGTATGATCCTCGGGGATCGTCTCCTGGCATTCTGCGCAGTTACTCACATAGTCATGGACATCCTTAGGCATGTCAGGCCACTATACACCTAATCCTTTTAATTCTGTAATAGGTCCATGAGTTCCTTTGTGTGTCCTCCATTTATTCAGATGAGCTTGTTCAATCAGCTTCAATTGTTCGTCTTCCTCAGCACAGTAGTACACCGTTGGGATCTTTATAGTACACACTTCCCACAATAATGTGCAAATTCCTCGACTGTAGAATTTCCTTCTTACTTTCTTTATTGATTGAGTGTAGTGGGCCATGAGTGAGTATCAGAATTAGTTTTTCTACCCATTTTGGACACACTTCCACGTTAAATAGGTAAGTGTCGGGCACTCCACTTGGTGGTTCTCCATGTGTTAACCTAGAAAGGTGATCGGCTCTTACATGGGTATTTCCCTTTTTCACTATTACTTCGAAGTCAAACTCCATCAATAGTAGAAACCATCTCACCAATCTCCCCGTGTTACAAGGCTTATTGACTAGGTACAATAAGGCCTGGTGGTCAATGAAGAACTTGAACTTGCTGGCTAAGAGATAGTGTCTAAATTTTTTCACTGCATAGACCATTCCTAATCCCTCTCGCTCCGTAGTTGTATAGTTCCTCTCAGCTTGATTCAGTTGTCCACTCACATAGGCAATTGGGTGATCCAACTTTCCTTCATCTGCAGGCTGAGCTAAGATGCATCCTATTGTGTAATTTGAAGCATCCACATGAATATGATAAGGCTTGTTCCAATTCGGTGTCTTCAGAATTGGGGCGGTGCTAAGCCGCTTCTTTAACTCATCGAATGCCTTCTCGCATTCCTCTGTCCATGTGAGTTGAGTCAAAAGTCCATACAAGGGTTTGGCGATTATGGCATACATGTGGATAAATCGACGGTAGTATCCACAATGTCCCATAAATGCTTGCACTTCTTTTGCATTCTTCGGTCTATGAAGCTCCAAAATGACCTTGATCTTGTCTTCATCTGTGGATATTCCGTTTCTAGAGACTATGTGTCCTAAGATCTTCCCTTGTCTTACCATGAAGACACACTTCTCAGGGTTCAGGGAGACTCTATATTGTCGGCATTTATTAAATATCTTCCACAATTCAAGAATGTGGTCTTGCCTTTGATTTGAATATGTACATAGGTCATCTACATACACTTCCATGCTCTTCTTCAGGAATTCTTTGAAAACATGACACATCAACCATTGGAAAGTAGCAAGCACGTTAGTGAGTCCAAAAGGCATCACTTGAAAAGCATAGACTCCCCATTCAGTCACGAATGCGGTCTTATGTTGATCCTCAGTAGCAATAGCTACTTGGTTGTATCCAAAAAATCTGTCTAAGAAGCTATAGAATTCTTTTCCTGCAACTCTTTCCAATAGATGGTCAGTGATGGGTAATGGGTAGCTATTGCGAATCGTGGCTGCATTCACTTTTTTCAGGTTAATGCATACTCGGAGTTTTCCATTCTTCTTGGGCACAACCACTAGTGGTGATACCCACTCCATCTGTTCTATTTCATAAATGAATCATGCCGCTAGTAACTTGTCTATTTCTTCTTTTATTTTAGCAACATAGACCTCATTGTATGTATAAGGGCATTGTTTTGCTGGTTTGGCCTCCGCCATCATTGTATTCTATGAGAGAAAATAGAGGGTTCCACACCCTTGAGATCCTTATATGTCCATGCAAATACATCTTGATATTCTCGGATCAATTGTATTAAATCATCTTCCTCCTCAGTTGACACATCTTTACCTATGTATGTACACCTTTCTTCTCCCCCTTCCACTGTGACTACGATTTTTTTGTTTGTTCTTTGTTATCATATGCTTCTCCTTCTCTAGCCTCTCTCTTAGGCATTTGAATGGCTATTTTTCTCTCCTCTATTTCGTACCTTTTAAAATGCTCCGGAACCACAAAAAGATCAGGATTTGTTCCGATTTTACTCACGCTTTCTTCTTGCTCCTGTACTATGGGGGCGGCTTCTATCGCTAAGATCTTGGTCGGTTCTTGCTTATCTTTGGTTTGAATGGTGTCTAGATAGCTTTCTTCTAAATCAAATTCTGGTTCCATTTATATACTCTCATATTCCTCTTTCCACTCTTTTTCTAAGATTTCCCCTGCTTCTACTTCTTGAAGGACAACCATGTACAAATTTACATCATAGCCTTCTTCGTCTATGCATTCGTTCATAGTTAGAGCTTCCTCATTCACACGTACATCTAAGGTTGCTAAGATTTCCATCCATCCATGCGGTTCAAATGTTTCATCAGGAAAGATTTGAGGCATATACATTGGGTCCTCTACAGGTCGATAGTTAGGATGTCCTATTGGCCACAGCTGCCTTTTATGATCATCTTTCTTGGCTTCTTTGCACATCCATAAGTGGGTGTCCTCGTGCATCCAAGATTGATCGCTTGTTCCAGCGCTATGAATAGATAGGTCATCTTCCTCCTTGTGTATGGGATTCCGTTGTAGTGGGGGTACATCTCTATATGAAAATGTATGCAAGTTTATCTTGGTGGTATTTCCTTGATGTTGCAGGTATAATGAATCTCGTCCCCAGTCTTGCAATATCCGCATTTGTCTCATGAAAGGTCATCCTAATATCATTTTGTAATTGTGAGCCTTTTCAAATTTACAGATGGCTAATGTGTGTTCAAATTCAACTCCATAGGTGGTTAATTTGATCTTTTCTAATATTCCTAAGGGTTTCTGCACATGACCGTCTGCTAATTGGAGCTTCATGCGTGTGGGTCGTAAGGCAAGCTTTCCCCATTTCTCTTAAATCTCCTTGGTGGCAATTCCTACTCCTGCTCCTGTGTCTAGTATAGCCTTGCTCATGTACCCATTGTAAGTGATAGGTAGACATGTATTACCTTTGTCTCCTTCACTAAATTCTCTCACCTTATCTACTGGGATTTGTATCTTCGATGGGTTTTCTTTTCCCTTGTTTTCCTTTTCGTCCTTCTCCTGTCCTAATTCCAGTTGACCTGGTAATTGTTGCCATAATTGCGGTTTAACACGGAGTAGTTCTTCCACAGTCAGATTGCATTGTACTTTTGTCCTTTTAAGTTCTGTTAGATTGTGTGAATTCTGATCTGAGCTTCCTTTTCCTTTTCCCTATATTGTGGGTGCTCGGATTATCATAGATTCCTTTTCGTATTCTCCCATGTAATTTGGGAGGGTTGAAATGCTCTGAGCTTCTTCCCTATTTCGGTTTAGTCTTGATACTTCCTCATATACTTCTTCCATGTTAGGATTTGGTTGATAAACTTCCACATCTAATTCCTCAAAGGGAGGCTTAGTCACTCCATTCCTCTTCCATTGTTCTTCTCGGATTCTATTCCATAATTATTTCAGTCAGTCAGCCTCTAAATCAGGTATTGTTGACATAGGTTCGTCCTGGGTTTTCACTCGCTCACATTTGTCATCCTTCTCTTTAGGTTCTTTATCCTTGGCTTTAACACACTCCTTGTATTGCTCCTCTGTTATCCTTGTCTCTGGAAGGGCTGGGATAGTCTTTTCTAGGGTTGCTTGTGCTACCTCTGTAAGTTTCCTGCATATAGCAAGCCTCTCTTTTTCTAATTCTCCTTGTGGGTAAAGCTTTTCGTGTTGTTCCCCATTTGGTCCGTTCTTAATTCTAGCTTTGTATGCTTTTAACCACATGTCTAAGTCATCTGGTTTTGGGTCAGCTATGATCCTGGTTTCTCTGCTTCTCGGATAAGCGGTGGAGTGGGAACTTCTTCCCGAGTCTCTCGTTCTTTATGCTCCTTACTGCTTCTTTTGTGTTTCTTATTTTCTTGACTTTTGTTTTTCATCCATTTTTTTTTTTAGCTTCTCTCTTCTTTCCTTCCATTTTTGCGCTTTTATGTTCTGGGTATTCTCATGTGGGTCCTGTGAATCTTCCACTATTTGAATTTTGGGGTTTATGGTTCTATTGTTTTCTTGTTCCCGATCCGGTTCTTTTTCTTTTCGTTCCTTCGTTTGAGCTCGTTTAATGGCCTTTAAGGGCACGGTGTATTCCTTATCACCTCCAGGCACTTCTATCACTTCAATTACATTAATAGGTGCAATGTCTTGGGCCTTAGTGGGATTCTTTGGGCAGTCTCTAAAAAGATGTTCCTTCCCACAATCATTGCAATACCATTCCCAAGTTCTAGGGAGGTGGTGGATTGTAAGGCCTAGTACATTCTCTAATAAAATGATGTCCTTCGCACCTATAACACGGTCCTCTCGGCACTAGAGGTCTAATGGATGGTCTCCCAGGTGCGGGTGCCTTGGGTGCAGAGTACATTAAAGTAGCCACCTCTGTTCCATAGGCATGGTCATAGCCTTCATATCCATGGTATGCCGGGTCATATGCTGGTTCATACTCAAACATATTGGTTTCATAGGGATAGTAATCTCCTTGGGATAGCTCATATCCAGGCTTTGCTGATTCTACACTGGTCATCGTTGAGGATGGTACTATGGCTCTTTCCAAGTTTTCCTCTAGTTGGGCATACTTAACAGGTACCACATGTTGGGGCTATGACAGTTGTGGTCCTAACACTGGTTGGGGTTGTGGATATTGTGCTTACTCATATGGTCTCGGTGCTCCTATTGGTGTTGGGTAGGAATTGTACCTGGGCATATCTCTACCTGGCTCTCTAGGTGGATATCCATATGGTTGATACTGAGGTGGTTGTAGAGGTTGTGCCTGCCTATTGAATGGGCAGTTTTTCGTGGTGTGATTGGTGTATTTTTGTTCTATGTGGCAATACAAGGCAACTCCTTGATGGGGCTGTCTATTGTAATGATATGTCTGCGGTACACCTGTTCCTCCTCGTACGCACAAGTGAGTGGGTGATCTCCTCCACATAGACTACATCTTTGTAACATAGGCACTCTTAAGGGTGGTTGTTGGTAATTTCTCTGTCCTTGGATTCCCAATTTCTTTGCGACCAGCTTCGCTAATTCCTCCACATTACTGGAGTTGGATGTAATTATACTCCGAGAGTCTTTTGATTTAGTGGGGCTGGGCGTACTCTTGAGATCATCCGCTAGGTTGTCCTCTAAGTCAATACATTCCTGCAAGCATTCGCTCAATGTTTGTAGCCTCTTTACGTATACTAGCGTTCTTAAGGTTCCGTTTGTTAATCCATCCAAGAATAATGAAATCATTTTTTGTTGAGTGGGTCTTTCTGCTGCTGGACATCTATAAACATACTGATTGAATCTTCGGGCAGTTGTTTTCACAGTTCATTAGGGTTCTGTTTAAAACTATGGATTAAAGATGCAGAATTGTGTTTAATCCCTCTCTTAGTGAATTCCCCAATGAATTCTTGAAAGAATTGCTCCATATTTCCAAATTGGTTGGGGTCTAATGGCTGGAACCAAGTCATATCCATTCCTGTGAGGGTGACTCCGAAAGACTCATACTGCACGAAGAAGTCGTCTACTTGTTTCGCTCTTAGAACTTGTTTAAATTCAGCAATGTGGTCATAAGGTTCTCCCAATCTGTCATAATGATTCCTCACGCATTTGGCCACCTGAATAGGTCTCAATCTTCTCATTGGTTTTGGCTGTCTAGGCATTACAAGGAAGGCGGGAACCGCTAGTCTAATTGGGGGTATTCCTGGCTGCACTCCTATTGGTGGTCATGGCCTTACTGGTGGTCGGTATTGATTTCCTATTCCAAGGTGGGTCTGATTGTGTGTCTGCACTCCTGGAGTAGCGAATTGTGTTGGAGATAGACGTTTGCGGAAGCACGCGAACAGCACAAGGAAGAAGAAGAAGCTTGGAGCACAACACACAATACTGAATGTATTACTAGAGAATGTACAAAGATAAGTAGCCCATTAGGGCAATAGGCATATATACAAGCCGAGGGAAAAAATCCTCCTAAAGAGGGAAAAAAGTGCCCCGGCGGTCCTAGAGTGTTCACACACATCACTACCTAAATATATCAACAAATCCCCCCTGGGAGTGATGCGGTGAACCAGGAGCTGGCACTCATGTATAAGGAAGTGCCAAGCTATGTGGAAATCACTCCACAAAAGGAAGTAAGCCCAAAGCTTTGCGGAAAGCTTCAAACTTCTCCCTAGGCAGGGCCTTCGTGAAAGGGTCTGCAATGTTCTCCTGCGTGGGCACATATGCCAAGCTGATCTCTCCAGCAGAGAACCTCTCCCTGACATAGTGATAATGCAACTCAATGTGCTTAGTGCGAGCATGGAACACAGGGTTCCTCGCAACTGCCAATGCGGTCTGACTGTCAGTGAAGATGGTGGTGGCAGAAGACTGGCCAACACCCAAATCAGCCATAAGGCGTCTGAGCCACACACACTCAACAGTCGCTGTGAAAGCTGCCCTATACTCAGCCTCACAACTGGAAGTGGCCACAGTAGGCTGCTTCTTGCTCAACCAAGATATACATGAGCTACCAAGCATGAAGCAAAAACCACTGGTCGACACACGAGTGTCATAGCAACCAGCCCAATCTGAGTTAGAAAAAGCATGCAAATCTGGCGGTAGTGATCCCCCCTTGGGATAAAACAACCCAAGTAGCCGAGTACCACTCAAGTAGCGAAAGATGTGCTTAATCGCTTTCCAATGCATGACTCCTGGGCAATGCATAAACCTGCTCATCTGTGAGACAGCAAACTGAATATCTGGCCGAGTAATGTATAAGTAAATCAAGCATCCAACAGCCTGCTGATAGAGAACAGCATCAAATGCATCTCCAGCATCATGAAGACTCAATCGTAAACCTGTCTCCATAGGAGTGGCAATAGTCTTACAGTCTTCAAGGCCAAAACGCTGCAATAATGTGTCAATATATTTCGTTTGACACAAAGCCATTCCACCATCAACGTGCATAAATTGAATGCCCAAATAGTGATGCAAATGCCCCAAATCAGACATCTCAAATGAGGCATGCAAATCAGCCTTAAAATCAGCAATATGTGTCTCAATAGGACCAGTGAGCAGCATGTCATCAACATAGACAACAATGATCAGAAGCACATCATTAGCACGTTTAACATATAAGGTGCTTTCAGTTGGACTGTTCTCAAAACCATGTGTAATCAGATAGGCATGTATCTTCTCATACCAAGCACGTGGTGCTTGCTTTAAACCATATAATGCCTTCTTTAACCTGCAAACCTGGTTTTCATGCCCTTTCTGCACAAAGCCACGGGGCTGAAAACATACACTTCTTCATGCAAGTCACCATTCAAAAATGTTGTTTTAATGTCCAACTGATGTACATTCCAACCATGATGGGCTGCAAGTGCACAAATGCTCCGAACAGTAGTCATACGGCATGTAGGTGCAAAGGTCTCATCAAAATCAATGCCTCTTTCCTGTGCATAACCCTTTGCAATAAGCCTAGCCTTATACCTGTCAACTGTACCATCAGGTTTACGCTTCAGCTTGTATATCCACTTAGTGCCAATGGCCTTCTTGCCAGGAGGCAAGTCACATAAAGACCATGTACCATTCTTCATTATAGCATCATATTCAGATTGCATAGCAGCCATCCAATTTTCTGAATTTTGTGCTTCATCAAAAGAAACAGGCTCATTCTCATCACAGAGACTAGATGCAACCATAGCATAGCAATCTGATGCAAAGGAGGCACTATGAGAGCCTCAACGAGTACGATATGACAAAGGTGCATCTAATTTCTTGTCACGCAAAGTCTGCACCAGCCATTTTGGCATAGTTTTTGCCTGGTCAATATCAGTTCTCTCATTAACAAGTGCATCATGTAAATCTGCATCAGAAATGGAATGATCTGCATCATCATATGAAACCTGCAAAGGCTGAGAACTTGCCTCATTAGGACCAGCACTAACCTGTCCACCTGTAAAAAGAGGCATCAAAGTATCATACATGTCTTTGGAGCTAACAGATGTCTCCTTAGTACATGAAATCAATGGCTGAATAACATCTTCCACAAAGACAACATCACGGCTAACCAGAATGCGTTTAGTCTGTGGATGATACAGACGATAGCCTTTACTTTCAGAACTGTACCCAACAAAAATACATTTTACTGCCTTATCATCCAATTTTCTGCGATGTTGTTCAGGCACTAATGCATATGCCAAACAACCAAAAACACGCAGATGAGCAACAGATGGCTTGCGGTCATGCCAAGCCTCATATGGAGTGATAGACTGCAACGCTTTAGTGGGACACCTGTTCAGTACATATGCTGCACACATGACAGCCTCAAGCTAGAAACTATGTGGTAAAGCCTGACTTTTGACCATGCACCTCGCCATCTCCATGAGTGACCTGTTTTTTCGTTCAGCAACTCCATTCTATTGAGGTGTATACGGCATTGTACACTGGTGTTTTATCCCACGTTCAGCCAGAAATGCATTAAAATCTAAAGACATATATTCCCCCCCTTGATCAGAACGGAGGGTGCCCATTTTACATGCTGACAGATTTTCAGCCAAAACCAAAAACTGTTTGAAGCACATGAACACTTCAGACTTTGCTTTGAGTGGATATACCCATGCATGCCTGGAAAAATCATCAATGAAAGTCACGAAGTAAAGGTAATTTCCAAAAGAGGGTGTCTGCATAGGACCACAGACATCACTATGTACAAGCTGCAATTTCTGCGTGGCCCGAACTGAACCATCTTTTGGAAAGGAAGAACGCTGCATTTTGCCCAAAATACAGCCTTCACAAACATGTTTTCCAGGTGCCTCAAGTTTGGGCAAAGAGGACACCATTTCAGATTTCTGCAGGCGTAACAAACTAGCAAAATTCAGATGACCAAAGCGTGCATGCCAAAGCTTTGCATCTGACATAGCCTGAGAATCATGAACTGCACATGCCGAATCATTCACAGATCTTTCATAGTATATGAGCTTATAGAGCCCACGACATGAAATGCCAGAAGCAATAATCACATCGCCATTTGAGAGATCATGGACTGTACACCTGTCATCAACGAATTTCACAACCAAGCCAATCTTGGCTAATGCAGAAACTGATAACAGGTTCTTTTTTATCCCTGGCACAAATAAAGCATCTGACAAAGTGAAAGAACTACCATCAGCAGTAGTCAGAATGATCTTACCAACTCCCATAACAGGATAAGAGGAGTTATTGGCACATGTGACAGTATTCCCTGTAGGGGCAGGCTCGAGTGAAGAGAAGAAACTGCGCTGTGAGGTAATATGTTTGGTCACCCCACTGTCAAAGTACCAAACATCTGAGTCTATTGCAGACATGCACTGATCATGAGAAGATGGGTCAAAACTGCAGACAGTAGTAAACGCCCATTCTTCTTCCTGCACAAGATTTGCTGACTCTGTTTTTGGTGTAGAGGCCTCTGCAACAACCATTCCAGCCTCTTTCTTCTTTGCCTCTTTAGCAGCCAGTTTTGGACAGTTCTTTATAATATGATCATTTCCTTTACAGTACTTGCAGAACAATTTCTGCTTTTCTGATTTCTTCTCATCTTTATCCTGGTTCTTCGATTGTGCAGCATTTGCAGATTTCTGCTTACTAGTAGAAGAGCTCCATTTTCCTTTGCCCTTCTGACTAGCCAGGAAAGCTTGATCTGCAACATGCATAATGGACCTGTTCTGTCTGGACTGATCTTCTTGCAACAGAACAGAGACTAATTCCTCAAATGACAAGGCATTCGGATTGCCTTTCATCATCAACCGAAGAGTAGAGGCAAAACTCTGATATGAATCAGGAAGACCATTCAGAACGGTCTGCACAAGTGAGCTATCTGGTATAACCTCATCAGCAGAAATCAATTGTTCCTTCAGGTCTTTGATCTTTGTAAGAAAACTGTCCATAGAATCACCTTCATTCATGTGCTCACTCTCCAACTGTTTTCGGAGGTAAGCAACACGAGCCTCATTCCTAGCCTGGTACAAAGTGGTAAGTGTATCCCAAGAATCCTTTGCTGTTTTGCAAGAGCGAATGTGAGGAATAATGGCACGTTTGACAGACAAAGCTATCAATGCACGTGCCTGGGCATCTCTACCATCCCAACGAATCTGCTCTGCAGTAGGTGCAACAGAAACAGCAGCACAAACAGGAATCTGCAGAATATCATCTTCGACACCATCTTCATCAGCTCCAACACCTGTATTTGCAGTACCTATCGTTACAGGTGTAACAGGACGTCTTTCAACACCCTGCACAATGTTCCACAATCCTTTTGCAACCAGTACATGTCGCATCATATAAGCCCATAATGGGTAGTTGGTACCATCCAACTTATCCTCAATAGCCAACATACGGAATACATCACTGCTTTCAGCCATGGCCGGTGACTAAAATACCTTGATGCAAAAATTTGACTGTATCTCAAAAAGTTGAACAGAACTGCCCATACAAGTTCTGCTAGACCTGTAGCAGACTTCGAGACGCTTAAACTGGCAAACAGAAACTGGTATATACCTTTGGCACAAAAGGAAAAAATAGCCTGCACAAGCGCTGTGATAGTGCCTTCGGAGGCCGAAACGAGCTCAGATCGCGATTTCGGCACCACAAAGCGAAGCTGTTTTGATCTCGAAAACACCCTGAGCATGCTCACCAAATTTCGTGCGAATCTGAGACTGCAAACGGAGGAGTGTCGACCGTGCCCTAGAAGAAGCGACGACCTGCTCTGATACCAATTGTTGGAGATAGACGTCTGCGGAAGCACGCGAACAGCACAAGGAAGAAGAAGAAGCTTGGAGCACAAACACACAAAACTGAATGTATTACTAGAGAATGTACAAAGATAAGTAGCCCATTAGGGCAATAGGCGTATATACAAGCCGGGGGAAAAAAACCTCCTAAAGAGGGAAAAAAGTGCCCCGGCGGTCCTAGAGTGTTCACACACATCACTACCTAAATATATCAACAAATTGTACGTGAGCACAGTTCGGAACACTCCATTGGCTTGTTTGTCCCGATATTGTGTGCTCTGCCTCTTGTTGGGTTCCGAAGGGGTTCTGAGAGGTGGTTGCCTACTCTCTCTTAGGGAATACAGGCAATCCCATGTATTTCAATTGAGCCTTCTCTATGGCATCTACCAACCAATACCTTCTTTGGTTCTTATCTAGGTATGTTATTATAGTCTCGTCTTTCGGATCCTTTAGTTCATAAAATGTCATCGGGCTTTCTTCT
This sequence comes from Ceratopteris richardii, assembly GCA_020310875.1. NCBI lineage: Eukaryota > Viridiplantae > Streptophyta > Polypodiopsida > Polypodiales > Pteridaceae > Ceratopteris > Ceratopteris richardii. The sequence continues at coordinate 134,406,154 of CM035409.1, forward strand.
CTTCCTTGAGTCGGTGAGTCAGTTTGAAGTAACAAGTCCAAACCATGGATCAAATAGACTTCCAGTAAGTATTCGTCTTGAGGTATCAAGTCCCCTCTCAAGACTCGCGTCACTTGGGACTTGCCTCTAGGGGTCGTCACTAACTCCTCAGGGTTTGGTCTCCCTGAGTTTTCTTGTCTCACTAACTCTCCCCTCTCATTGATCAAATCAGGGTATTTAGTCACTATGTAGATGTGACCCAGCTTGTCCATGTATGCTCCTCCTTCATACTTAACAGCCGGTCTGGGCACAATTGTTGCATCCATGGAAGTCACCATCCTAGCCACAGATCTGTTTAAACCATCCAGGTAGATGGGGATCTCCTGGGCATTAGTAGAAACGTACTGTAAAGAAGTGCGATACTCTCCTTCTACAGTGGTCATGAATTTTTTTCTGGGAGTGGGACCCTGCATGTCTTCTGAAGCCATGGGTATCTCTTCCGCTGAGTCACTAGAGGTGTCTGAATAGACAGAGCGGTGATTGACCTGAGCGGCACTTCCAACGGAAGATATGACACTTCTCCGGCTACTTGGCACCCTTCCTGACCTCAAGTTCATTCACCCTCCTGGGGCTCTCTAGGTCTCTAAAACTCTCCCTAAGTGGCTCCTCAAATGCCTTAAATTTACCTTTGAAAATGCTCCAAAATTTCTGGACGATACCACTTTTGGCGATATTGCACTAGGCGATACTACTCGTCAAACGATACGATACCAAATATTCTCACGATACGATACCTAGGGAGTCCACGATACGATACCAAAAAATTGGATGATACGATACTATGGTTACAGATGACACGATACCACTTTTACAGACTATACGATACTGCTACTGAGCCCGATATGGTACTGGACTTCTCATGATACGATACCAGTGCAGTTGGCGATACGATAATGCCAATTTGCACGATACGATACCTCCAAAATCGATGATACGATCTTGGGTGCACGATACGATACCAACTATGAGGGTGATACGATACCAAAAATCAACCGCAATACGATACTGAAATTTGGCACGATACGACACCTGAGTTTCGTGCGATACGATACTAGATTCGGGATGATACGATACTAAAAACTTCACGATACGATACCTATGCACTGGGCGATACGATACCAAAATCAACCGCGATACGATACTGAGATTTGGCACGATACAATACTAGCAAGTCACACGATACGATACCAATGCAAGTGGCGATACGATACCACCAACTTGCACGATACGATACTAAAATGGTATCGCGATATGATACTGAGAAGTGAGACGATACGATACCAAAAATGGACCACGATACGATACCTCTTTGGTAAAGTGCGATCGCGATACCAACCAGGCGATATGATACCACAAGTGGTATCGCGATACCAAGGCTGGTAATCGACGATACGATACTTCGGCGAGTATCGCGATACAAGGGAATTTTTGGTATTGCGATACCAAAAACTCAACCGATCGTGATACTCAAGCAAAAATACCTCCAAATTCAAAAAAAAAATTCCCCCCTTGCTCTTATCTCACCCCTCTTCACTCCTAGCCTACTGTCTCACTCAAAGAAGTTCAAAAACACTCTGTCCCGCCCCGCGATACCAGATGTGCGTTTAATCATGTGTGAGTGCACTTTTATTTTGCTATTGGAATCTTATGGGAGCTTACCTCTGTGATGTCCTGCTTGTGCCTTGAGCTCACTAGCTAGCTTTGAAGGCCTAGAGAGCGCGATACTACACACACAATGCAGATCGCTGCCTAGAGACGATACCACTTTCTGAGCAAATGAGAAATGATCTAAAATTTTTTGTTTTTATACTTTTTGGTGACTGAAACTTAACTACACTAATTTGGAATTTTTTTGGGATTTTTCTTGGTGATCTTGGCTTACTCCTACTCCACTTCTCTTCCTAACCTAACCCTAACTCTTTCTTATCTCCCTCTCTACTAACCCTAAACCTAAAAGCTCATTACACACACCTCCCGGATGTGAAGTAACAAGTGCTGAAGTGGTTGACTACTTGCCACTGAACAAGTTCACTTCTACAAGTACGATTTCGTCACTCTTGAGCTATAACCATCACGAAGGCACCTTGTTTGAGTTGTTCCCCAACAACGGTGCCAAAAACGTGTGTAACTAAGTCAAGAAGTTTTAGGGACTTGTGCCAAAGAGACTAAATCTCATTTGCCACACAAGTGCATATAGTGGGGAATTGACACACGTTTATTTGTCAATCGGATGAACCAACCTAACCAAGCATATGAGGACTTGTGCTCACGTGATGGAAAATGAAGTGGTTCAGCTCACATGCATGAGAAAAGACTAACCTATCTCTCCAACTCACTTAACTACCGAAAGTGTCTCTCGCAATACCACTTACAGTAGTTTTCACGAAATCGAGGACTTCTCCCAGCTCAGAACTCCGAATATGTCCAGTAGTAGATTGATTTTGAAGCTCTCAATGAGATGCATCTATTGGAAGTAGTTTCACTCGTTTCTGACAATCGTGCTTCAAGTTATGACCAAAACAGTGAATGGCGAGAAGCACACACACTCACTCCACAACTCGTACTAGCTCACACACACTACAGTAGCTCAAAAACAGTGGGGAGGGGTAGACAACAGTCCTACACACACATTCCAAGCATTCACACACACCAAAGATCATAGAGAAGGTAGAAATCTGCAAGAAAGAAGCAAATTCGAAATTCTCAAGCTCTTCTTCTTCACAATGGAAAAAAGTGTTTACAAAGAGTCATCAAGTGACTTATATACATGTGCCCTAAAAATGGTCCTTTCACACAAGAGACCGGCACTTTATTAACTAAAAGGTGAATTTCTTACTAATTTACAAGGAATATATTACAATGATCTGGGGTTATGCATCTAGAGGACTCCTCTAATGCATTTACATCGGAGAATATGTCACACAATGGCTAAGATACAAAAATAAAGTGTCCAAATCGGAAAAATTTTGGGGCCCATCTTTTTTCTACCTTTTGCTCTTCTTAGCTCTGCAACAGTAAGTAAGAGTGTACATGCAAACAAGTAAGAGTGTGTGGAGGGGTGTGCATGTGTGAATGTGTGTGTACGTGTGGGTGCGAAATAACGAAAGGACCGATGGTGGCTATGGTCAGTCGCGCACAAGAGTACACCGGAGGGAACCCAGTTCAAGTGAATGGTGAAGACAAGATTCCTAGGCAAAGGGATTTGGATGAAGAAGAAGAGGTGGAGGTCCTTCCACCAATTACACGAAAGTTTGTACCAAGAGTTCCACCATTTCCAGAAAGGCTAAAAGTCCAAGAGAAGTTGCCAAAAAAGAAGCAAGCAGAAGCGGGAATGGACATTGTACAAAGGCTTGCCGAGACCGAAGTCACCTTGGATTTGGCCACATTACTAAGGTGTTCGCCAACTTGCAGAAAGCAATTCTACAATGAGTTTATCAACAAACCAAGGAAAGCGAAAAGAAAAGAAAAAGTGGACAAGGTGGTCTTAGGGGCGATCCAAAGTATTACGACTCAAGTGGACTCGAATGCCCCTGCAGTCACAGTGGAGATCAATGGATATGCAGTCCCAGGCACGCAATTGGATAGCGGAGCCGCAGTGAACCTAATGACAAAATACATGATGAAAGCGTTGGGATTGACACAACTGGAAGATACCCCAATGTCTCTCCGAATGGCCCACCAGACGAAGGTGAAGCCTACAGGATTAATACGAAATGTGCAAACTATTGTTGGTGGGATCGAATTCTCCGTAGACTACTTGGTTGTGAGACCAAGATCCACTGAAACTACATTTTCTATATTATTGGGGCGACCATTGCTGATGCAGGCTGATTGTGTACATGACTGGAGGACGGGGTTTATCACTATTGGGCCCAAAACCGATCGAATACAAATGCAAGTGACCCCTAAGGAAGATGCCAAGAAAACGGTCCCAATCAAAGAGCTAGAAAAGGTGGCTGAAAATGATGTGCGTGAAAAAGTACGTGAAAAGTTCTCTCTGAAAGTAGAAAACTACAAAAGTCTTTTGCAAGATGGATTTAACTTACAAACAACAAAGCAAGATCAAACAAAGATGGGTGAATATGTGCTTCCAACCTTATATGATGATGACTCAGATAGGGAGCTATTAGGGTTTTTTGAAGGAGTCAATGAATTTGAGCGTTACACGACAAGCATGGACTCGGACGCAAAGAAGACGAAGGGAGCACAAGGATCATCTGAAGAAGTGAAGAGTCAATCGGCCACGCAACAGAAGGCGAAGAAACTTGGAATAGAGGTGGTTACTTTTCAAACTAAAGCTCCAAGAAAATGCCAAGAATCAATGGAAGTTAGGGGCAGTGAGACATACGTGTCAGAGGTGGTCGAAGAGATGAAATCAAAGAATGCAAGATTGAAAGACAGAAGGGGAGTCAGTGAACTAATAGTTCGGGATGTATGCACACTGGGAAGCAAATGCATGGATCAAAAGACTTCGGCAATGGACTATGATGAGAAAGTGGAGTTGGAAAAAGAGAAGTTGATTCAGTTAGGTGCAAAGGAAGAAAAGTGGTGTGAAGAGGAACAATCAGTTAGGAGTTGCGATGAATCTCTAGTGGTAGTTGTAGGGGAACCACAAGTTCGAGTTGGTGAAGAAAACAACGAGAAAGGCCCAGGCAAGGAGTCAGGGAAGGAGGAGCCTAGAAGCAGGAGTAGTACGAATGAAAGAGCCAAGCACGAGCGAGGTCAAGGCGATCATGATGGCGAAGATACAACGGACAAGAGCATTCAGAGTATGCATGAAGAGAAAACTTCGAGGAGTCAGATAGACAAAGGACATGCTAGGACTAGTGACAGTACGGTGAAGGATGAAGCTCATACCAAGGACGCTGCTAGATATTGCACAAGGTCCCAAGAGACGGTGGTTTTTGTTTTGAGGTTGCTTCAAAAGAGATGTCAACAAAAGAGAAGCAAGAGAGCTAGGTTGAAGAGTTCCAAGAACAAGACATAAGAATGGACGTTGAGGATACGGAGTCCCCTTTTGACAAAGACCACTGTACAAGATCAAGCTGATAACCGAGAGCGCAAGAGCCTATATATACATATGATCCTTTTTGTCGAGCATCTACCTAGAATAGGATTGCGAAGAGCTAACGTTGAGTGTCATTTTACAGATAGGTAGCAAATAAGCACACGATGCCTGATCGGGCACAACAACAAGCAGAATTCGAGCTAGTACTTTATTTTGCAGATCAGGCCTTTTTGAGTATGGAGATATATGCAGAGAACTTGTTCACTGAATACGACATCGGGGAAGCGCATTGGTTGGTCAAGTTCCTCAATCAAGGTTTGGGTGTCGAATTTCCATTTGTGCAGTTTGAACAGTATTTGATGTATTGGACAAGAATCATCGAGGATAGATATTTTTATCACGATTCCACTAGAGATATGGCGGTAGACGAAGAGGGTTTATGTTGGGCTTGGGCGGACCAATTGGTCATAGGCAGCGATGACGAGGCTCCTGAGGCGGAGCCGGATTTGCCTTCCTAGAGAGTACTGATTTGGGAGGTGGACGTGGCTAGCTAACAGAGTCTCGAGTCAGTCTTACACCAGAGTCATTGGAAGAGAGGCCTCACGAGGGGATGAACAGCTAAGTGTCAGTTAGTTAGGATGTAGGCAGTCAGATATGCCATTTGAGTGTCGTGTCTGAGGAAGCAAAGACAACAGGAAGATCAATCTATCAAGAGTCTATTTTAGTTGTGTTTTTTGTATGCTTTCTGTGTGGGATAGGTGGAGAAGCACTCCTTTCTATCTCTCCCTAACTCTCAGGGTTCTTTTGAGGGGAACAAAAAAAAAGAAAAGAAAAGAAAAAAAGAAAAAAGAGAAAAATACAAAACAAAAAGAAAAAGCAAAAACATCGTGTCTATATGTGTGCCAGCATGCTATGTCGGGCTAGTGCATTAGGGAAAAAAATGGACCTTGCATGGGCCTTGTAAGGATTCCTAATTTTTAGGGAGTAAATTTCTTAATCCATGAGATTAGGAGGCCACTTCAAACCACTAGTTGTATTGCATAATAAAATAATATTTCAGGAACTGTTTTTGTTGAAGTCCCACGTCGTCAGAATTTGTGACCTTTGGATTGATTTAATCGACGATCTATGTTGATAGATTGAAAAGTTAGAGAGAGAGAGGGAGCATTAAATGTTGTGGGAGTGAGCACAGTTGCTTTGCACACTCTCTGCACCTTTTCCAAGTGTTGGATTCGACAAAATCGGACGATCGCCCATGAATGGGGCTGAGACGGAATCGCACACAAAGCAGAGCCTTTGGATCTTTTGCTCATCCAATGATCAGCATAAAAAGGCACCCAATCTCATGTATATGAACAATCTTAGCCATCAGATCTTGTTCTCATCCAAAGGTTGCAGATGCAAGCGCTTGTCCTTCATGGAATTCAAAGTACAACATCCGATTTTCAGCCCGATCGATGGTGGAGAAACATTCACGCTGTTCGTAATGATTGCACTTGTTAGTCGTTAAACTTCCGCCTTCAGACTCAACACACTTTCAAGTTCAGACGTCCGCATCTTTCCTAACATTAAGTTACCTCTTAGCCACGTGGGTCCTTGGGAGTGGTAGGGGTCTGTTAGACAGAGGCCCTGTGCTATTTTCCCAATTCATTACACATTCATAATTGCTCTTCGCGTCTTAGCATAGTGCATGACTCTGAGCAACTGATGACTGTTCGATGTACTGGACTTAGAATTCCCGAATTAATCTTGCTATAGTGATCTGAGCAGTAATCCGGTGACTTGTGTCTAATAGAATAATCTACTTCAGTAACGAAGATCACCTAATACGTACTTCTTCAGAACAGACAGGTATACCAACCACATATATATACCCTGAAGTTATGCAACTCATCGTATGCCAACCTCGAGCAACAAACTTCCTGACAACAATCGACTCGTCACAGACTTAACAATGTCTTACTCGCACTCCAACCATTACAGATGCTAGTCTTCCTATGATCGGAATCAACAGTGAACTTAGACTACTGCATCGAACTTGGTCACTTACAAAAATGTAACACGCAAACAGTCGGGGCTACTTTTCACGATTTCTCGTTGATCATACTAACTGACAAACAACACACTGCAACTTATTAACACTCAGAGACACACTTAACCATTACAGAACAGATTCGTAACACAAGATTACTAATTCGAAACTCTGCACTATGGTGCGAATAAGCGACTAGACGGAGCACAGAGCAGAACAGAACAGAACAGAGTAGCATTCACTCTTCTCAATGACATACATACTACAAACAGTACGCTTACAATTCCCTAAAAAGTGGCTCTCGGCCACTCTTTTTTCATTTCCTTATATAGAAGATTTTTTTACAAGGGTGCGCGAATCTTTAGTTACCTGCGCGTTTCTCGAAAGGTTCTTTTACATTTAAGACGCCTGTCCTAGTACATTTGTCCTTATTCGGTGGCCGTCTAACACTGGCACGCACAGTGGACTCGAACCCGCAGGTTCCTATGGTTCTGCTACAAGTCCTTCTAAATACATGTTTCGGGCGAGCCTAAACGTTCGGGTGATTTTCTTTTTAATGGTTTCTATCATCTGAACTAAAGTATTTGGTTCTAATAACTGAGCATCCGTTCTAACGGAGCTAATAGCTATGGCTTGGGTTAACAAAATTTCGGCCTGGGTCTGTAAGAAGGCCTCTTGTAAATAGAATTCGTTGGATAATGCAGCATCCCGGGATGTCTTCATTTCGGTGACTTTCTGCTGCATATCCGTGACTCGATCCTTCTGATTTCGCACTTGGTTATCCAGTCGCTCGAGTTGCTGGTTTTGAAATTCGATCGTTTTGGAGTATGCATCTCGTTCTCTTCGAGCATTTGCCAGATCTTTTTGGTATTTGGCTTCCCTGGTTAATTGGTGTCTCAGCATTCTATTCACCTCGTCCAAACATTCGTGGGCTCTTCGTAGCTCATCTTTGACTTGTTCTGCTTCTCTCTGTTGGTCTTGATTTTTCTGGATGGTTTCCTGCAATTGGGCCTTCGTTTCTTCGACCAATTCTTCAAGGGATGAGCTGATGTCTTCTTTTTCTTGGAGGGCGGTCTTCAATTCCCGGATTTCTTCGTGTGTTGCGTGTAATAGCTGGTCTTTGGCGGCAAGCTGCTCCAGTGCTGCATCCCTTTGCTGTATCACGGCCTGTTGTGCCAAAAACTGTGCTTGGAGATCTGCTAATTGTGTCTGTAATTGATGATTCTCTGCTTTTACGGCGTCGACTTCTTCTTGGAGAGGGCTGATGTCGGCTTCCAGGAGGTCGACTTTATGCTGTAGGTCTTGCCGAATGGTATTTGCGACCTCACTAAGTTGTACTGGAAGTTGTTGTGAAAGGGTGATGAGCATTTGGCCCATGGCTGCCAGCTCGGAAAAGACCGGAATGGCGGGAAGGAGAAGGGGGTGTTACGATTGTGCGGAGGTTTGTGTTTGGATTTGGGGGGATGTCGGGGACGAATAGTTGAGGGAAGAAGAAGAGGATTCAGAAATGGGTGGGGGGGGAGGGTTGACTGGTGGGGATTGACGACCAGGGGATGCAGTGTGAGTTCCCTGATTGACGGGTTGGTGTTCACTTGTAGTATGGGCGGTGGTGGATTCGACGGCCTTCAGTAAAGTGTTGAGTGCGCTGTCTGCCACTTGTTGTTCGTCTTCTCGTCGTTCTGATGCTTCTTCGGTTGAGACTAGTTCTATTTCTGTGTGATTCTGCCGGTCATGGTGATCGGTCGATGATTCGTTGTGGATGGAAGTGGCTGTGTCGTGGAAGGTCTCTTCTTGTTCTTCGTTTCGGGTGTCTTGATTCTTTTCGACGGATCCTTGTGCTTCGCTTTCTGAGGAGCTGATTCTGATTCTCTTATTGCGGAAGAGTTGGTTGATCTCCTCATCTTCTTCTTCATCGTCATCGAGTGGTTGGCTTGATTCTTCGTGCCTAAGTACGGGACCTTGGGGTGGTGGTTGTGCGGCAAGGATGGCTGGGAAGAGGAATGATATGATATGGGGAAGGCGAGAACGCAGGGTGGTTCCCTTTTGGAGTTGCTTCACTATAGCTACACACTCTTTATGGATTCTAAGAAAAAGTACGAGGCGAAGTTCACGGGTTCTCGGGCAGCTAGATCTAAGGCGGAATAGAAGGGTCGGGAAATGTCGTAGGTGCGCTTCTGCAGGTTGAGTATGGGGACTAGGAATTGCAGAGCAGATCGTTCGGGTTTGGGGCGACAGAGAATGGCGTATTCGTTGGACGAAGAGCGGGGGAATAGTTCGGTCATGCAGGCGGGGGAATACTAGGGCCATTTTCACGCCCTTGCGGGTTGAGGTGGTAGGCTTCAGTGAAGGCTTGGAAGGTGACGACTGTTCGCGAAGGGAGAGAGAGGAATACCCATTGGCGTTCGGTGGCGGGGGACTGAGCAATGGCGGTGATGATTTGCGCGAAGAAGGGATGGGCTTCCACTGAGTGCCAAGGCAACTCAGCGAAGTTGGCCAACCCTCTGCAACGCAGGTATTCACCTACCTCGGTAGGGATACCATCGCGGAAGGCAGCATAGTTTGCTATCGCGTCCATGGCGTTTACTGAGACAGACTATGAACACGGATGCAGAATGCACGAGTGCTCAGAATACTAACATACAACACAATAGCATTTTCGGCGCTGTCGACAGAGTTAAGTAGGAACAACACAGTGGGGAGGAAAAAGGGGTTGGGTATCATTGTGCAGTGCGGGAATGATGCTTGTTTTCATGCAGGCGTGCGTACTCGAGTGACTGGTAAGGGGGGGCGGCTGGTCACATAAAGATTGTACAAAACACGGCTATTTATAAAAAGGGAGAAAGAAAAGAGAAAAAGATTAAACAAAACGCGATCTACTGCCGACAAATTTAATGCGGGCTAGTGGCGTGATGATATGGCCGCAACTTCGACCCATTGATTACTTTTGGGAGTGGATTTCCGGTCAACGTAGTCAACCGAAAAGTTGCCGGACCGATTTGTTCTGAGATCTTAAAAGGGCCAAACCATCGTAGTTTGAACTTTCCGGCTGCTCTATCCAACTTTGCGTTGTAGAAGAGTACGAGCTGGCCTACCGAAAAGATTGGAGTTTTCAAGTATCGATCGTGTGTCTTGGCTTGCCTTAGTTGTACTTCGCGCATGGTTAAAAAGTTGAGCCATCGGTGCTCATCAAGTTCTCTGAGTGCGTCCATTCATGCTGTTAGCGAATCTTCCGGTAGCATCTTCTGAGTGATTGCTACACGCAGACTTGGGATGACTACTTCCATGGGTGCTATTGCTTCTAAGCCATAAGCTAGTTTGAAAGGTGTCAAGCCTGTTGTTACCTTATATGTAGTTCGGTATGCCCATAATACTGCAGGTAGTAGTTGATTCCATCTTTCCGGTGCTTCCATGATCAGTTTCCGGAGGATATTCAACAGTGATTTGTTTGTACTTTCGGCCAAACCATTGGCACGAGGGTAATACGAAGAGCTGAGTTTGTGCATCACCTGGAATGATTGGGTGAGTGTCTTCATTAATTGATTTACGAAGTGAGTACCTTGATCTGTCACTAATTCGAGTGGTAAGCCAAATCGTGGGAAGACATCATTTAGCAGACATTTTGCTACTGCAACCGCTGTAGCAGACCGTAAAGCCCAAGCTTCTACCCATCTCGTTGCGTAGTTTGTACAGGTTAGTATGTATCTGTTGTTACTCAAGACTGCTGGAGGTGTGATTGGACCGATAAAATCTAATCCCCATTTTTGAAATGGTTCTAATGGCATGACTGGCTGCAAGGGAAAGAAGTGTCGTTGCAACGGTTGTCCCGTCCTTTGACAGTTATCGCAGTGTTTGACAAATTGGGCCACATCTCTGTACATCGTTGGCCACCAGAGACCTCCTTGCAGAATTTTTCGGTGGGTCAAATCTGTGGCAAAGTGACCACCAGTAGGGGTCGAGTGAGCCATTGTGATGACTGAGTTAATTTCATGCGGAGGAACACATCGAAGTAAGATTCCGGTGTGATCTACATAATATAGTTCTCCAGTAACTAACCGGAATCGGCGGCTAAAGACTGCAATTTTCCTTCGTACTGCCTTGGCTGTCTCGGATGGAAGACATCCTTCGGTGAGAAAAGTTAAAATCTGATCATAATATGTAGGTGGTGCTTGTAATTCGGTAGTCTCATCAGTCAGTGGCTCAGAACTATAGATCGCTGGAGTCGTGTCATCTATGCCTATCGGAGCTTCACCGGAATCTAGACGAGATAAGAAATCTGCTAAGGCATGTGCATTTCCGAGTCGGTGAATGACTTCATAATCGAATTCCTGCAAGAGTAGCACCCATCGTGCTAGTCGTCCGCCTAAATGTTGTTGTCTTACTAGATAGATGAGGGCAGCATGATCCACATGGAATGTGAATTTTCGGCCTAGTAGATAATGTCTGAACTTTTTGATGGAGTAAATTAATCCTAGACATTCCCTTTCGGTGGTAGAATAATTCTTTTCTGCAGGTGCAAGCCTTCTGCTGGCATAATAGACAGGGCGAAACCACTTATGTGTTTGCTGCATCAGAATACTGCCGATCGCAATATCTGGAGCGTCGACAAAAACATGGAACGGATTGTCCCAATCCGGTGGTTGTAAGATTGGTGCCTGTGTCAATAAATACTTGAGTCGATCAAATGTGGTTTGGCATTCTTGAGTCCATTCGAACTGTCCGGGAGTTTTGGTGATTAGTCTGTTCAGTGGTACAGCCAGATGAGCAAGCCACCGTAGGTGTCTGCCATGCCACTGTACTTGACCCATGAAACGCATTACTTCTTTTGGAGTAGCGGGTACTGGGACTTCTAAAATTGCTGAAATCTTATCTGGGTCTACTCGAATACCTTGGGCAGATACAATATGACCAAGTAGTTTGCCACACGAAACAACAAACACAGATTTGTTTGGGTTAAGGCAGAGCCTGTACTCTCGGCACTTTTGAAAACAGCATCGTAGATGAAGCGAATGTGCCATCATCTTCCCAAAAATCGAGAAGTCATCGAGATATACTTGCATAAATGAAGTGAGATAAGGAGAGAAAATCTCCTGCATACATCGTTGAAAGGTGCTTGGTGCATTTCTTAATCCAAACCACATTACCGTACAAGCAAAGACACCCCAATTGGTAATGAAGGCAGTTTTTGGTATATCTGCTTCAGCCATTCTAACCTGATTGTAACCACTGTATCCATCTAAGAATGAATACATTTCATGTCCTGCTACCCTGTCGAGCATGGAATCCAAGAAGGGGATCCGGAAAGGGTCTGGTATGGTTGCTGCATTTAATTTTCGGTAATCCATGCAGATTCGTAGTTGCTTATTTTTCTTTGGCACAATCACAATTGGTGAGATCCATTCAGCATGCTCCACTGGTACGATGAATACGACTTTTAATAATCTATCAAGTTCGGCTTTTACCTGTGATGCATAATTGGGATTCATCCGGTAGCTGGGCTACTTATTCGGTTTAGCTTCAGGCTTCAACATGACTCTGTGCTAATAGATGCGTGGATCTAATCCTTTCATATCTTTGTAATCCCATGCAAAGACGTCTGAGAATTCACGAAGAAGTCGAATCAAGTCAGTTTTGAATGATTCCGGTAAGTTTTGCCTTATCTTTACAGGTCGCGGATGATCTTCATCTCCTAGATTGTACGTGGTCAACTGGTCTTCGGAGACATAAAACTGTTGCGGTTTCTCTGTATCGTCTGTTGACTTGAACAGCGATTGTAATTCATCGTCATGTGTTGAGACAGTATCTTCCTGCTTAGTTTTTTCGGTGATCGATACAATTGTACAAACTGAAGTGCTCCAGTTATCTATCACGGACTGTAGATCAACAGTCCCTAAGGTCATTAAATCAGCGTTATTCTTCAGAAATTCCTCTTCTTCATCATCTGATAGTCCATCTAACATGTGGACTGGTTCAGCAAAATGTGGTCTGGCGTGAAGTTTGCAAGGTTGTATACCATCTAACTTTACCACATATCTACGGTTGGCATCTTTGAACGTAAGCTCTTGTGCAGACCAGTCCTGTATTACCTTCGCATGCTTCAGCCAAGGTCGACCGAACAGAAGGTTGTAATCCAAAGTGGATTCCGGTAGATCTAGTATAACAAAGTTCATTTTGAAGGTCGTACCTTGTAAAGTAATGGGTACATTTTGCACAAGTCCTACGGGATGGACTCTAGATTGATCTGCCATTCTGACAAAAAATTGAACTGGTTCGATTCCGATCCATCCTAACCTATTGCATAAGGTTGTAGTCGCAATGTTAACACCAGAGCCCCCATCAATCAATACCTGCATAATTTTATGATTCTTATACCATACTGTAATCAAGGGAACTGAATGATCAACCGTAGAATCAGGTTCCGGTTGTACTGTTGTTGTTGCAGGAATACAAGAAGGTGCCGGACTAAACTGTTGTTGGAACTGTTGTCGAATCCCCGGTACCAATGCCAGTAGTTGGCCTAGAGGCAGGGTGATAGATTCCTTGGATAAAATTTCCCAGGCCTGTTGAGATTGGTTGTCCTCCTCCTTTGACCTTGAGGTCTCTGCTGATGCAGAAGTATCTGCTGTTATGTCTACTGCTGGTGATGGCTCCGCTGCTGCTTCCTTTTGTTGTGTTCCTTCCTTTGTCGATGAAGCCTGGGTCACCGGAATAGGTTCTGGAAACACTGGTGGTTCTGTTACGGTCCAGTGACTAGCCTTATTATACATCCTATGTTGTTCTCGTATCCTAGGTTCGAATATTTGTGTTGTCGACTATAGTTGTTTACCGGATCGGGTCTGGACTGTAGTAGTCTGTGTTTCTACCGGTGTGATTTGTACCATGTTGGCCATTGGGTTTTGTCGCTCCTTCTTCCTTTGATCATACTCAGCTGCATCTTTGCAAAATCTTCTAATGTGCCCGAATTCACCACAAAAATGACAGCGTGGCGGTGGTAAATTGGGATTTTCCAGTGGTGGTCCGTTCTGCCAGCGGTTTGCATTATAATTGTTGTTCCTCTGTCCTCGGTAGTTCCGATATCCTTGTGGTTGATTGTTTCTCAGTTGCGGAGGTACATAGTGATTCGCTGGCTGTCCATGTTCTTGAATGACTGCATTGACGGTTGCTGTTCCCTGTACTCTGGAGTTGTAGACACAGTTTCCGGTGGTGTGTCCGGCAGTGTTGCAGATAGCGCAGAACGTTTGATTTAGTGCACAATTGGCACTAGTATGACCTGAATTTTTGCATGTGTTGCAATACACTTGTCTGGTTATATCTTCAGTCATAGTTTTGTTCGTTTTTAACCACTCTAGATCTTCTGTAAATCCACCGATTTTGGATTCCAGTTGCAAAGCCATGGCAATGACTGCATCCAGCGTCATAGCTCCGACACATCTTATGATCATGACCTGTTTCAATTGTGGGGTTAGGCCATTGATGAACCACTGAGTGATGACATCATCCGGTAAGTTAGCGTGAGCCTGTGGTATCTGTCGCAAGTGTGTTCTAAAAAGTGTAGCATATTCCTGGACAGTCTGATTTGCCTTCTGTCGGTTATTCTGTAAATAATCAAAGATTTCGGCGGGATTCTTCTTTAGCCTGAATCGTTGCAGAAAAGCGTCTCGTACTGCGTCATAGGTACCGAAATGATTAATGTCATATTCCGTAAGCCATCTGGCTGCTTCATTGACCAGTGTAGATTGAAAAACAATGGCCTTATATGCCTGATCCGATGGATGGTTAAGAACTGCATAACTGATCTCGAAAGTGCGTACGTGAGCATCCGGATCATCTCCTAGGAATCCACCGAATTTCGTGTATGTTACTCCTGTTGGAGGCGGCCTTGGTTGACATAACTTTTGTTGCTGTTGTTGTCCGTTCATTGTGAGTGTATTAGGCCTTTCTTCTGTATCTTGAGGTTGATTGGTTGAACTATCGGAACTTGTATCGCCGGATGGCGTGCCTTTCGGTGTGCTGTTTTTGCTTAGGATGCTTTGGATCTCTGCTTCGAACAGCTTTCCTTCCTTCTGGATGTCCAATATCCTAAATCTTTCTTCCAAGCACGCTGGTTGGGCTGAGGATTCCGCAAAAAATGCTAAGCCTTGGCCGACAGTTGGTGTTTCTATCACCGGAATGAACTAAAATTGTGCCAGAATGCAGTGTTTTTCCGCTTTTACCGATCTCTTTTCCTAGAGTGTTTCTGATCGTGGATAATTCTGAATCTTGATCCAATATTGTTAAACTGGTTTCCAGCGGTGTCTTGGTAGATTTTGGAATTACTATATCTTCGATAGGCTGGGTCAAAGTATCACCAGAGTGTACCACAGGCGTTGATCGTTCCACCGAAATATGACCGGAATTAATTCTAACATTCTTAACTTGCTTGACCACTGGGTCGGGCCGCGTTATACCTTCTTCTACTAGGTTTGTCTTTAGTACTTTACGTGTTCCAGCCTTATGGTTCTTAGGATACGTTCCGCCAGACCGAGTAACCGGCATGTATCATTGCGCAGTAGCACTATCTGAGCAGTTGGCAACAACCTGGCTCTATTGCTACCGTCAGTCAATCGAACGATAAACGTGACGTTTGATTCTGACAAACAGCTGGCACTCTAATGCCACTTTCTCACAGATAACTGGCAATCTGGTGCCACTTTCCCACAGACGGCGCCAAATGTTAGTCGTTAAACTTCCGCCTTCAGACTCAACACACTTTCAAGTTCAGACGTCCGCATCTTTCCTAACATTAAGTTACCTCTTAGCCACGTGGGTCCTTGGGAGTGGTAGGGGTCTGTTAGACATAGGCCCTGTGCTATTTTCCCAATTCATTACACATTCATAATTGCTCTTCGCGTCTTAGCACAGTGCGCGACTCTGAGCAACTGATGACTGTTCGATGTACTGGACTTAGAATTCCCGAATTAATCCTGCTATAGTGATCTGAGCAGTAATCCGGTGACTTGTGTCTAATAGAATAATCTACTTCAGTAAACGAAGATCACCTAATACGTACTTCTTCAGAACAGACAGGTATACCAACCACATATATATACCCTGAAGTTATGCAACTCATCATATGCCAACCTCGAGCAACAAACTTCCTGACAACAATCGACTCGTCACAGACTTAACAATGTCTTACTCGCACTCCAACCATTACAGATGCTAGTCTTCCTGTGATCGGAATCAACAGTGAACGTAGACTACTGCATTGAACTTGGTCACTTACAAAAATGTAACACGCGAACAGTCGGGGCTACTTTTCACGATTTCTCGTTCATCATACTAACTGACAAACAACACACTGCAACTTATTAACACTCAGAGACACACTCAACCATTACCGAACAGATTCGTAACACAAGATTACTAATTCGCAACTCTGCACTATGGTGCGAATAAGCGACTAGACGGAGCACAGAGCAGAACAGAACAGAACAGAGTAGAATTCACTCTTCTCAATGACATACATACTACAAACAGTACGCTTACAATTCCCTAAAAACTGGCTCTCGGCCACTCTTTTTTCATTTCCTTATATAGAAGATTTTTTTACAAGGGTGCGCGAATCTTTAGTTACCTGCGCGTTTCCCGAAAGGTTCTTTTACATTTAAGACGCCTGTCCTAGTACATTTGTCCTTATTCGGTGGCCGTCTAACACGCTAATCTTGGACGCTTATTCTAAAAGAAATCCAAGGGAGGAGGATCAAAGTTGCCTTGACTTTTGCCATTTCACCTTCACCTTTAGATCTTCAAGCAATCCAAGGGTTCTAAATGATTTGCAAGCTTTTCAAAACCACTCTCAAAAAGAAACCCACGAGTTTTTCCATGTTTTCTCATGGTTGACAACCCAAAAACAAGGGAAGCCTATGCCTAGCCTATGTGATTAAGCGACTAGACTGTGTCCACCACCCTCCTCTCATTGGTTGATGCCTAATCACTCCTTAATCTAAAAGGCCCATGTAGGGTTCATTTTTTCCCCTAATGAGGCGAGCAGATTCCACCTGACTGGGCAGTCAGGACTGCGAATCGACGCTAGTTTCGCCACTGTCTGGTATGTCTATATATGGTAAGCCTTTTTTGTGATGGTTGGAATTTTTTTTGATGGAGAGTGCAGGAACACACGTGAAAGGCCAAAGGAAAAAGAGTGCCATGGATGGTAAGTAAGGTATGAAGTGATCGAGTCAGTGAAGTGGTAACAAGGATGTAAGCATGGTTCTTGTGACTCTATGTTTGGGAATAGCTTGGTGAAAGGAGTGTAAGTATATGAATATGGTTGAGAACATGGTATGCAGCATGGTTCATATGTGTGTTTGCATAGGCTTGCATGTGGCATGATGAAGAGGAGATGTGAGATAGAGAAGAAGTAAAAGTTGATTGCATGAGGACATGGAAATGAATGTGGTTGTCATATGTGTTTCTTGGAATGCATGAAGAGATGAGTATGTGTGAGAATGTGTAATTCATGATGTGGATGTGTGTGCATAATGGTATGTGCTTGGATGTGGGAAAGCATAGACAAGGTGAGTGAGTGAATAGGAGAATGGAAGTGAGCTGCATATAAATGTAGAAGCATGTCATCATTAATGATAAACTGGTTACATGTTTTTGAAGAGAGCTAATCCTTGGCTTGAGTGCAGGCACACATTCGCTCGTCGAGGACTACTTCGCGAGCAGAACAGGGGAGTATGTTAGCTCAGTAAAGGGTCAGTTTTTATGCACGAATGTGTTTCTATCTGGCAGAGAATCTACTTGATTGTAAGTATTTGGAGGAAGTAGGTAGGACATTGGGGACAGATGTTGCTCTTAGCAATGCCTTGGTGGACATGATATTGCCAACAACAACAAAGCTTGGTACATTTCAAGTAGATGAAGTGGGGAGGTTGCTCCCAGTGCAGTGACCCTAGCCAGCATGTTGAAGGCTTGTGGGGATGTTTAGATACCCTTCTCATAAATCTCTGTTCTATGCGGTCTTAGGATGTGGGACTCAATTACTTGCCTCGACTACATTCATTTTCATATTTACTTTGGTTGGATTATTTTAGCCTTACAACAGGGGTGCTTTATATAATGCTCTGGTTATTATATATGTTTTGAAATCTAGGATTGCGGGATACAATGCACTTCATTCTATTGGCAACTTGGAGGAACAATCGGGTTTGCAATCCATCGCTTATGGGTTGTTGTTCTGCAGTCCACTATTGCCATCGTGTGCAGTTTGATTGTGGCTTTTCCATTTGCTACTATTGTGGATATACTCTTGATATAGACTCGGGACACATGACCATTGTTAGTGTTGGGGAATTTTTCACGAAGAGCAGTAAGCCGGAATTCAAGGCACCAGGTCGAACACCTAAGGCTGTCAGAAGGATGCCGCCCTTACCATGATGGTGGCAAGAGGATTAAAGCTGGGGGTACAGGGGTAGGGCGGTGGTCTGCCCATCTTCTGTCAGAACAAGGACAGTAGGGGGAAGTGTCTCCTCAATACGCACGAGGAGTTGTCAGAGAAGAAGAACAGAAAAATCGAGGGGTTTCTTTGGTATTGGAGAAGATATATGTGCAAATAGCAATGGGAGAGGGCAGGAGGGAGATCCACCAGTAGGTTATGGCAGAAGAAAATCCAATTCACTAAAGGAGTCTGCAGCGTCTCAATTTTGGGAGGGAGCCTAGCCGGTTGGGGGTCTTGAGGAATGGGGGAGAGAGAGAATTTCATAAAAGGGGGGCTTTTGCACAGGGGCGGGTCTCTTCTCTTGTCTTCTAGGATGTACAGGGGATCTCATAGCCATGGCCTTTAGGAGTAACACCAGTAACACCCGATCCCCACTGAGGACTGGGAGGCCAACAACCATCGTGAACCTTCTCCCCTGTGGTTTCTACATTTGCAAATGCTGGGCAACGCACCTCGAACAAATAGAAGAGGTCACTATGACCATGAACAGGGAGCAAGATAAAGGGTTTCACTATCGCCATCATCGGGAGCCCAGCCAGGATAACTCTATGATCCCCAAGATTCGGGCTTGCATCAGAATAACCTGGACGGGATAAGAAGATAGAAACTTGCATTGGTTACTAGCCGTTCGATTATGCAACCTTGAAGGAAGGCTTTCTTGGACCTCTCCTAACATGAGGCATTCACAGGTTTTAAATCAATGTACATGGAGATGCTTCCGGCTCTGTCCAGCTTGAGAGAAACAAAGACAAATGCAGACTATGGTCCTTATCTCCGTGCACATGCCCTCCTAACTGAGCAGTGAAAGCGAAAGTTTCACAGTCTTTGATTGGTGGTAGTCCCTTTGTTTTTTTTGCGGCTCCCGTCTTAGGGCATGTCTACCTCTTCGAAGACAAACCAGCTGGATAACCAGTGTGTTCAAC
The DNA here is from genome assembly GCA_020310875.1 of Ceratopteris richardii. Lineage (NCBI taxonomy): Eukaryota > Viridiplantae > Streptophyta > Polypodiopsida > Polypodiales > Pteridaceae > Ceratopteris > Ceratopteris richardii. The sequence goes on from CM035409.1 coordinate 134,425,638, forward strand.
ATCCAACAAGACTTCAAGAAGGACGGATGGTCCATCGAACAGACACAGGTTCATTGTGTTGATTTCGGGCTTTTGTTTTTCTCTGAGTACAATGAATGGTTCGATTGCATTCCAATCTAATCTGCATAGAGAATTATATTGAGCATGGGTGCCGAAGGTGTTGTTTGTTATTTCCTTCAACATTAGGCAAGTTAGACTTCATAACTAATCTCATCTGTTCCCTATCACCATGTGGAAGGAGCGGTTGTCGATTGTTTTTTTTCATAAAACATTTTAGTCCTCATAATGTTAACTTGAAGCTTTCATTATTCTCGTCTCACCCATCTTCGATAATGTTGTGCGGAAATACATGTTTTGAATGGTAGGTTTTATGCATAGTCAGAACCGGCTATGTATACATTGAATAACAATTATACTGCCGAACCCCTTTTAATTTCTGTGGGCCTATTGTGACTACCTCTGAGCATAGGGATTGTGTGGGTGCATGCAACCATTCACATGTTTGCAAATTTTTTTTGGCAATTGTCATATCACAAGATTCTAGATCAAGGAAAAAAGAAAAACCACATTAATTCTTGTTGTTAAATGGAACCTATAGGGGAGAGGTGAGGAGAAGTGCTGGTATGTGTATATGAGGGAGCGAAAGCTTATGGGAGCACGAGGGTGTGTGTGTATGGTTCCACAAGCATACGAGAGTAAGTGTGTGTGTTGCATGTGCACAAGAGAAAAAGGAAGGAACCAAGGGGAAAGCAAAAGGAAGTGACTGGGTATGTGTGGTGTAATATAATCGAAAAAGGACAAGAAAAAGGGGGAATGTGTGTGAACAAAACAATTATGCATCCACAAGTGTAGATGACTCTGAAGTTGTTCATGCTTCAACATCATACGATGAATATGATGTCTGCTGATGTTTCAAAATCAAATGGTAATGTTTGGTATGTTGATTCAAGTGCTTCAAATCACATGAATAGTCATGCGGAATGGTTTAGTAGTTTGCAAAAGTTGCTAGTTCCTGGATATGTTGAAACAAGTGATGAGACAGCGCACCTTATCAAGCATACAGGAAACATAGCATTGTCTATGGAGGATGAGAAGGTAAAACATCTTGTTGATGTGTCGCATGTTCCAAATATAACAAAGAATCTGGTCTTTGTTGGACAAATGGTTGACTAGGGATTACAAGTGAGGTTCAATGTTGATGGATTATATGTAGAAGAGTACAAGTAGGATGGACGGTTGATTGCCAAGGGAAACAAAGAGGGTAGGATGCTTACCTTAAATGTGAAAATTCTTGAAATGAATGCAGCCATGTTTGCAAAAGGTGTAGGAGTTATTGCTGATATAGAGATCTGGCACAAACGAATTGGACATGCAAATTTGTAGAGGCTAAATTCGATGCAATCCAAGGAGATTGTCAATGGACAACAAAATGTATGTGCAACATGTCAATTTGGTAAACAGTCAAGAGCATCATTTTTGCATGACAAGCATGTTAGCGAGAATGTACTAGAAATAGTACATACAAATGTTTGGGGTCCTACAAAGACCACATCTATGGGCGGTTGCAGGTTTTTATGTTACTTTCATTGATGACCATACACGAAAGGTATGGGTATATTTCATGAAAGAGAAGAGTGAGGTGTTCACTCACTTCCAGAATTTTAAGGCTATGGTGGAAAATGCAACACGAAAGTATATTCAGATATTAAGATCTAATGGAGGAGGTGAATACATGTCAAATGACTTCAGCAACTTTCTTAAAAGTCATGGAATTCGATGTTAGTTTTCATGCAGGTACACACGACAATAGAATGGCGTTGAATGCAAAAATAGACATGTTACAGAAATAGCAAGAGCTTTGATGGGTGAAAAGAATATGCCTCATTGTTATTGGTCAGAAGTTGTGCATACTGCTATACACACCATGAACAGAACTCTGACTGTTGTTGTACATCAAGTTACACATGAAGAGAAGTATATAGGTAAACAACCAAGCTTATCACACATGAAAGTATTTGGTTGTATTGCATATGTACATGTTCAAGATGAGTTGAGGAAAAAGCTTGATCCAAAAGTAGGAAAATGTATCTTCATTGGATACTCCCTTTAGCAAAAGGGGTATAAATGTTATAACCCACTCACACGACCGGTGAAGGTAAGCACAGATGTGATGTTTGATGAAATGTCAAGCTTCTATGCAGATGCCAAAGATGGACTTAATCTTGAATCAAATGACAAAGAAAATGTTGAAAAATCAAGTGCACAATCTCAAGTTTTGAGTGGACCAGATGCATCATCAAGCAATAGTTCCAACTCAAACCCATGGAGTGGAAGATTGCGTGGAAATTTTAGTCCGGCAAACTCATCAAATACATCCAAGAAAGGTAAAGAAAAGCTTTCTTTACCTTTCTCCCTTTAGCAAAAGGGGTATAAATGTTATAACCCACTCACACGACAGGTGAAGGTAAGCACAGATGTGATGTTTGATGAAATGTCAAGCTTCTATGCAGATGCCAAAGATGGACTTAATCTTGAATCAAATGACAAAGAAAATGTTGAAAAGTGCACAATCTCAAGTTTTGAGTGGACCAGATGCATCATCAAGCAATAGTTCCAACTCAAACCCATGGAGTGGAAGATTGCGTGGAAATTTTAGTCCGGCAAACTCATCAAATACATCCAAGAAAGGTAAAGAAAAGCTTTCTGCTGGTACTAAAACATGTACACGTTTTGAATACATTGATGGAGATTCAAGTGGTTCAAAAAAGAGTCTTGATGAGGAACTTGGATTGCCCTCTGTAAAGACTCCAAGAGTAAGAAAAGCACATGCAGATGATACAAGGAGAAGTGACCCAGAACTAAGAAGATTTAGGAGGATGCAAACTCAGTACAGTGATGCACATATGATAGTTACATGGCTCGTCATTGTTCCTAAATTACAAAGGTAATACAAGATGTTGAACCTTCTTGTTTTGAAGATGCAATTGGAAATGCAGATTGGCAAAAAGTTATGGATGAGGAGATGGCTGCACTTTATGGCAATGATACATGGAAGTTGGTTCCATTGCTGTAAGGAAAGAAACCCATAGGCTGCAAGTGGGTTTACAAGGTAAAGCACAATGCTGATGGTATCATAAGCAGGTATAAATCACAATTGGTAGCAAAAGGATATGCACAGACATATGGCATTGATTATGAGGAAACATTCAGCCCTATAGCTAAAATGTTTATTGTCAAAACACTTGTTGCATTAGCTACAACAAAAGGATGACTTTGCATCAGATGGATGTGAAGAATGCTTTTCTACATGGTGAGTTACAAGAAGAAGTATACATGGACCAGCCATCAGGATATGAAGATTCAAAGAACCCAAAATATGTTTTCAAGTTGCAAAAGGCTTTGTATGGGCTTAAGTAAGCTTCATGTGCATGGCATGCAAGGATTGTTGATTACTTAACCACCATTGGGTTTTCTATGTGTGATGTAGATCATTCACTATATGCAAGGAAGGGTGATGATGGCATCACGATTGTGGCTATTTATGTTGATGATTTGATTGTAGGTGGTGATAATATAGAAAGCATCAAAGAGGTAAAGCAACTTCTTATGTAGGAATTTGACATGAAAGATCTTAGTGTGCTTCGCTATTTCTTGGGCATTGAGTTTATACATACAAAAACATGTATATGAATGTTGCAAAGGCAATATGCCTTGAATATGCTGCAAAAGTATGGTATGGCTGATTATAAGCCAATTCTATGCCATTAGATGAGAATCTGAAGTTGGATACTACATCAGGTGAAGCATTGGAAAATGCTACTATGTATACGAGAATTGTGGGAAGTTTGATATATCTCACACTTACAAGGCCTGATCTAAGCTACACTATTGGACTTGAAAGTCAATTTATGCAGGTTCCCAGGAAGCCACATTTAGATGCTTTGAAGTGCACTCTATGTTATATGAGTGCTACTTTGGATTATGCATTGTTTTATGAAGCTAGTGTAGAAATGTAGGTTCATGGATACACCGATGCAGATTGGGCTGGTAGCATTCGAGATAGAAGATCTACTAGTGGCTTTTTATTCTCACTTGGGAGTACAACTATTACATGGAGCAACAAGAAGCAACCCGTTGTTGCTTTCTAGACTATAGAGGTTGAGTATAGAGGTGCTACAATGGCAGCATGTGAAGCATCATGGTTTGATATGCTACTTGCAAATTTAGGTGTGAAAGTGCAAAAGCCTATCACCATCTATTGTGATAATCTTAGCAACATACAATTAGCACAGAATCCTATTTTTCATGCTAGAACAAAGGATATTGAGGTACATTATCACTTCATCATAGAGAAGGTATTAGCAGGTGATATTGATCTTGTTTATGTGAGGATAGATGAGCAGGTTGCTGATATTTTCCCTAAAGCACTTGGAGCTAAGAAGTTGAAGATGTTTTGAGAGATGCTTGGATTAACATGTGATGATCCAGGATGACAGGTATCATTTTTCATTTCTCTGACGTGTATAGTGGTCATGCCAGTATATGTTAGGGACACTTCATTGAGATTTATTAGATTTATCTACTAAGAGTGATGGTACATTTGTTTCTTGCTAGCTCACTCATCCGCAAACATTAGGATTTTCCTTATGTACTGTTCTTTATATATGGCACTTGTTGTATTATTGTTTTAGGTCATTCTTGTACATTCCTTTTATGTAATAGAAGAAGAAGAAGATCATTCTTCCTTGCCTCAATCCGTGTGTGTGGTCCTCCTTGAGTGTGAGATTGTGTGTATGTGTGAGCTCTCTTCCTTATCTCCTTCCTCGTGACAATTAGAAGCAAAGAAAGCCCACCGAGCACAATTGGAAGAGAAGTATATATGAGACATAACTAAATTGAAGAAGAACTTGAATGATTCGATAAAGATGTATGCAAAACATTGCAGTCAAGATGCCAAGCAGATAAAGGAAATTTATGAAGGCAAAATGAAAGTAGAAGCAAAATTGACACAAGTAAAGAGGTAGGTACAAGACAAATATCAGATCATAACTTATCTTAAGGAACAAATTACACGACTACAAAATGAGAAAAGCACTCAAACCACGAACATGTGGACATGATTAATGCCCAAAGTGCATGTCGTTGTTGAGGAGACTGAGGTATGTCCTCTTTCTCCCCCCATCATTCATTCTTGAAATTGAAAGCAACAAGAAGAAGTTCGTGATGAGGTCCTAATGCCATACACGATAGAGCTAGATAAGAAAGAGTGGGCACTATTGGTGTCTCACATGATGCAAGAATTTAAAGAAGCGGTGGTACAGGTAATGAAGGAAGCAAAGATTTGAAGTAGATACCTCAATAAAATAATGAAGCCATTCAACAAATTAAGAAGATCACAAAATGGATCCGGACCATGACTTGAATTTCAAAACTACAACATTTAACTACACACAAGAGCAATTCAATGAGGCCGATTGTGTCTAGTGTAAGTGATTTTTGGAAAAGAATCAACATTCAGAGTACACTTGCAAGAGGCACCCTTTCTCTTACAGGTTAATCCATCTTTTTTTCTAGTGCCTAGACAAAGACCCTCGCCAGAATTTTGGGAAGAGCAACAAAATGTACTACCAATAAGCAATGGTTGAACTTTCCTTAACTTCCAAGCCCACCACATAACTACTTACCTATTGATGAATATATGATCCACTCAATAGAATTTTGGCTTGCAAGACATGCTCATGTCCCAGATGTAACAATAAAGCTCATAAACACGATACTTAGCATGGTACTTATAGTTTTGAAAGTGTTCAAGTGTATAGAGTAAACATTTTTAAACTTCATCAGTATAAACAAAGGAGTAGCTCCTCTCCTTTTTCATTTTTCTATTATACCTATTCATGTTACCATCATGGCATACTAGTCACGACTCGTGTTTATTGAGTCCCTACTTACAAACTTTCATGGAGGCATTCTTCACAAGATGTTTTGAAATGGATTGAGAAATATTTATAAAAATGTTAGCCAACCTCAATGCAAGATTAGTAGCATATTTGTGGAGCAAACCTACTAAATGCCAAGGAACAAAGAGTTTATCAGACTTGTGCACGTTGCCATCAAAAGCCTATCGAGGATGACACTACAACATATGAGCCTCATCCTGGCCCTTATACTGATGAATATACACATGGGGAATCTAGTTGTAGTGTCAGTATAATTGTAGATATAAACATCTGTTGAGGCCATAAAAGTCATATTGATCAAAGTCAACCACGACCAAAGTCAACTACAGTCAAAGTCAAAAGGTTAAAGTTAACATGTTCAAGGTCAAAGACAACATGGGAAAAGTCAAAGTATTCGAAGTTCAGGTGTCGAAGTGCTCAGGTAGTGCACAATTAATTGTCCACAAAGGGTAAATTGGAGAAAGTTGGTTGTAGGGTTGCGGAGGTATTTCTCTAATTTCGCTAAGGCTCAAAGTGTTTTTAAAGTGTTTTGGAAGGTTCAGGTGAACCCTCTCTTAGGTGCACAAGTGAAGAATTAAAAGACAAAATGTGAAGGTATGTGAAGTAGCAGCGTACGCAGAAGTGAAAGTGTGGCCCCCCAATTAAAATTTTTGTTTTACTCTAAAGTCACTACATGACAAAACAGGGATTCGTTGGCTGCCCACTTGAGGAGACAATCTTGGGACACCAAAGTAAGCACCAAGATACTCTTGCAGTTAGGACCGTACATGAATCGACAATCAAATCAAGGCAAGGACTATTCTTGGACTATTCTAAGACTAAGCAAGGTGAGCATAGTCTAAGTGAGGAAAGAGAGAGAAATGCAAGAGACACACAGTGTGCGACACGGAGAAGTGAAGTGCAAGGTGTGCATGAAGAGTGACTAAGAAGTGTGCAGAGAAGTGTTAAGCTATTCCCCCAAGGACCCTAAGGTCTCATTGCAGTGTGCGCATGCCGACAGAAGGTGTCCATCCCTCCCCCTTATTGGTAGCTTGGTGCAAGGTGTGCACAAGTGCAGGCTTGGACAAGGTGGAGATCTAGTGTAGAGAAGGTCAGGCAGCAACAAGACCCTTGGGTATTTGGTATTTTGTGATTGATCACTCTGTGGGATTTTGCACAGAAGCATTGGGTTGTATTTTTGCATCACCATTGCATTTGTCTTTTTATAATCAAATCGACACAGGATTCCAGTGTGTATATTTCTTCTTGTCTTTCCCTTTTCTCCTACAAACACTCAAATCCCTTCTTGTCCAAGAATCCCCCAACAAAATTTGGCACTCTTGGTGGGTCTCCAAGGAGCATTGAGCATAGGAGAAGCCAAGTGCAAAGGGTAGAAGAGTTCAAGTGCCGACAGTACTACTTCAGTGGACTAAGAGGTAAATATTCTTATCAATTATCTCATACTAAAAGGACTATGAATAGCCCATGACCGCAACTCGGTCCCAAACATTGAGGGTCACCTGCAAGCAAACAAGAAGGAAGGCTGTTAGAAGATCCTCTAGTCCACTATCTTCAACCTCATCAGTAAAGAGCATGGCGGGACAGGTAGACTTGGAAACCTTACTATCAAGATTAAATATAAAATTTCCTTCTTTCAAAGGCCTAGCTCAGGAAGCTCTGGATGAGCATATTATAAGGTTTTTGGCACTATGAAAAACTAGAGGCTTAATGGGCAGGGAGGATGTCTTTTTTATACTTTTCCCTACCACGTTTACCTCCATTAGAGTGCTTGCTACCTTGGCATCCTACAAATGAAACTTCTTTAACATGTCTTGTATATACTTTCTCTTAGTAATATAAATTCCAGAGTTAGTATAGATTAACTCAAGTCCAAGAAAATATTTTAGTAATCCTAGATCACTGATTTTGAACTCCTCCATCATTTGATCTTTAATCTACTTAATGCCATTTCCATCATTACCTCTGAGTATGATATCATCAACATATACACATAGGTATATTACCTCTGAATTACTCCTCTTAACAAATAGAGAAGTATCTACTTTACTCGTGATGAATCCTTGATCCTGAAGGAATGTAGTCAGCCTATGGTTCCATGCCCTAGGTGCCTGCTTTAATCCATAAAGATCTTTGTTCAATTTACACACACATATGTTGCCTTGCTTGGATCCTCATAGCCAGGAGGTTGAGACATGTACACCTCCTCTGAAATCCAACCATTTAGAAATGCATTTTTTACATCCAATTGATACATGTTCCAATTCTTTGATGCAGCCACACTTACCAATACCCTGATGGTTGGCATTTTGGCCACAAGTGAGAAGGTTTCTTCATAATCAACTCCTTGGGTTTGTGCAAAACCCTTAGCCACAAGTCTAGCTTTGTACCTGCTTATTGAACCATCAAAATTCCTCTTGATCTTATAGATCCATCTAGAACCAATTACCTTCATAGAATCTTTCTTTGGCGCTAGCTCCCAAGTATCATTCTCCTTGAGTGCTTCAATTTCCTCATCCATAGCTTCCTTCCATTATGCCTTGGTATTTGCCTCTTCATATGATGATGGTTCTTCAAATGACAAGTCTCTTGCAAGATAAACATAGTGCTTAGTAACTAAAGAAGTGTCATACCCATATTTGATTGGCTTCTTCCATGCCTTGAATTCTTCTAGGTTGATGATGTCCTCATCCTCTGAATTGATGTCTCCGTTTTGATTAGGCTCCTCCTTAGTGAGGATTGGAAATTCCTCATCCAAGTCATAAGGTAGCATTACTTTCTTGCATTCACTTTCAAACCAAGAATCATTCTCATCAAAGACAACATCTCTACTGACCATAAATCCTTTGTTGGAAGGATTGTAGAACCTGTATCCTTTCTGATTCAAGGCATACCCTATGAAGATGCACTTCTCTGCCTTAGGGTCTAGCTTACCTCTTATTTGAGAAGGGATATGCACATAAGCAACACATCCAAAGATCCTAAAAAAATCAAGTGAAGGTCTCCTACCATGCCATGCTTCATATGGGATCATCCCATCAAGAGATTTGGATGGCAACCTATTTACAAGATAAGTAGCAGTAGATACACTCTCTTCCCACAAGTAATTAGGTAATTTTTTCTCATTTAACATTGACCTAGTTGTTTCAACAATTAGTCTATTTCTCCTCTCTGCCACCCCATTTTGCTCAATGGTATACCTTGTTGTAATTTCTCTTTTGATTCCTCTATCCTGGAAGAATGCATCAAACTCATTTGAGAAGTACTCACCTCCTCCATCTGACCTCAGTCTATTTAGACTTCTTCCTGTTTGGTTCTCAACAAGTGCAAGATACTTTTTAAAGCAACTGAATACTTCATCTTTGTGCTTCATAAAGTACAAGATGGTCCACCTACTGAAATCATCAATGAAAGATACATAATACCTTGATCCAAAAATTGAGGGATCCTTACTTGGTCCCCATACATTTGTATGGACAAGCTCTAGGTAGTCCTCATGCATGTAGCCGTTGTTTGAGAAGGGTAACCTGTAAGATTTTCCAAACTGACAAGCACCACATTTATAGATCATGTGTTGCTTGGATACATAAGATATCCCAAGCAGACATTGATCTCTACATATTTTCTTTGAAGTTCTCTCACCAATATGCCCTAATCTCTTATGCCAAATTTCAATCTCTCATAGTGTTTGATCTTTGTAGCTATAAAGTGCAATATTCCTTGTATCTTCAAGTTCGAAAGTGAATACATCTACCTGTCTTTTCTCCTTTGGCAATTCTCTTGAATCCATGCTGAGGATCCTCCATAAATGCTCCATATTCGTTGAACCTGGCTTGCAAACCCTTTTCCACAATCTGTCCAACACTCATCAAATTCTTGGTAATTGTAGGTACATATAGATCCCTGCTCAACAGATTTCTATTTCCATCAGAGGTTTTAACATTTCCTACCTTGATCACTGAGTGTTTGGTATCATCACTTGTTTGTACCTGATGCTTACCCTTTGGTTCCTCAAGGTCAGAGAGAAGAGCTACATTGCCTGCCACATGGTTTGAGCATCCTGAGTCAATGTAGAAGAGATGGTCATCATTTATACTTGGTTTTGAAGTCATATTCATAATCAAGAGAGAATCCTCTTGCTCTTCTGTATAGTTGTTGTATTCTTTCCTTGCTTTGTAGCCTCCTTGGTAGTTGTTATTGTAGTTGTTGTTGTAGTATGGTTGAATCTTCCTCTTGATTGTGTATATCCACCTCTTTGAAATCCTCTACCTCTTTTATTCTTGAAGTTCTTGTAACACTCATCTGTAGTAGTAGTGCCTAACAGGGCCAAAAGTATAGTGTCTATTCTCACCTTTGGACCTAAAGATCATGTACTGAAATCCAAAGATAAGGAAGTAGTGAGGTCTCAAAAATATCACATACTGGCAGACAGTGTGTATAAGCACATTGATCAGGGCATACTGGCTTGCTGTGTAGATGAAGATGAGCATGCTAAATGGTTGCAATGAGCAAATGTAGGTGCACTACAACATCACTCCAAACATCGAACCCTACAAACTCTACGAAGATTAGGTGTATATTGGCCAACAATGGAAGCAGTCATCCATAGATGTGCAAGGAATGCCAAATCTTTGTTGTTAGACCACGAGTGGAACATGCCACTCTATATCAAGTGTCCTTAATTCCAAACTAGAGCAAACCTTTAGTAGCCTTTTTGAGAACGAAAACATTCCCTCAAGAGATGACATTGGCTAGACGAAAGAGCTTAGAACAGGAAGCACTAGACTATGCACTCATTGGAGAAAATTTGTACAAGCATGAAAAAGATAGATACCTTAGATTGTGTGTCCATGAGAGTGAATATCTTAAGATCTTAGAACTGCTCACCAAGGTGTGGCAAGAGGACATTTTGGACCAGATCACATGATCAAAGCAATTTTATTCATAGGTCTTTCGTGGCAAACACTTCACATGGATGCACATACCTATGTGAAATAGTGTGATATTTGTCAGCGAACTGAATATCTGATATGTAAGGATGAGATGCCATTGAAACCCATGATCGGAGGATATGCATTCTCCAAGTGGGGAATAAACTTTGTTGGTCCTATTAATCCCCCAACAAAGAGTTCACATGCCGAATACATTGTTGTTGCCATGGATTATCTAACCAAATGGGTAGAAATAAAAGCCGCGACAAAGAACAATGCATAAACAATGGCTAAGTTCTTATTCAAGAATGTGTTGACCAGATGCAAGTTACCAATATAGTTAGTAAGTGATAGAGGTATACACTTCTTGAACGAAGTCATTGAAAAGCTTCTCGAAGAATTCTTGGTGATACATAAGAAGTCTGCCTCCTATCACCCACAAGCTAATGGACATGCCGAGAGCACAGATAAGATACTATGTAATGTATTGATAAAATTGGTAAATAATAGATGCTTTGATTGGGACAAATAGCTACACCATGCTGTTTGGGCATATCGAGTTGCCTATAAAATGGAAATGATGATTCTCTTCTTCAATAAACAAAATATGCTCTGAGTTCAAAATTTGAACTGACGAATTAGGCTTAATGCATTATTGATTAGGCCTTAAAGTATGATAGGAATCTAGGGAAGATTTTTATCTCTCAACAAAATTATGCAAAAAAGATTTTGAAGGCATTCAAAATGAAGGATTGCAAGGAGATTTCTACACCTATGAAGTTCAATACTAAATTATCAATTGAAGATACTTCAACTCCAATGGATATTGGAAGGTACAAGAAAGACATTAGAAATCATAACTGTTTGTGCAATAGTAAAGCAAATAAGTAGTATAATTGAGGAGGATCCTATGTCACATAAGAATACAAGGACATGGGGCCACAAAGTTGAAGTGTGACAAACGAACCTTCCATTATCATTTCCAAAAATATTATTTTCCATGCACATACGAAGCACATATAATTTCAGTATCACTATGTGTGTGCGTTGGTTGAGGATAGATTCGTGTAGATAAGTTATTGTCTAATTGAAGAACATGGAGCTAACATCTTTGCAAAGGACCTTGAGAGGGAGAAACTTCATCGACACTGTTGCAGAGCAAAGAGAACACAAGGCAGAGAAAAAGAAGGGCCCCAAAATTTTTCCAATTTGGATACCTTATTTTTGTATTATAACCATTCTTGTAACATAATTTCCATTGTAAATGCACTAGAGGAGTCCTCTAGATGCATCCCCACAGAAGATTAGTAGCTTATCCATGTAAATTAGTAGGAAATTAGCCTTTTAGTGAATAAAAAGCCGGTCTCTTGTGTGAAAGGACCATTTTTAGGGCACATGTATATAAGTCAATTTGTGACTCTTTGTAAAGACTTTTGGCCATTGTGAGAATCAAGAGCACAGAATTTCGAATTTGTGTCTTCTCCACTCTGTATCATCTTCTTTGTGAGCTTGTGTGCATGTGTGTTGCTTGGAAAGAGTGTTAGGAAGTGTTTTCTATCCATGAAAGTGCTTGTTTGCTGTAGTTAAGGTGTGTGTGAAGTGTAGGAAGTGTTGAAGTGTAGGAAGGTCATTCCCGCAACTCAGTATTTTGCTCATAACTTGAAGTAGAAGCATCAAAATTGAGTGAAGATATGACCATTGGATGCGTCTTATAGAGAGCTTCGAAATGCATATGCTATTTGCTATATTTGGAGTTTGGAGTTGAGAGAAAAGCTCAATTTACTGTTGGCTGCTACACCAAGTATCGCGACACCATGACTGACAGTTGAATCTTGTTTGGTTTAGTCTCTGTCTTGTTTGCACTCTTTGGGAAGCACATTTGCATTGATCATCATTTGAATGCATGTCTTCATACACTCGGCTAGGTTTTGATACTCATCGGATTGATAATTAAAGCGTGAATCCCCACTATATGCACTTGAGGGGAATTGAGGTATAGTCTCTTTCTCCACAAGTCCCTAAGTTGGTTCTTAGGTACACATGTTTTTTGGCGCCGTTGCCGGGGAGTGTCGAATCAAACCGAGGCATTCGTGTGATGGTAAGTAGCTTTTTGCATTGAAGTGAGTGGATAAGTGGTGAATTTCTCTTCTTTGGTAAGTCACTTTCATCCGCACTTACTACTTCTCACTCTTGAAGTGTGTGTAGTGAGTTATTAGTCTAGGGAAGTGAGTGGAGTGAGTAGAGTAGGAGGAGTAAGGGAGTAAGTTAAGTAATTAGAGTAGCTTTCAGTTTTTGTCTTGTTGTTTTTTTCAGTGAGTAGGAAAATTCAAAAGTATAAAAGCCAAAAAATGTCATTTTGTAAGTCACTTGTCTCTTGAACAAGTATCGTGAGAGGCTGCTGTTGAGTATCGTGAGCGAATTCCGGGCTATTTGAGCTGCGCAGAGCAAGTCGGTGTGGTCAAAGGGTCGAGGGAGAGTACCTAAGGTAAGCACATATATCATTCTCTCATCCTTAACACATAAATTAAGCATTTCAAAAAAAACGATCTGCGTGAAGTATCGTGAAGGCCACACCGGGGTAGAGAAGAAGTATTCTTCTGATTCAGGCTAAGAGGGGAGGGTAAATGTACTCTGAGAACATGTGTATGAACCCAAAATCAAAAAAAAAAAACACAGGCAAAAAATTGAAAAGTGTCAAGTATCGTGTTCTCCTGCGGTCGAGTATCGCGATACCTGACAAGTTATCATGATCTCCTGTGGTTGAGTATCGCGATACTTCCGAAGTATCGAGTATCGTGTGATCCCTGATCGTGATACTTCCCAAGTATCGAGTATCGTGTGATCCCTGATCGCGATACTTCCCAAGTATCGAGTATCGTGCGATCCCTGATCGTGATACTTCCAAAGTATCGAGTATCGTGTGATCCCTGATCGCGATACTTCCCAAGTATCGAGTATCGTGTGATCCCTGATCGTGATACTTCCCAAGTATCGAGTATCGTATGATCCCTGATCGCGATACTTCCCAAGTATCGTGTATCGTGTTCCTCAAGTATCAAGTATCGTCCCACAAGTATCGAGTATCGAGTATCAAGTATCGTGAATTTCCAAGTATCGTATATCGTCTGTTTCAAAGATCGAGTATCGTGAATTTTTTGGGGTTAAGTATCGTGACTTGGGGTTTCATAGTCAGTCCTTTCCCAATCAAATTTTCTAGAATGCTGACCACTAGTGAATAACTCTAGAAGCAAGAGGTTGGCAAGGGTAATCAGAATTTTAAAGTGAATGAACCTGAGATCTGGGAGAACCCTAGGAAGCCGAAGAAGTGTGATCTCTTCTGTAGGAAGTGTAGCGGAACCAAGTAGCCATTCACATTATTCTAAAACCTCTAGTGAGTCAGAAGAAGAAATTCCTATGGCTTCATAGGATATGCAAAACACTGTACCAATGATTGGCATGATGTCAATTATTGAGGGAGAATATCGGACATCTTTAGAATATGTGACCACCAATCAACATGAGATACCCATATACCTAGATGGTCTAAACCGATCAGTGGCGAGACTAAAGAAAGCTTCAAATGCTTACATAGTGCCTAGGCCAGCAGTTAAGTATGCAGGAGGATTGTATATGGATAAAAGGGATATCCAGTATGTTGTTACAGAACATCCTGAAAATGTCAATGAACTTGGGGAAGAAAACACTGCTCCAAACCTTAATGAAGACGGAAATGAAGAGCAAGTGACCACACCTAGAGGGAGATCTACTGTTGTTAGGGTTTGGAGAGGAGACTTGGTTCCCCAAGATGACTCCTTAATGGATGTGTATTTGATCAATGGAATGGAGCATCTCCTTAGAGCCCACTCTTCAATATGGGAAGCAGCCCCTAATCCAGCTATTCTCTATGAGTTACAAGATCCTGACTTCCCCACCATCATCACATATCTGGACAAAAACCAGAGAAGGTATTGGCCCCTAACGGAGTCAGAGAGAGCCGGGTTGAAATATCATAACATTCCAGTGTTTCCCCTAAGGGATCAAGCCACTACTTCACAAAACCCACATGGAACCCCTCATAATAATTCATTCCAACAGTCAGGACAAACACAACAAACACATATTCTGGTCAGACCACACATACAATTTGCTATGCCTGCAAATAACCCTAATTATCAGCCTCAACCACCTGTGGACCCAAGGAATGGAATTCATGCCCCAGTTAGACCACCTGTAGCACAGGACCTGGTATACCGATAGGGAGACCTGTTTTCCCTATGATGCCTAGACCGCCTGAAGCAGGAAGAAGATTAAGGCCAATTCAAGTGGCCAAATGCATGAGAAATCACTATGATGGCTCTAGTGAACCTTACAATCATATAGGTGAATTCAAGCAAGTAATCAGAGCCAAACAAGTAGAAGATTTTTTTATCCAATGTGAGTCTTTTGGTCTAACTTTGACAGACACAACTTTATCTTGGTTCCAGCCATTAGATCCTAACAATTTTCAAAATATGGAACAAGTCTATCAAGAAATGATTGAGTAATTCACTAAGTCTGGAATTAAAAACAACTCGTCATCGTTGATTCATAGCTTTAAGCAAGCTCCTACAGAATCAGTGAGATTGGCAGCAAGAAGATTCAAGCAGTATGTGGATAGATGCCCAGTGGAAAAGAGGCCTACTCAAAACAAAATGGTGTCATTATTTTTGGAAGGATTATTGAATGGATCATTAAGATCTCTGGTGTACGTGAAGAGAGTTCAAACTTTGCAAGAATGCATGAAAGAATGTATTGACCTAGAGGACAATCTAGCGGAGGATCTGAAAATACCTCAAGGTAGTATGAAGAGTGAAGATTCAGCAAGGAGCACATCAAACCCTAAGAACAATGTTGAGGAAATAGCCGACCTCGTAGCAAAGAAGCTGAACGTCCAAGGACAGAGGAACTACCCAACAACCCAATGAGAGTGCCCATGCTTAGAAGATGTATGCATTGTGGAGGTGATCATCCTTCTCATTTGTGCACTAGGGGAGTAGTCCCACCACCTGCTTATGCTTACAATAGACCACCTATTCCGGGCCCTCTACAATATTGCAACATAGAACAAAAATACACAAACCATAGTACAGAAAATTGTCCTTACAATAGGCAATCAAGACCTATACAACCTATCATGAGACCTTATGGATACCCTCAGAGAGATCTAGGAGGATAAGCCTTTAGATATCCCACATATCAGCAACAGGCACCTGTACCACGACCATATGCCTATCAAAGTTACACTCAACCACAACCGGTGTTACGACAACAACCACCCCATCCTCAAAATGTTGTCCCAGTGAAAATAGCTCAACCTGAAGAAAACTTAGAGAGAGCAATAGTTCCAGCCACACCTTTGACTAGTAATGAACCATATGATTCATCCTATGACCATAGCCAAGGAAAATATCCCACTTATGAGAGCTCTATGATAGAATATGGACAAATGTACGAACCATATGCCTATGGCATGGAAGTGCCAGATAGTTCCTACGGATATGAGCAGGATTATGTGTCATTGATGTACACAGCCCCCAGGGCATCCATACCCCCCCAACCTATGAACAGACCACCTGTACCTAGAGGACCATGTTATAGATGCGGAGGTGATCATTATATCAGAGAATGTACACTACCAAACCCACCACCACCACAGCGAGTCTGGGACAGATACTGTAGTGATTGTGGTAAAGAACACCTTTTCAGAGATTGCCCCAAGAACCCCAACAAAGTTAACTCTAACGTGTAGATTAACGTAATAGAAGTGATAGAGTCATCAAGGAGTGATAAGGAGTACATTGTATCGTTGAAAGCAATAACTAGAGCCAAAGCTAGAGAGACCCCAGACAAAACTAAAGAAAATGATCAAGGTGACAGAGAAAGGAACATACCTACACAAGACTCAGGAGAGCCTAAGAAAAGTGTTACAAGTAAACGAACACAGAGATGGAAGAACCGTAGAGATAGGATGAGGGAAAAGAAACTACAACAAAAGAAGGAAAATGAAAAGAGTGAACAAAATCCAAAAGAGAAACAAGAAGAGGAAGAAGAAATACGGAAAGGAAAGTCAAAAAAAGAAGAGGTAGGATCAGTTTTAGCGGACCCCATGCCTGAAGAATTAGCCATGTGGATTCAGGCATACAAAGCACGAATAAGAGCAGGACCTACCATTGAACAACATGAAAGAGAATATCCTAGAGGTGACCTAGAGAAAGAAAGGTTGGAGATATGCAAAAAATTAATTGAAGTGGCTCAACAGACCTTAGAAAAACCTGTCCTTCGACTACCTAGTTCACGAATTCCTGAAAAAGAATTCCAAGAGTGTGTCATCCTTAATGACCCAGAGAAAACCAAAGAAGGTGAGATACACAATGAAAATTACTGTGAAGATAAAAGGGAAGGCTCCATTGTTCCCGAAGTAGAAGGGGAATGGCCTAAAGACTTGTGGGCAAGAGTCCAAGAAGACCGGTGGAAGAGAACCACCCTTTGAGGAGCTAGAAGCAGAAGGTGAAATTGAAGACTCCATACATGAACTGAATTCAGAAGAAATAATACCAATTGATCCAAGTAACAAAGAAAATGATAGTGGAAGGGTTTTGCCAAATTACACAGGAGAGTACGAACATAATTCAAAATTATACCGTATTCCCTCAATGAGAAAAAAAGAACTGAACCCATCAGTCCAAACATCGGATATCATACAACACCTTAGAAAGGTAAAAATCCCTTGCACTCTGACATTGGAAGAATTGTTGAAGGTCAAACCACATTTGAAGGAGAAATTAACCAGTCAATTGGAGATCAAGGTAGAAGAGAAGGAGATGTCTGATGAAGTAAACACAGTAAAAATCCGAGTCGATAAGGTTGGAGATTTTAGTGAGGGAGATGAAGGAAACACGTGCCTTCCAATTACCTATAGAGGTTACACCACTAAAGCCATCTTAGATTCTGGAGTTGGAGTAGGAATTGCTACTAAAGAAATCTGGGAAAAATGGGGAAAACCAGCTTTAAGACCAACACGCATGAAGATACAAATGGCAGATATACACACTAAAAGACCCTTGGGATTATTGGAACGGGTAGTTTTTACCACTTGCGGAGTTGAGTTTGAACACACCTTAGCGATTTGTCAATTTGAAAGGCCTAGCAATTATGAAATGATACTTGAAAGACCTTTCATGAGACAACTAAAGGTAGTGCAAGATTGCAGAAAAGACGTTGTATACCTACAGCATGAAGGAACCACAACAAGAATAAATCTCCACACTTATACATATCAAGATGTTCCCCCCTTACAATGGAATCAGATTCATAAGGAGGAAGATAATCAGTCAATTCATAGTATAGGTTCAAGTGATCAATCGTGGATAAATGAAGACACTCATCTATGGATATGCCAAACTGCAAAAAAGGAAGAAGATAGGAGGAAAGGATGGCAGCAAAGGCAAGGAGTTGCTAGATCAGTACAAGATCGAGCCTATACGCCTCAAATATTCTTAGATGAAGAATTTGAACCTCATGGTTGGATGGAGATTTTAGCTACTCTCGATGTGTGTGTAAACGAAGAAGTGATAACCATGAATGAATGCATTGATGAGGAAGGATATGACGTTAGTCTATATGTGGTAGTTCTTCAAGAGGCGGAAGAAGGAGAAGTAATTGAAAAAGAATGGAAAGAGGATTACGAGAGCATTGAAATGGAGCAAGAGCAAATGGAAATAGAAAGTGGAAATCAAGAAGTAAGTATCATAGCTAATGAAATAAATCGAGAACCAACACAGGAAGAGGAGCTTGGATTAGATAAAGCAAAAAAAGATGAAGAAAACAAGCCTCAAGACCAATTTGAAGTGCCCGCCCACTTCAAAAAATATGAAGTAGAAGAGAGAAGAATTGCTATTCAAATGCCAAAACGAGAAGCACAATCAAGAATAGTATATGACAACAAAGAGCAGACCAAGAAAATAGTAGTAACCTTAGAGGAAGGAGAAGAACGATGTACTTTTATAGGACAAGATGTCTCAATGGAGGAAGAACAAGAGTTAATACGACTCATAAGGGAATACAGGGATGTCTTTGCCTAGACATATAAGGATTTGAAAGGAGTAGATCCATCTATATGTGCATATAGAATCCCTATGACATCTGAAGCTAAACCTTCCAAACAAAGACCATACACATATAATGATGTTTACTCAGCAAAGATTAAAGAGGAGATAGATAAACTGTTAGATGATGGGTTCATATATGAGATTGAACACACGGAATGGGTGTCACCCTTGGTGGTTGTACCGAAAAAGAATGGTAAGTTAAGGGTATGCATAAACCTGAAAAAAGTAAATGTTGCCACCATTAGAGATACTTACCCATTACCCATCACGGATCATCTTTTGGAAAGAGTGGCAGGGAAGGAAGTTTATAGTTTTTTGGACGGCTTTTTAGGGTATAATCAGGTAGCCATTGCTCCTGAGGACCAACATAAAACAGCCTTTGCAACTGAATGGGGAGTGTACGCCTTTAGGGTTATGCCTTTCGGCTTAACCAATGCCCCAGCCACTTTCCAAAGATTGATCCCAATACTCACATATGGACCTAAAAATGGGATCACACCAAACCGAACCCAAGACCTATGGAAGACTAAAAACCTTCATATCATTGCTGGAAGTTTGTATCACCAAGACTCAAGTGGATTACTCATGAGATGCGTAGAAGAAGAGGAACAAGAAATGTGGCTTCAAAAAGCACATGTAAATCAATGGAAAACTCATCTAAATGCGAACGGAACATGGCAAACACTGAGGAGATTGGGCATATATTGGCCAACCATGCAGAGGGATGCGCATAACTATGTATCAGCCTGCCCAACCTGTCAAGAACGAAATCTAGAAGAGAACTCCACTCTATGCTACTCCACCGTAGCACCAAGATGGAGCATGCCTCTGGTGAAGTTCTTAAAGACCCAAGAGTACCCAGAAGGAGCCACTCTAGCAAGGAAACGTGCACTTGTAGAACAAAGCAAGGACTATGCTCTTATAGGAAAACAACTCTTTAAACAAGGAAGAGATAATCATTTATGAATGTGCAATCATGAAGATGAGTATCTTGCTGTTTTAGAGATGGCACATACAGGAGCTGCAGGAGGACATTTTTCTGTAGATAAAACAACAAAAATGATTCTCTTTGCAGGAATGTGGTGGCCAACTCTACACCAAGATGCAGCAACATATGTGCAAAGATGTGATATTTGTCAATGAATGAAATATCCAATTAGAAGGGGTGAAATGCCACTAAAACCCATGATGAGTGCCAGAGCTTTCACAACATGGGGAATAGAGTTCATAGGACCTATTAGCCCACCAACTAAAGGATCCCATGCGGAATACATAATTGTAGCCACATACTACCTAACCAAATGGGTTGAAGCCAAAGCAACCAAGAAAAATGATGCAAGAACTACGGCCAAGTTTCTCTTCGAGAACGTTTTCACTAGATTTGGACTACCGATAGAAATTGTGAGTGATAGAGGTACGCATTTTGTGAATGAAGTGATATAAGCCTTACTGAATGAATTCTTGGTAATTCATAAGAAATCAGCCCCTTATCACCCGCAAGCCAATGGACAAGCCGAAAGTTCAAATAAAATCTTGTGCACAGTTCTCACTAAAATTGTGAACAATGGTAGATCTGATTGGGATAAACAATTACATCACACTTTATGGGCATTCCGAGTAGCTTACAAGACCGCCATAGGAACTACTCCTTTTAACTTAGTGTATGGACAAAATGCTATTTTGCCAATTGATTTCTTAATACCCACTCTCAGAGTAGCAACAACTTATGAGTGGACAGAACATGAACTCTCAACTCAATTGGATCAAATAGAGAAGTTACATGAAACTAGGTTACAAGCAGTAGCAGGGATTTATGCTGCTAAACGGCGACAAAAGGCATATTTTGATGCTCATATTAAAGATAAAAATTTGAAGGAAGGAGATTTAGTTTTGGTTTATACTTTGAAACAACACGCAAAGAAACTACAAAAAAGAGGATATGGCCCGTTAATCATTAATCGCATATCCACCAGCGGAGCCATCAGCTTAGCAACTCTAGATGGAGATGTATTACCAAACTATATCAGTGGATGTCGAGTAAAAAAATATTTAGAGCCACTGACTCAAGAAATAATGTCACGACTGATAACCGGTAAAAATAGACGTCTAGAGGAAGAAAGAATACGAGAGGAAGCCAGACAAGAAGCGCTAGAGCGGATCAAGAAACGAAAAGAGTGGTTGAGAGAGAGAGAGATGAGAGATATCGACTAGGAAAGGAACTTGTTCCAATGGCTAACTTTAGAGCCACGGAAAACCTAGGTCAGCAAAGGACGCAACCATACTTGAATTTGGGAGCCGGAAAAAAAGAATACCACTTAGTGGATGCTCTCATTGACACAGGAGCCGCTATAAGCTGCATCAAATTTTCATTGACTCAGCAACTCAAGGAAGAATTACGTCCATCAAAGGTAGAGCTGATTGGAATAGGAGGAAAGATCACCAAGTGTATAGGAGAGATTATCTTACCTCTACACTTAGGAAACAACACAATGGAACAAAAACTCTTAGTATGTCACGATCAAGACTTATTGGAAGAGCTCGTGTTAGGTCAAGACTGGATATACGAATATGAAGTAGCTATTCAATTGGCCTTATGATACATCTCGGCCAAGATAGGACATCGTGAAGTATTCAGCATGCTAGATGAATGACCAATCAAAGACGAAAGTATAGAACCAAAAACTCACTCAAATGAGCACAATGATGAATGTATGTTCACTAGCACTATGGAAACCCCTTCATCGAGTACTTCATGTGAGGATACACAGAATTCTGCTTGCACACCATCTTCTAATCTAGCAAGGCACAAGAGTGTCATTCTATCTGAAAACAGCCTTAGCAAAGAACCAAGCACAAGAGAGACTAGTTCTCCGAATAAGCACAAGTCTGCACCTATTAGAATATGCCCCATTCCTTACACTAGACAGGCTTGGATAAGGAAGGATCAAGTGGCTGCATATCTTCAACAACAGAAACATTATCAACATCAGAACGACCCATCGAACACGCGAGTAGATCACTTTGGACACCGAGGTCCACAACGAATTGCTAGAATATGGATTCCAAAGAAAGTGGTAGTTGCCCAGCCAGCCCGAACACAAATATGGATTCCAAAATTATGTGCTCAAGTGACAATCAACAAGAAGGACGAACCAATGCTCAAGGAAAATCAGTATGGTCTAAGGCAAAACAACCAAAGATGAATAGCTACAGGACAGAAAAGGAGTCTACATATGCTTCAAAAACCATTCCAAGATTCAAAAAGCAAATAAAGCAGACGTACAACATGAGAAGCACCACATTCTTCAGGAATGTTAGGAATACAATCTGCCCCAACGGTGTGAAGCAGATTTGGTTGCCAAAAAGCACGACTAGCTGTAGTCATCAACCAAGTAATTCAAGTTGCACACATGTGGAGTTACCAGAATCCAAAGTATGCATGATAGTGCCACATTACAAGGCCAAGCATTCGGCACAATATTCTTCTATTTCAGGATAGTGAAGCACAATTTCCCTTTGGGAAATAGAAGAGCACTTGTACATAATCTAAAGAAAATTAATAAAAAATTAATAACCGCTTCGGCTATGAACTAACTTTTCTGTTTTTCTTTCAGACAAAAAACATAAAAATACCTAAAAATAGGAAAAAATCCCAGGTATTGCCTTTCTCACACCCACGGGGAACGGACGACACCATTCACGCGGAGCAATGTCAATATTATGAAAGACAAATGAAGGAGGATTTCTGATACTATCTTGTCACTAATTCATACTCTATATTGAGTGCAGATGGCATCTACTAATTCCGAAGCGACTCAAGAGGAAGAGGTCCAGCTTCTTCCATTAGAATCAATAACAAAAGCAAGAGGCCATTGGTTTCTGGATGACCAACTAGTATCGGATCTCATTTTCATGGCCACTATCAAAATCATGGACAAGGATCACTACTTCCCTATCATGTCGCAAGATTTCAAGACTATCATACAAGGATTACCGCACATGACAGATGTCTAGACACAAGCAGGAATGGATGCATTTCTCAAATTACCTATTTATCTACCAGATTTCTAGAGATGTACGCAAGTGATGAATACACTTCAGCCTGCATCAAATAAGATATTAGTTCCTGAGGCATGAGTACTGGATAAAGTTGGTGCCTGGAAGACAATTCAATTCACTCATGAGCTGATTAACAAGGCTTTTGGATGGAAACAAGAGGGAATCACGAATGTCAAAGATGAATGTGTCATGATCCTAAGAAGCGATCCTTTTTGGAAATCAACAGAACTGATATTGAAGAGGTTGTTCGATTAGTGCATCAACACTTTTGTTTTCCAAGTATGCATAGATATACTGCACATCAAAAGATCGTGGTGCAACTGCTCTCACATGCTATGAGGCAAGTCGGAAATCAAGTAAATATGACTCCATATGTCCAAGAACGCCTATTTGAAGCGAAGAAGAAGTGGATTCAGAAAAAGTTCTTGAATGGTAGTTTGGCCTTGACCCTACTTATTTATGAGGCACTGGATATGAAGAACTGCTTGCGCTTGATGCCAACCTCAATTGAGATGGCCAAATATGTAAAGTCAGCAACTGTTCCAAAGAAAAAGAAAACAGTCATCACTGTTGAAGAAGTAGGAACCAGCTCAAAGACACCTATGAGAGGGACTAAACGTCTAAGAGAGGAAGAAGCTCAAGAGACACCACAATCAAAGAGAACACATGTGTTATCGAAGATTCCTGAGAGCCAACAACCAATTACCAAGAGAGACCTCTCTGCAGCCCTGGAAGAAACGCATCAGTATATGCGGGGGTAAGTAAATTTGAATATTCAAGGTCACCATTACGGACAGGCAAGCCAGGAAAAGAAACAGAAGGATAAAGCAACTCATCAAGTACCTTCCCGATACAAAGAAATAGGGTTGGAGGAATCAAGCTCTAATGAGGAATCAAACCCTAAGAAGGACACCCTGGATACGGATATACAAACAGAAACACACAAGGAAGATTGGACAGAGATTAATCAAGTCGAAGTCACACCGGACAACCAGCAGTCACAAGCAAAGAACATAGAACAACCCCTTGACAACGTGCATGTGATTCAACTGAATGACCAATCAAAGATAAGAGTGAAAGAAGTTCCCGTGACAAATCAAGCTCCCATGCCACCTCTCAAAGAAGAAATACAAACTCCAGTGAACTCAGAACTACTACAAAACAAAGAGCCAACTGTGATTGAAGTGCTAGATGATACACCTCAAGGCAAGATTGACCACATGGAGGCTAAGCCAAGGATCCAACTTCATATTAGGCATCGCCATGACACTACATTACACGTGGCACAAGGGAAAGATGTATCAACATGAGCAGAACTTAATATTCCTACCACATGGTTAAATGTGGATGTTACTCACTTAAAACTTGTTCTCAAGTAAATGATCCAAACGGCCATGGATACACAACAACAGATGATGGATACAGATGCAGATTATGACAAGGCCATGTGAGAAAAGAATCAGTTTCAAATTATGAGTGAACAACTATCTGCACAACTCATCCAGGCCCAGAAAGAAATTGCAACCAAAGAAACGGAGTTGCATGCAGTTAAAACACAATGTGATACATTGATGAACCAGCATCATCAGCTACAAACACAACTGACGGAGTTACAAAGACAACATGAAGCTAGTGAAGCAGATAAGGAGAGGATAAAAGCTAGAAGCAACTTACTCGAAATACAACTCAAGGTGTACATGGAGGAAAATGACAATTTACAAAACCGAAATAAAGAACTGATGAAGTCATTGCTATATGACCAACCTATAGAAAAACAAGAGACAACAGATATTGACCAAAAAGAAGTAAGCGCTCAAATTGAGAAATATGCCGATTTGCTGAAACAAGAGCAAGCATTGAGAGAAGAATGGGAACGTAAGTACACTCAAGAAACATATGAGCTAAAAAAGAAGTTGAATACAGCCCATGGAAAACTTGCCGCAAGTTATAGTGAAAACATGGATCAGGTAGCAGAAATCGGCAATGAGTTGCTTGCGACAAAAGAAGCACTCCGAGCAGCAATGCAAGAAATAAAAGAAAAGACTGACCAGCTTACAAAATTTAACGTGAAAGTAACAGAGCCAACACCAATCGGGACATTAGTAGAGCCAAGACAAGAAAATCCTACTGACAAGGTAGAGGTATGTCCTTTGATTCTCCGATAAAAGAGCAGATGGCAGAGCCAAATGATGATCATCCAATGCCATATACTGCAGAAATAAATCAGAAGGAACAGACACTATTGGTGTCTCGGTTGACAGAAAATTTTGAAAATGAAGTTATCAAAGTCATGAAAGAAACAAGGATTAAAGGAAAAGACTTGGAGACGATCATGAAGCCTTTCAACATTCCGTATGGACTATTGAAAGCGAAAACAAGACAATACATAAAGAAGATCACACAGAAAAACCCAGACGAACAACTGCAGTTCAAAAATGACATGTTCAACTATACTCAAGAAAAATTTGAAGCAGCACAGCCTATTTGGAGGAGAAAATTTTTGGAGAAACATCCTACATTGCGGGTGCACTGACAAGCAGCACCTTACTTATTACAGGTAAATCCTTCTTTTTGTCCAACACCACGGCGAAGAGAAGCAAGAGAATTTTTGGAAATGCAAAAGACTGGTCTGATCCATAAACAGTGGCTAAACTATCCATTACTTCCAAGTCCACCGCATAACTATCTACCTACAGAGGATTACATGATCAAAACCATTGAATTTTGGCTACAGAATTATGCAACAGTACCTGATTTAACTATCAAGATGACGAATAAAATACTCAGCATGATTCTTACAGTATTAAAGGTCTTTAAACACGCGGCATATACATTTTTGAACTTCATTGGCATTAATCAACGCACAGATATTCTTGTTTTTGACTTGTCTGTTATGCCTAGCCGACCAACAATAATGGCATATTATTCTAGGTTGTTGTTTTTGCGCGGATCATAGACAGCCGCCACATGATGGTGTGAAAGCAGAACAGTGGAAGCAGCTAATGATACGTGAAGCTAATCTGCTTAATGAAACATAGCAAAAAGTGTACAGAACATACTCCCGTAGACTTCCAAAGCCTGTCGGGGACGACAAAGTTTAGGAGGGGGGCAGTGTTGTGGGAGAGTCAAGCAAAAAGAAGAAAAGAAGAAGACAAAGAAAGAAGCTTCATTAAAAAGATCATATCGGAAGATACATCTCTGCAGGAAGCCCCACAGGGGCGCAACACCCATCTCTGCACAGAGCCCCGCAGGGGCACATATCAAGGAAAAAGCACGTAGGTGGAAAGGAGGAACCAAGGCCAGGAAAGTATCCATGAAGTTCAAGAAGATAATTGGCAGGTACTAATCCTTCCGCTGATAGCGTGCGAGGTCAACAAAGTAAACAGGCTCAAAGCAATACAACAGGGTCATATGTGTGCAACCAGGACAAATCAGAGGACCAAAAGCTAGAAAGAGGTCACTGGTGGCGTGCATGGCAACCCAACTGAATACAGCAACCCATATATGTGATATACGGAATACCAAGGGACAAACAGAAGCAAACGACATACCTCGGATAAGATAACCAATTGTCTGACAGTCCTTGTTGCCGCTTCGACCGCTGGGTGCGTGTATTCAGACCTCTTAAACAAGCTGAAGACAAGAAGCAAAGCCTGTCAAAAGGTGAACAACACCATATTTGCAGTTATATTACTCTTTGCAATTTAAGAATTTGAGTTCTCTATCTCTCAAACTGAATTTCCTCTCGGTGTATGCATTTTTCTAATCTCTATCTTTTTTCTGTTCCATTGTCATATTTTTCTTACACCCATCATCTATTGGATTTTGCTTAAAGCAAGTGGTCATAGCAAACTACATTTGATGAAGATGAATTTTTAGCCTTTATGAAAAGTTCCAATATGAACTTTCTACTTGATAGTATGAGTGAGACTCATAAAATTATCACTTAAACAAGATAACATAATCAAGGAGAATCCACCCATTTTGTGAACCATGCAGGAGAGGTGCCCATCAATGAACCAAGATAACAATTTGGCTAGGGAAATTTAAGATTGACCCACTTCATATGTTTGTGTGTTTAGTCCCCCATTATCATTAGTTCAATACTTTTAACTATATCCAACTCATAAATTGCAAAGCAAGATGGTGCACGGTATGATTTGGGTAGGAATCAGGCCATCAAGATTCCACTCTTTTTAGATTGAGTCTTGGATGCAATTAATCATGGGCATGAGAGAATGCTCTTACATAGCCCTTTAGTTGAAGCATATTTTCGAGGATGATTTATTTCTTCAAGTGGGGGAAATGTTAAACAGTAGCTTAACAAAGGTTAATTTCAAGCCAATGTTATGTTCTTTTGGAGTAATAGATAAGCAATGAGCTTAGCTTAGTGGTTAAGTCTAATGAATGAGAAGGAGGAGGTATTGGATTCAACCCGCACAAGTATAGTAGGCTTTTATTTTGTCAAGGACTCCCTAGAGCCTTCTAGAAGCATCCAACTCAAATTAGCTCAAGGACACTTGACATGCATAGACTCTAGTAGACTCGAACATGTCCAATTGTGATTACACATGCACATATTGTGGTTACATGTGCACATGCAAGCTCTAGTTAACTTTAGAGAGCACCCTCAGTTCAGAAGCTATAAAAGCATATTGGGAGGAGAATTACACTTCATCTCTCATGGTGGTAGTAGAATAACATCACATCACATCATGTGCATTGGTTTGATTTAAGAGTTCTTTTTTATTTCAAAGTTGATGGGCTATGAGATGAAGATGCTTGAGAA
This sequence comes from Ceratopteris richardii, assembly GCA_020310875.1. Classification (NCBI taxonomy): domain Eukaryota; kingdom Viridiplantae; phylum Streptophyta; class Polypodiopsida; order Polypodiales; family Pteridaceae; genus Ceratopteris; species Ceratopteris richardii. The sequence goes on from CM035409.1 coordinate 134,453,521, forward strand.
TGAGTCGATTGACATTTTGAACTTTTCAAGGCACCAAATCTCTTAAACATGTCTTCCATGTTAGAGTCAATATTCTTTACCTATCTTTTGGTTGCTTTTAAGGCTTTCTATCTTGACTAGGAGCAAGTTGCTACATATCCTCTTTGACAACATTGCCCCAATAATCATCAATTCTGATATATCCATTTGTTTTGACACATATTTTTTGACAATATAAAGCATATGTTTCTACTCCTATGAAAAATTCAACATCTGGATCACAAAGATGTGGAAGTAGCTCATCCCATACTTTAGAATGCATGAATCTTTGTGGAAGTATCCCATCCCATACTTTAGAATCCATGAAACTTAGAGACAATGGAACATGCTCATGGTGAACTAACTTTTTATTGTGTTATAATTCATCAAAATGATTTTTCAAATCCTTCTTCAAATAAAGAATGAACATATATTTTGGAAACACGGATCCACTTTAGGAAAGAAACTTCGTCACCTTGTCAAAGTCTTCAAGGGAAAAGGTTTTGAAGAGAAAAGACTTGAATTGTCTCTATGTAACTTTGTTTTCCTCTAAGCTATAAAAAAAATATAGCACATTTCATGGTCATTCATAGCTTCTTTCCTAATCCCAAATATTTGGCTCCTAAATTCATATTTTTATAAGAATGAGTAATATTTTTACCTCCAAAGGATCCAAACCATTTGATGATTGAATAACTGAGGTCACCTCATAGAAAATTTCCAAGTTCTAGACATTATACACAATTCGAAATCCTCTCTATTGCACACATATTTTGAAGAATCGGAGTACACATGTAATCTTTAATCCATGAGCATTTAGAAATCTTACCTGCACAATTGTTAACACCATTGACATTCAGGTCATTTCTTTTTTTGAACATAGTGAGTGTAACACTCTAATGTCGTGAACTTTTGGGTTGTCGAGCTTTGTTTGGTGCAAGTTCAGTACAATAAAAGTCTATCTAATACACTGAAGAATATGTAATCAATGAGCATATATAATGTTTGCGATCTTGCATAATTTCATCAATATATATCCAAATAAGTAGTACTAATGCATGGCCATCAAAATCATGTGTTTCAGAACATAAAATCCATCATTTGATCATCTTGAGTTTAATTGATGCTTGAATGTGCTACCCATACATTACAATATATGTGATCTTCCCCTCTAAATTGAACCTGCAACGAGTCATATATCTTCTCACACAATGTTAGACTCTATTTAGATCTATCGTTGGTCTACCTACATTGGTTGAGGACCCTAGATGGGTCAAGGACCAAAGCTTGCTATTCGACATTTTCCTTCCTTGATCATTGTGGTTCTATTTAGAACTACATGGAAATCATCCAAAAGGCATCTGAGCCACACACACTCAACAATCGCTATGGAAACTGCCCTATAGTCAGTCTCACAACTATAAGTGGCCACAATAGGCTGCTTCTTGCTCAAGCAAGATATGCATGAGCTACCAAGCATCAAGCAAAAACCACTAGTGGAAACATGTCAGAGTGTAACAACAACCAACCCAATCAGAGCTTGAAAAAGCATCTAAATCAAGTTGTAGTGATCCCCCCTTGGGATCAAACAATCCAAGTAGTCGGGTACCACTCGAGTAGCGAAAGATGCGCTTAACCACCTGCCAATGCTTGACACTTGGGCAATGCATAAACTTGCTCATCTAAGAGACAACAAACTAAATATATGTTGATATATTTAGGTAGTGATGTGTGTGAACACTCTAGGACCGCCGGGGCACTTTTTTCCCTCTTTAGGAGGTTTTTTTCCCCCGGCTTGTATATACGCCTATTGCCCTAATGGGCTACTTATCTTTGTACATTCTCTAGTAATACATTCAGTCTTGTGTGTTGTGCTCCAAGCTTCTTCTTCTTCCTTGTGCTGTTCGCGTGCTTCCGCAGACGTCTAACTCCAACAATTGGTATCAGAGCAGGTCGTTGCTTCTTCTAGGGCGCCGTCGACACTCCTCCATTTGCAGTCTCAGATTCGCATGAAATTTGGTGAGCATACTCAGGGTGTTTCCTAGCTCGTTTCGGCCTCCGAACGCACTATCGCAGCGCTTGTGCAGGCTATTTCGTCCTTTTGTGCCAAAGGTATATACCAGTTTCTGTTCGCCAGTTTAAGCGTCTCAAAGTCTGCTACAGGTCTAGCAGAACTCGTCTGGGCAGTTCCGTTCAACTTTTTGAGATACAGTCAATTTTCTGCATCAAGGTATTTTAGTCACCGGCCATGGCTGAAAGCAGTGATGTATTCCGTATGTTGGCTGTTGAGGATAAGTTGGATGGTACCAACTACCCATTATGGGCTTATATGATGCGACATGTACTGGTTGCAAAAGGATTGTGGAACATTGTGCAGGGTGTTGAAAGACGTCCAGTTACACCTGTAACGACAGGTACTGCAAATACAGGTGTTGGAGCTGATGAAGATGGTGTCGAAGATGATATTCCGCAGATTCCTGTTCGTGCTGCTGTTTCTGTTGCACCTACTACAGAGCAGATTCGTTGGGATGGCAGAGATGCCCAGGCACATGCATTGATAGCTTTGTCTGTCAAACGTGCCATTATCCCTCACATTCGCTCTTGCAGAACAGCAAAGGATGCTTGGGATACACTTACCACTTTGTACCAGGCTAGGAATGAGGCTCGTGTTGCTTACCTCCGAAAACAGTTGGAGAGTGAGCACATGAATGAAGGTGATTCTATGGACAGTTTTCTTACAAAGATCAAAGACCTGAAGGAACAATTGATTTCTGCTGATGAGGTTATACCAGATAGCTCACTTGTGCAGACCGTTCTGAATGGCCTTCCTGATTCATATCAGAGTTTTGCCTCTACTCTTCGATTGATGATGAAAGGCAATCCGAATGCCTTGTCATTTGAGGAATTAGTCTCTGTTCTGTTGCAGGAAGATCAGTCCAGGCAGAACAGGTCCATTATGCGTGTTGCAGATCAAGCTTTCCTGGCTAGTCAGAAGGGCAAAGGAAAATGGAGCTCTTCTACTAGTAAGCAGAAATCTGCAAATGCTTCACAATCGAAGAACCAGGATAAAGATGAGAAGAAATCAGAAAAGCAGAAATTGTTCTGCAAGTACTGTAAAGGAAATGATCATATTATAAAGAACTGTCCAAAACTGGCTGCTAAAGAGGCAAAGAAGAAAGAGGCTGGAATGGTTGTTGCAGAGGCCTCTACACCAAAAACAGAGTCTGCAAATCTTGTGCAGGAAGAAGAATGGGCGTTTACTACTGTCTGCAGTTTTGACCCATCTTCTCATGATCAGTGCATGTCTGCAGTAGACTCAGATGTTTGGTACTTTGACAGTGGGGCGACCAAACATATTACCTCGCAGCGCAGTTTCTTCTCTTCACTCGAGCCTGCCCCTACAGGGAATACTGTCACATGCGCCAATAACTCCTCTTATCCTGTTATGGGAGTTGGTAAGATCATTTTGACTACTGCTGATGGTAGTTCTTTCACTTTGTCAGATGCTTTATTTGTGCCAGGGATCAAAAAGAACCTGTTATCAGTTTCTGCATTAGCCAAGATTGGCTTGGTTGTGAAATTCGTTGATGACAGGTGTACAGTCCATGATCTCTCAAATGGCGATGTGATTATTGCTTCTGGCATTTTATGTCGTGGGCTGTATAAGCTCATAGACTATGAAAGATCTGTGAATGATTCGGCATGTGCAGTTCATGATTCTCAGGCTATGTCAGATGCAAAGCTTTGGCATGCACGCTTTGGTCATCTGAATTTTGCTAGTTTGTTACGCCTGCAGAAATCTGAAATGGTGTCTTCTTTGCCCAAACTTGAGGCACCTGAAAAACATGTTTGTGAAGGCTGTATTTTGGGCAAAATGCAGCGTTCTTCCTTTCCAAAAGATGGTTCAGTTCGGGCTATGCAGAAATTGCAGCTTGTACATAGTGATGTCTGTGGTCCTATGCAGACACCCTCTTTTGGAAATTACCTTTACTTCGTGACTTTCATTGATGATTTTTCCAGGCATGCATGGGTATACCCACTCAAAGCAAAGTCCGAAGTGTTCATGTGCTTCAAACAGTTTTTGGTTTTGGCTGAAAATCTGTCAGCATGTAAAATGGGCACCCTCCGTTCTGATCGAGGGGGGGAATATATGTCTTCAGATTTTAATGCATTTCTGGCTGAACGTGGGATAAAACACCAGTGTACAGTGCCGTATACACCTCAACAGAATGGAGTTGCTGAACGAAAGAACAGGTCACTCATGGAGATGGCGAGGTGCATGGTCAAAAGTCAGGCTTTACCACATAGTTTCTGGCTTGAGGCTGTCATGTGTGCAGCATATGTACTGAACAGGTGTCCCACCAAAGCGTTGCAGTCTATCACTCCATATGAGGCTTGGCATGACCGCAAGCCATCTGTTGCTCATCTGCGTGTTTTTGGTTGTTTGGCATATGCATTAGTGCCTGAACAACATCGCAGAAAATTGGATGATAAGGCAGTAAAATGTATTTTTGTTGGGTACAGTTCTGAAAGTAAAGGCTATCGTCTGTATCATCCACAGACTAAACGCATTCTGGTTAGCCGTGATGTTGTCTTTGTGGAAGATGCTATTCAGCCATTGCTTTCATGTACTAAGGAGACATCTGTTAGCTCCAAAGACATGTATGATACTTTGATGCCTCTTTTTACAGGTGGACAGGCTAGTGCTGGTCCTAATGAGGCAACTTCTCAGCCTTTGCAGGTTTCATATGATGATGCAGATCATTCCATTTCTGATGCAGATTTACATGATGCACTTGTTGATGAGAGAGCTGATATTGAACAGGCAAAAACTATGCCAAAATGGCTGGTGCAGACTTTGCGTGACAGCAAATTAGATGCACCTTTGTCATATCGTACTCGTTCAGGCTCTCATAGTACCTCCTTTGCATCAGATTGCTATGCTATGGCTGCATCTAGTCTCTGTGATGAGAATGAGCCTGTTTCTTTTGATGAAGCACAAAATTCAGAAAATTGGATGGCTGCTATGCAATCTGAATATGATGCTATAATGAAGAATGGTACATGGTCTTTATGTGACTTGCCTCCTGGCAAGAAGGCCATTGGCACTAAGTGGGTATACAAGCTGAAGCGTAAACCTGATGGTACAGTTGACAGGTATAAGGCTAGGCTTGTTGCAAAGGGTTATGCGCAGGAAAGAGGCATTGATTTTGATGAGACCTTTGCACCTACATGCCGTATGACTACTGTTCGGAGCATTTGTGCACTTGCAGCCCATCATGGTTGGAATGTACATCAGTTGGACATTAAAACAGCATTTCTGAATGGTGACTTGCATGAAGAAGTGTATGTTTTTCAGCCCCGTGGCTTTGTGCAGAAAGGGCATGAAAACCAGATGTGCAGGTTAAAGAAGGCGTTATATGGTTTAAAGCAAGCACCACGTGCTTGGTATGAGAAGATACATGCCTATCTGATTGCACATGGTTTTGAGAACAGTCCAACTGAAAGCACCTTATATGTTAAGCGTGCTAATGATGTGCTTCTGATCATTGTTGTCTATGTAGACGACATGCTGCTCACTGGTCCTCTTGAGAAGCATATTGCTGATTTCAAGGCTGATTTGCATGCCTCATTTGAGATGTCTGATTTGGGGCATTTGCATCACTATTTGGGCATTCAATTTATGCAAGTTGATGGTGGAATGGCTTTGTGTCAAACGAAATATATTGACACATTATTGCAGCGTTTTGGCCTTGAAGACTGTAAGCCTATTGCCACTCCTATGGAGACAGGTTTACGATTGAGTCTTCATGATGCTGGAGATGCATTTGATGCTGTTCTCTATCAGCAGGCTGTTGGATGCTTGATTTACTTATGCATTACTCGGCCAGATATTCAGTTTGCTGTCTCACAGATGAGCAGGTTTATGCATTGCCCAGGAGTCACGCATTGGAAAGCGGTTAAGCGCATCTTTCGCTACTTGAGTGGTACTCGGCTACTTGGGTTGTTTTATCCCAAGGGGGGATCACCACCGCCAGATTTGCATGCTTTTTCTGACTCAGATTGGGCTGGTTGCTATGACACTCGTGTGTCCACCAGTGGTTTTTGCTTCATGCTTGGTAGCTCATGTATATCTTGGTTGAGCAAGAAGCAGCCTACTGTGGCCACTTCCAGTTGTGAGGCTGAGTATAGGGCAGCTTTCACAGCGACTGTTGAGTGTGTGTGGCTCAGACGCCTTATGGCTGATTTGGGTGTTGGCCAGTCTTCTGCCACCACCATCTTCACTGACAGTCAGAGCGCATTGGCAGTTGCGAGGAACCCTGTGTTCCATGCTCGCACTAAGCACATTGAGGTGCATTATCACTATGTCAGGGAGAGGTTCTCTGCTGGGGAGATCAGCTTGGCATATGTGCCCACGCAGGAGAACATTGCAGACCTTTTCACGAAGGCTCTACCTAGGGAGAAGTTTGAAGCTTTCCGCAAAGCTTTGGGCTTACTTCCTTTTGTGGAGTGATTTCCACATAGCTCGGCACTTCCTTATACATGAGTGCCAGCTCCTTGTTCACCGCATCACTCCCAGGGGGGATTTGTTGATATATTTAGGTAGTGATGTGTGTGAACACTCTAGGACCGCCGGGGCACTTTTTTCCCTCTTTAGGAGGTTTTTTTCCCCCGGCTTGTATATACGCCTATTGCCCTAATGGGCTACTTATCTTTGTACATTCTCTAGTAATACATTCAGTCTTGTGTGTTGTGCTCCAAGCTTCTTCTTCTTCCTTGTGCTGTTCGCGTGCTTCCGCAGACGTCTAACTCCAACAATATATGCTTGAGTAATGCATAAGTAAATCAAGCATCCAACAATTTGCTGATAGAGAACAACATCAAATGCATCTCCAACATCATAAAGACTTAATCATAAAATTGTTTTCATAAGAGTGGAAATAGGCTTACAATCTTCAAGGCCAAAATGCTTCAATAATGCATCAATATATTTTGTTTGGCACAAAGGTATTCCCCCATCAAATTGCATAAATTGAATGCCCAAATAATGGTGCAAATGCCCCAAATATGACTTCTCAAAAGAGGTATGCAAATCATACTTAAATTAAACAATATGCTGTGTTCGACGTGCACATCACACTATACATTGATGTTTTATCCTACACTCAAACAAAAATGCATTAAAATCAGAAGACATGTATTCCCCTCCTCAATTAGAATGGAGGGTGCCCGATTCACATACTGACATATTTTTAGCCATAACAAGAAACTTTTTGAAGCACATAAACACATCAAACTTTGATTTCAATGGATACACCCATGCATGCCTAGAAAATCATCAATAGAAGTCACGAAGTAAAGATAGTTCCCAAAAGAAAGTGTCTTCATAGGACCACATACTTCACTATGAATGAGCTTGAATTAATGAGCAGCTCTAACTGAACCATATTTAGGGAAGGAAGAATGCTACAATTTTCCCAAAATATAGTTTTCACATACATTTTTACAAGGTGCCTCAATTTTGGGTAGAGAGGACACCATTTCAGATGTCTAGAAGCATAGTAAACTAGCATAATTTAGATGACCAAAGCGTGCATGCCAAAGCTTTGCATATGAGATAGCCTAAGAATCTTGAACTTCACATGTTGAATCATTTACTAATTTTACATATTCTATGAGCTTATACAACCCATGGCATAAAATGCCATAAGCGATACTAACATCGCCATTTGACATATCATGAATGTACATCGGTCATCAACAAATTTGACAACCAAGCTAATCTTGGATAATGTTGAAATTGAAAACAAAATTTTCTTGATCCCCGACATAAACAAAGCATCTGATAGTGTGAAAGAAATACCATAAGTTGTAGTCATAATGATGTTACCAACTCCCATTATAGGATAAGAGGAGTTGTTAGCGCATGTGAGAGTATTCCGTATAGGGTAGGCTCAAGTGAAATGAAGAAACTATGTTGTGAGGTAATATGTTTGGTTGCCCCACTATGAAATTACCAAACATCTTAGTCTACTATAAACATGTGCTACTCATGAGAAGATGGGTGATAGTTGCATAAAGTAGTAAATGCCCATTCTTCATTCTACACAAGATTAGCAGACTCTGTTGTAGGTGTAGAGGCCTCTACAACAACCATTGCATCCTCTTTCTTCTTTAGCCTCTTTTGTAGCAAGTTTTGCACAACTTTTTATGATACGATCATTTCCTTTACAATATTTGCAAAACTATTTTTGCTTTTCTGTTTGCTTCTCATCTTTGTCTTCCTTCTTTTACTGTGCAACATTAGTAGATTTCTGCTTACTAGTAGATTAACTTTCGCCCTTTCGATTAGCTAAAAAATATTGATCTACAACATGCATAATGGATGTGTTCTCCCTGGATTGATATTCTTTCAACAAAATAGAGACTAAATCCTGAAATGTTAAGACATTTTATCAATCAAAGTGTAGAAGCAAAAATTTGATATGAATCTAGAAAACCATTAAGAACATTATGCGCAAGTGAACTATCTGGCCAGACTTCATCAACAGAAATCAATTGCTCCTTCAAATCTTTGATGTTCGTCAAAAAACTCTCCATAGAATCTCTTTCATTCATATGCTCACTCTCCAACTATTTTCAGAGGTAAGCAACACAAGCCTTATTTCTTGCTTGGTATAAAATGATAAGTGTATCCCAAGCATCCTTTGTTGTTTTGCAAGAGCAAATGTGTGGGATATTGGCACGTTTGATAGACAAAGCTATCAATGCATATGCCTATGCATCTCTACCATGTCATCGAAGTTGCTCTATAGTAGGTGTAGCTGGAACTGCAACATGAACAAAAATATGAAGATCATCATCTTTAAGGCCATCTACATCACCTTCAATAATTGATTTGTAGGTGTAGTAGGGTGTTTTTCAACACCCAACACAATATTCTATAGCCCTTTTGCTGCCGATAAATGATGCGTCATATATGCCCATAACGGGTAATTAGTACCATCCAACTTTTCCTCTACATACAACATATGGAATACATCATTGCTTTCAGCCATGGCCACTGACCAAATATCCTTACGCAGAAAGATGATTGGATCTCAAGAGGTTGAATAAAACTACCCTATCAAGCTTTGCGAAACCTGTAGCAGACTTTGACGTGCTTGTGCTAATGAAGTAAAACCTGTATATATGTTTGGCACAAAAGGACAAAATTGCTTACATAAGTGCTATGATAGTGCATTCGAAGGCCATAAATAACTTAAATCAAAAGTTTGACATCATACAATGCAGTTGTTTTGAAGTCCTAATTGCCTTGAATATGCTCACCAATCTTCGTGTGATTTTGAGACTGTGACCAAAGGGGTGTTGATGATTTCTGAGATGAAGCAACAACCTGCTCTAATACCAATTGTTGGAGTTTGATGTCTATAGAAGCACAAGAACAACCAAGTAAGAAGAAGAAGCTTGGATCACAACACAAAATACTCAATGTATTACCAAGTTAATCTTCAAAGATAAGTAACATGTTCAGGTTATAGAGGTTATAGGCGTATATACAAGCCAACAAAAAAACCTCTTAAAGAGGGAGAAAAGTGCCTTGATGTTCCTAAGAGTGTTCACACACATCACTATCAAAATATATCAATAGAGAGGTGAAGGACCAAAGCTCGGGGTAGCCAAGTCTCTAGCACGAGTCGAATCATTATTGAGATTGTCTTATCTCCTAAGAGTGACCATATGAAAAGTGTTTTGACCTTATAAAAAACTCTAGATGTGCAAAAATACAAAGGCTCTTTAAAGTTGGAGTGTTAGGGTTGGAGGAGAGTGGCACTTAGCTAATTGAAACCTCATGCAAAATTTGACAACTTCTTTTGCTATGCTCTATAATACCCGCTCTCTCTCTCTCTCTCTCTCACACACACACACACACACACACACACACACACATATATATATATATATATATATATATATATATATATATATATATATATATATATATATATATATATATATATATATATATATATATATATATATATATATATATAAGTTCTTTCTTGATGTATTAAAGTTGTGTTAAAATAATCGACATTGATTAAATCCTACTAGAATAGATTCAAGTGCATGAATCATCCCATACATTTTTTATTTGACTCTAAATTTTATTGCCGTGAAAATATAAACCTTATTCGAAAAACGTTGTTTGCTATCCTCATTCGAGCTTTTTTGATATCGAAAAGTATAAAGTACCAAAAATATGCGCCTTATTTTTCTTGTCTATTTTTGTGTATTGGTCTATAACATACACATGGATAGGCTTGTGTAAAAATATTATTGGGTATTGTTGGAGTTAGACGTCTGCGGAAGCACGCGAACAGCACAAGGAAGAAGAAGAAGCTTGGAGCACAACACACAAGACTGAATGTATTACTAGAGAATGTACAAAGATAAGTAGCCCATTAGGGCAATAGGCGTATATACAAGCCGGGGGAAAAAAACCTCCTAAAGAGGGAAAAAAGTGCCCCGGCGGTCCTAAAGTGTTCACACACATCACTACCTAAATATATCAACAAATCCCCCCTGGGAGTGATGCGGTGAACAAGGAGCTTGCACTCATGTATAAGGAAGTGCCGAGCTATGTGGAAATCACTCCACAAAAGGAAGTAAGCCCAAAGCTTTGCGGAAAGCTTCAAACTTCTCCCTAGGCAGAGCCTTCGTGAAAAGGTCTGCAATGTTCTCCTGCGTGGGCACATATGCCAAGCTGATCTCCCCAGCAGAGAACCTCTCCCTGACATAGTGATAATGCACCTCAATGTGCTTAGTGCGAGCATGGAACACAGGGTTCCTCGCAACTGCCAATGCGCTCTGACTGTCAGTGAAGATGGTGGTGGCAGAAGACTGGCCAACACCCAAATCAGCCATAAGGCGTCTGAGCCACACACACTCAACAGTCGCTGTGAAAGCTGCCCTATACTCAGCCTCACAACTGGAAGTGGCCACAGTAGGTTGCTTCTTGCTCAACCAAGATATACATGAGCTACCAAGCATGAAGCAAAAACCACTGGTGGACACACGAGTGTCATAGCAACCAGCCCAATCTGAGTCAGAAAAAGCATGCAAATCTGGCGGTAGTGATCCCCCCTTGGGATAAAACAACCCAAGTAGCCGAGTACCACTCAAGTAGCGAAAGATGCGCTTAACCGCTTTCCAATGCGTGACTCCTGGGCAATGCATAAACCTGCTCATCTGTGAGACAGCAAACTGAATATCTGGCCGAGTAATGCATAAGTAAATCAAGCATCCAACAGCCTGCTGATAGAGAACAGCATCAAATGCATCTCCAGCATCATGAAGACTCAATCGTAAACCTGTCTCCATAGGAGTGGCAATAGGCTTACAGTCTTCAAGGCCAAAACGCTGCAATAATGTGTCAATATATTTCGTTTGACACAAAGCCATTCCACCATCAACTTGCATAAACTGAATGCCCAAATAGTGATGCAAATGCCCCAAATCAGACATCTCAAATGAGGCATGCAAATCAGCCTTGAAATCAGCAATATGCTTCTCAAGAGGACCAGTGAGCAGCATGTCGTCTACATAGACAACAATGATCAAAAGCACATCATTAGCACGCTTAACATATAAGGTGCTTTCAGTTGGACTGTTCTCAAAACCATGTGCAATCAGATAGGCATGTATTTTCTCATACCAAGCACGTGGTGCTTGCTTTAAACCATATAACGCCTTCTTTAACCTGCACACCTGGTTTTCATGCCCTTTCTGCACAAAGCCACGGGGCTAAAAAACATACACTTCTTCATGCAAGTCACCATTCAGAAATGCTGTTTTAATGTCCAACTGATGTACATTCCAACCATGATGGGCTGCAAGTGCACAAATGCTCCGAACAGTAGTCATACGGCATGTAGGTGCAAAGGTCTCATCAAAATCAATGCCTCTTTCCTGCGCATAACCCTTTGCAACAAGCCTAGCCTTATACCTGTCAACTGTACCATCAGGTTTACGCTTCAGCTTGTATACCCACTTAGTGCCAATGGCCTTCTTGCCAGGAGGCAAGTCACATAAAGACCATGTACCATTCTTCATTATAGCATCATATTCAGATTGCATAGCAGCCATCCAATTTTCTGAATTTTGTGCTTCATCAAAAGAAACAGGCTCATTCTCATCACAGAGACTAGATGCAGCCATAGCATAGCAATCTGATGCAAAGGAGGTACTATGAGAGCCTGAACGAGTACGATATGACAAAGGTGCATCTAATTTGTTGTCACGCAAAGTCTGCACCAGCCATTTTGGCATAGTTTTTGCCTGTTCAATATCAGCTCTCTCATCAACAAGTGCATCATGTAAATCTGCATCAGAAATGGAATGATCTGCATCATCATATGAAGCCTGCAAAGGCTGAGAAGTTGCCTCATTAGGACCAGCGCTAGCCTGTCCACCTGTAAAAAGAGGCATCAAAGTATCATACATGTCTTTGGAGCTAACAGATGTCTCCTTAGTACATGAAAGCAATGGCTGAATAGCATCTTCCACAAAGACAACATCACGGCTAACCAGAATGCGTTTAGTCTGTGGATGATACAGACGATAGCCTTTACTTTCAGAACTGTACCCAACAAAAATACATTTTACTGCCTTATCATCTAATTTTCTGCGATGTTGTTCAGGCACTAATGCATATGCCAAACAACCAAAAACACGCAGATGAGCAACAGATGGCTTGCGGTCATGCCAAGCCTCATATGGAGTGATAGACTGTAACGCTTTCGTGGGACACCTGTTCAGTACATATGCTGCACACATGACAGCCTCAAGCCAGAAACTATGTGGTAAAGCCTAACTTTTGACCATGCACCTCGCCATATCCATGAGTGACCTATTCTTTCGTTCAGCAACTCCATTCTGTTGAGGTGTATACGGCACTGTACACTGGTGTTTTATCCCACGTTCAGCCAGAAATGCATTAAAATCTGAAGACATATATTCCCCCCCTCGATCAGAACGGAGGGTGCCCATTTTACATGCTGACAGATTTTCAGCCAAAACCAAAAACTGTTTGAAGCACATGAACACTTCAGACTTTGCTTTGAGTGGATATACCCATGCATGCCTGGAAAAATCATCAATGAAAGTCACGAAGTAAAGGTAATTTCCAAAAGAGGGTGTCTGCATAGGACCACAGACATCACTATGTACAAGCTGCAATTTCTGCATAGCCCGAACTGAACCATCTTTTGGAAAGGAAGAACGCTGCATTTTGCCCAAAATACAGCCTTCACAAACATGTTTTTCAGGTGCCTCAAGTTTGGGCAAAGAGGACACCATTTCAGATTTCTGCAGGCATAACAAACTAGCAAAATTCAGATGACCAAAGCGTGCATGCCAAAGCTTTGCATCTGACATAGCTTGAGAATCATGAACTGCACATGCCGAATCATTCACAGATTTTTCATAGTCTATGAGCTTATACAACCCACGACATAAAATGCCAGAAGCAATAATCACATCGCCATTTGAGAGATCATGGACTGTACACCTGTCATCAACGAATTTCACAACCAAGCCAATCTTGGCTAATGCAGAAACTGATAACATGTTCTTTTTGATCCCTGGCACAAATAAAGCATCTGACAAAGTGAAAGAACTACCATCAGCAGTAGTCAGAATGATCTTACCAACTCCCATAACAGGATAAGAGGAGTTATTGGCGCATGTGACAGTATTCCTTGTAGGGGTAGGCTCGAGTGAAGAGAAGAAACTGCGCTGCGAGGTAATATATTTGGTTGCCCCACTGTCAAAGTACCAAACATCTGAGTCTACTACAGACATGCACTGATCATGAGAAGATGGGTCAAAACTGCAGACAGTAGTAAACGCCCATTCTTCTTCCTGCACAAGATTTGCAGACTCTGTTTTTGGTGTAGAGGCCTCTGCAACAACCATTCCAGCCTCTTTCTTCTTTGCCTCTTTAGCAGCCAGTTATGGACAGTTCTTTATAATATGATCATTTCCTTTACAGTACTTGCAGAACAATTTCTGCTTTTCTGATTTCTTCTCATCTTTATCCTGGTTCTTCGATTGTGCAGCATTTGCAGATTTCTGCTTACTAGTAGAAGAGCTCCATTTTCCTTTGCCCTTCTGACTAGCCAGGAAAGCTTGATCTGCAACACGCATAATGGACCTGTTCTGCCTGGACTGATCTTCCTGCAACAGAACATAGACTAATTCCTCAAATGACAAGGCATTCGGATTGCCTTTCATCATCAATCGAAGTGTAGAGGCAAAACTCTGATATGAATCAGGAAGGCCATTCAGAACGGTCTGCACAAGTGAGCTATCTGGTATAACCTCATCAGCAGAAATCAATTGTTCCTTCAGGTCTTTGATCTTTGTAAGAAAACTGTCCATCGAATCACCTTCATTCATGTGCTCACTCTCCAACTATTTTCGGAGGTAAGCAACACGAGCCTCATTCCTAGCCTGGTACAAAGTGGTAAGTGTATCCCAAGCATCCTTTGCTGTTCTGCAAGAGCGAATGTGAGGAATAATGGCACGTTTGACAGACAAAGCTATCAATGCATGTGCCTGGGCATCTCTGCCATCCCAACGAATCTGCTCTGCAGTAGGTGCAACAGAAACAGCAGCACGAACAGGAATCTGCGGAATATCATCTTCGACACCATCTTCATCAGCTCCAACACCTGTATTTGCAGTACCTGTCGTTACAGGTGTAACAGGACGTCTTTCAACACCCTGCACAATGTTCCACAATCCTTTTGCAACCAGTACATGTCGCATCATATAAGCCCATAATGGGTAGTTGGTACCATCCAACTTATCCTCAACAGCCAACATACGGAATACATCACTGCTTTCAGCCATGGCCGGTGACTAAAATACCTTGATGCAGAAAATTGACTGTATCTCAAAAAGTTGAACAGAACTGCCCAGACGAGTTCTGCTAGACCTGTAGCAGACTTCGAGACGCTTAAACTGGCGAAACGAAACTGGTATATACCTTTGGCACAAAAGGACGAAATAGCCTGCACAAGCACTGCGATAGTGCGTTCGAAGGCCGAAACGAGCTCAGATCGCGATTTCGGCACCACAGAGCGAAGCAGTTTTGATCTCGGAAACACCCTGAGTATGCTCACCAAATTTTGTGCGAATCTGAGACTGCAAAATGGAGGAGTGTCGACGGCGCCCTAGAAGAAGCAACGACCTGCTCTGATACCAATTGTTGGAGTTAGACGTCTGCGGAAGCACGCGAACAGCACAAGGAAGAAGAAGAAGCTTGGAGCACAACACACAAGACTGAATGTATTACTAGAGAATGTACAAAGATAAGTAGCCCATTAGGGCAATAGGCGTATATACAAGCCGGGGGAAAAAAACCTCCTAAAGAAGGAAAAAAGTGCCCCGGCGGTCCTAGAGTGTTCACACACATCACTACCTAAATATATCAACAGGTATACCTAAAATCAAATTGAAGGCATAGTTTTCACATATATTTAGAAATAGTTGATTAAAAGGATGAGATTAATGCTAGCTCCTCAATGATATTTGCCTTTTTAATCCTTCCATGCAATCTTCAAACATTATTGCTAATTCTATTGAAATGTAACCAATTCTATTGAAATGTAGGGAAGTGTAACCAATTATATTGAAATGTAGGGAAGTGTAACCAATTCTATTGAAATGTAGGGAAGTGCAAGGGCAAGAATATAATGCTCGAAATGATCCTGAGAAAAAAAAAACAAGAGATGTCCACACTATGAAATAGAAAACAAGAATATATATATGAAGGACCTTGCTGATGCACCGAGCTCTACAACCCTCATAACATGACCCAATATATGGCCCATAATCCCCTCTTTTGCAATGACACTCTTTAGCACCCATAATCCCCTCTTTTTCAATGACACTCTTTGCCGCATTCCATTACTTTGTGACACCCCTCATGCAAAAGAGAGAAAGTTTGGATTGGCTCTACCCAACATTCATAAAGGGTAGGGACTATAATATTGATATTAAAAGAATAAAAAAGTTAACATTAATAATTAATGAAGCATAATATTGATAGTAAAAGAATAAAAAACAATACTTGAAGCATTTAATAATTAATGGTGGAAATGGTGGGGTTTCCATTTTTGTCTTTTGCCTTTTAATTGAATATATTTGAAATCTATTTGAATTGTTGAATCTTAAATACAATAAAATACAATAGACAACAAAATACAATGAATCCATTTGAATTTAATTGAATTGTTGACTCATAAATACAACAAAATTTAACGATTGACCCTTGACGAAAATAGACAAAAACATTTGAACCATTGACTCTTGAAAAAGATAGTCAAGGAGGAATAAAAAACACAAATACATATATTTTTGTCCTTTGTATTTCACTCTTCCAAGGGATTATGATATTCCATTGAATCTATTGGAATTATTGAATCCTAAATAAAGAAAAATAAATAAGACAGAGAAATAAAATCATAAATAGAATCTATTTGAAGTATTGACACTTAAGTAAAGAAAAAATAGATAGATAGAGAGAACAA
Organism: Ceratopteris richardii; assembly: GCA_020310875.1. Classification (NCBI taxonomy): domain Eukaryota; kingdom Viridiplantae; phylum Streptophyta; class Polypodiopsida; order Polypodiales; family Pteridaceae; genus Ceratopteris; species Ceratopteris richardii. The sequence continues at coordinate 134,470,140 of CM035409.1, forward strand.
AAACACAAATAGAAGATTCAAGTGATGAATATGAATTATTAAGGAATGTTTTATATAATAATCAACCATGTTGTCCAAGCCCACATAGCCTAGTGGTTGATGCTTTGAATCTCTTGGAGGAGGTCTTGAGTTCAAATCCTGGCTGGCATATCCACGAGTTCCCCAAGATGGGTTGAGGTCGGGTGTGCATCTTTCCAATTCATCGTACTCTCTCTCAAAAAAAAAAAACAACCATGTCAATGTCTAATTTGAATATCATGTGCTGATGTATCCTTGGTAAAAGTCTTCATAAAATCTTGACCAACCCACAAAAATTTCAATTGAAAATCATTTAATCAACTAGCTGGATTCCGAAAAATTTCAATTGAAAATCATTTAATCAACTAGCTAGATTCCGATAATGGAGATGAAAAATTAAATGAGCGAGTTGGATCCGATCATGGAGATAAATACCTTTGCAATCTAATGTGTTTTTGCTCAATCTAATGTGTTTTTGCTCATTTGTGAAAGTGCTTTAGTTTTGGCCTATGTTTTCATAACCCTATCAAACGATCTTTGTAGTTTAGGCGTAGATTATTGGTACAAATAAAAAAAAACTAACAAAATATTAATGTTCTTATGAGACAACCTTCAAATATCAAGGGCAATATATTGGGAATGCATGATGTAGTGGTTACCATATTGGGCCCTCAATTGAAGATCTATGGTTTAATACCTTGTACATTGACTCCATGTACCCCTAAAAATAAAGGATAAATGGGATCCTTTGAATATGTGAGATTGCACCTTTCAAATTTCAAGCTACTAAAAGAGTAGATCGAAAATCGACAAAAAAAAAGGGACAACTAAACACGCCGAAAAACATTATTGGTTTTATTTTGTCCAATCCCGCATAACGTAATGGTCGACGTTTCAAATGTGTGAAAAAAAATCCTGAATTCAAATCTTGGTTGGACATATCCATGACTTCCCCAAGATAAGTGCCTCTACCTTACGAGATTGGATGTGTGTATCTTTCCAATTCATTACACTTAAAAAAAAAAAAAGTTTCTTTCTTTGCTACCTCTTTGGCTTTATTTACACCTAACTGCCTATGTATTTCTATATGTGTGTGCATGTGCCATATCCTTCGTTTCTTCTTAAAAGGAAAAATCATTTTATTAAAATTTAGGCTTATATAAACATAAGAGTGTGCAATCATGTGCACATGTGCATGTGTGACAATTTTTTTTTTGTATGGATTATCTTTTTGCCACAACTTTCTTCATTCAACAACCTCCATTACGAAGTAGGTCCTTTAGTGAGAGAAGGTGGAGCCACATCAAGAGACTTCGTGTGCATGAATTGTTAATAAGAAGCTCACACCAACCTTAAAACACACAAGAGGGAGAGAAAGAGAGAGGAAGAGGGATGGGAATATTAGACATGAGCAAGCAAGTTAGAGAGCGAAGAAAATGTTTTGGGTGGAAAAGAAACTATGAGAGGGAAGAGAGAGAGAGACAAAGCTCTACACATGTAAGAAAACATTATTTTTTGCATATGATTAGTATGGAGTGGAGGAGAGAGGGGATGTTGTGTCACATATGTAGGGAGCCACGTTCATGAATCTTGAGAATATTCTTGAAATCATAGGGAGTTATATGAGTACATCATGAAAGAAGGAGCCATTCTATTGACCACTATGGTTGATTGATTGATGAAACTACACAACATTTTTTTAATGGTCACTCCATGCCTCCAGGGATGAGGAAATCATAACAACAATCTCTTTACAAGTGAGATGAACTCTTGAACTCTCTTGCGTGTAGTCCCACATATCTACAAATTCTCATACAATACAATCAATGGCCACATCATAACACACATACAACATTCTAACATTGCATTCTAACATTGCATTCTAACATTGGTAGGCCTTTTCAGATGTCGCTTTCGGGTAGTCTAACCTCTATTTTGTGGGATATAACATTGCATTCTAACATTGGTAGGCCTTTTCAGATGTCGCTTTCGGGTAGTCTAACCTCTATACAATTTTTCTTTCAAAATTCAAGCTATAAGGGAGATTAGGCTATGAGACCACAAGCACTCAAACCAACCTTTTTAGGCATGAGGGACCTATCATTCTATTCATTGCACAGCCATATGAAGCTTTATCTGTATGGACATCTACCTCTTTATCTCTCTATTTCTCTCTCTCTCTCTCATGCAAAGCATCCACTTGGCATCCTCATTTGTGACTCCCCTCAAATTGTTCAACCTACATCAATCATTAAGGGGATGGTCATAACTTTGGCTAGGTGTGTCTGGTTCATTAAGGGGATGATCATAAGTTTGGCTAAGTGTGTGTGATCAAGAGGGATCTTTTCAAATAACTACAACATACATGTAAGAGTTTTCCTTGTAGTGGACTTCTTCGTGGATGGAGTCATGAGTTTTCACTAAGAGTCATTGATTCTCACTCAACACGATTTGTTGGGCCCTATGCTTTTCTTTGGCAGGTCGGGGGGTGGGGGTCTTCGAAGACTGTTGAAGCATGCTAGACTCAACTGTACACAAGTGCTAATGCCCATGTCTGCTGTGCAAAAGACGATATCATCTTCTTCATCGGTTCCAAATTTCGTATTTTTATACTTCCTCATCATGCGCTTGTGCATAACCTTCCCAGAGTCCCCCCTTTCCTATCCCTTTTTCCTTCCTGAAAAAACAAGTACATACACAGACACACACACACAGTAGCACGGAAGACCCCGTATCTGAACATTCCTGCCCTGTTGCACTGCGCCGATCGTTCTCATCTCGTTGGTGAGAACACGGAGACCCTTCTGTAGACAAGCTTCTATCTCATTTTCATCCTCCGCAGCCAGGCAAACATCCGAGCGCTTCTGCTCTACTTCAGTGCTTTCTTGCTTCCTAGACGTCGGATCTTGTTTAGCCCCCCTCCAGCAGCCCATCCCTGCTCTCATTTTTCTTCTTGTCTCAGGTAATTCAACATATGATGGTTAGACTTTGATCCCAATGGGGTTGGGAGCTGCGGGGGCGCAGGTGCAGGCCTGGGAGGAGATACGAAAATCGTCTCAAGATGACAAGGGCCCTCCGATACGGACGACGTCAACTTTCAAGCGCGCGTTCCTCATCCGTTTTTACAGTTTCATCTGCTGTTCTGCAAATCCTAGCCAGACATTGTCCGTTAAAGAATCTTCAGCTAGAGATAGCAGCCATCGAGCAGGTATGCTCAAACCAGCTTCATTGTAGACTATGCCTCACGTGATAAACAGAGAATCGAGACGTTTCTAGCGTGCTATTATGCGATCTACAGAATTTCACTGAACGAGCTTGTTCCTGGAACATGACAGGCGACTAGTTCTAACGTAGTTGCTTAGGAACCCTTATGAGATTATGGATTTTCATGAGAATGTGTGAAAGCAGACGGGAGTTTGGGACGTTGTGGTTTGATATTGTTCAAAAATGCACGTTACGCAATATAATGTAGGTTCTTCATATGCTGTTGTATCTGGAATATGAAAGCTCGCTTGGACATTGGGTTAATCGGACATCAATGGTTGCTTTTCTTTCGCTCATATCCTCGATCTCTACCAACTCTTATAATGATTATGGTGATTTTACGTCATTTACAGAAACAGAATGTCTCTCTGAAGCTTTGTAGTCTATGAGCTCTCCCTACAACTCTTGGGATTAATGTTTTTCCTAATTTTGGGCACAAGCTAGATTATTCGATAGTTTGAAGTACATCTGTCATTGTTTCGTATTTGTAAGCAAATCACTTCTCCAGGGTGTGAATTTCGAATGCATGTCAGTACCTTGCGAATGATGTGAGGATATTCAGAAGGTTCAGAATCATATTTGATGCCAGCTTGTATAATCTCTGGTTCTATTTTTGTGTGTGATTGTGCACCTCAAATTTAATGTGGTGGTGAACTCTTGAGTGTTTGGATGTATGAATTCCTATCAAATTCAAGTAACCTACGTGCAGGAAATTCAGGTTCTTCAAGAAGGAATTCCAGTGCTCCAGCAGTTGCCCCTAATGAGACATTGACCAAGTCAGATGTGTCAGCTAATTCAGATGCAACGGAGTCATCGGTTGTTTCAAAGACGGAAGAAGAGTTAGTAGCATCCTCAAAGTTGAGGAGGTTTACATTTACTGAACTGAAGCTGGCAACAAGGAATTTCCGCCCAGATAGTTTTCTTGGAGAAGGTGGCTTTGGATGCGTGTTTAAAGGCTGGGTGGATGAGAATGGGACTGCTCCAGTGAAGCCAGGGACTGGTCTCACAGTTGCAGTTAAAACATTAAATCACAATGGACCCCAAGGACACAAAGAGTGGTTGGTCAGTACATTCACACTCTAGGCCACAATGATTATATTAATTCCCAAACAAATGGGATAACAGCTGTCTAACATTTTTCTTGATGCCGATTCTAGTAGTCATTTTATGTTTCTGAGCTTGCTTGATTGTCATGCAATGGGAGAAAGGCATTAGCAGAAACAGAAATGATGCACTATTTGGTCCCAAAAATTTTTGCTATATCATGCACAATTTGCTTTGGTAGACTGCTTTTCATGTATTTCCATTTTCTCCAGTGGGATGCGTTGATGAATTTTAAGTATGGATGCGTGCATTAATGTAGCCAATGTTCCCAAGTGAAGAGCAACTGGTTTTGGTGTTTTGTATTGGTTTTCTTTCTTGTTTGTATTTTTCATGTCTTATATTGATCTTATGTTTTGTGTAGTCTCTTGCTTTTGTTTGTTGTTTTTTCTTATGTGTATGTGTTTGTGTTCTCTATCTTGGGTTCGTAAGTTTGGATAACTCTGAACTTATGAAGGTATATATGTTTCTGGTAAACTGTCTTTCACATTCCTCTGCATGTTATGTACTTATAATTATGCATGCATGCGATTTGCAGGAAAGATGGCATCATGCTACTAAGGTGGAGCATCTAAGCATGTGCATCTACATGTCATCTTTGCGTGTGAGGGATAGCCATTGGTTTTCTATGTTTTCTTAGGAAAGAGAGATCAGGGTATTAGGGTTCAGCATAGGCTTGCCAATGTGTGTAGAATTTCGATGGCTATCCATTTTTCGTCTTGTTTTTTTGATCAGGACTGTTAGTCTATAAACATCTGTTCTGCCCACATTCTGAGATAGTTTCTACATACAAATGGAACTTTCATATTGATAAAGTGCATGCAGTTACTTGTATTGAAAGAAGGACATTGGTTAGTTACAATTGAAAATCTAGTCATTATATTTACAGGGTCATCTTTGTGTGCAAGGGACAATGTCATTGCCATTCTGTTTCTCCTTGTGGAAGAAAAATTAGGGGAATAGCATTTAGGATGAGTTTCTCAGTGGGGGTTGGCTAACACTTAATATGCATATTTTGTCTACACCGTCAGCCCACAAACTTCTGCCTGCCCAGTGCCCACTGTTTGAGATAATTCATACATGAATTCAACTCATCTTTGGATAGCTTTTTGCTGTAGTAGAATGTTTAGGTGTACAGATTCACAGTGTCATTTCCTTCATGCTGGAGAGAAATCATTTTGAAAGTGTTCAGCATGAGGTTGTGAATGGAAGTAAAATTCCACTGAAAACGTGTTGTTCATGTTATTTTAAACTAGAACTTCTCTCTGCACACATTGGAGATAGATTAGGCATGCAGATTCAGCTCGTCTTTGCATAACCTATTTACGGAGATCTTTAGCTTTAGAAGGCCCTGAAATGAATCACAAGTATTGTAGAATGGGGGAACTTAAAAATTCAAAGTGTTTACGTTTAAAGACTGTCTATTATGTATTGCTTTGAAGGACTGTTGATCTTTTTCTTTGGGTGATCATTTATGTTTTGTCTTTGGGCTTGAACCATTTTGAACAGGCAGAGATTACTTTTCTGGGTCAGCTTCATCATGCTAATCTTGTGAAGCTGATTGGATTTTGCATTGAAGATGATCAGAGACTTCTTGTCTACGAATTCATGCAGAGGGGTAGCCTAGAGAATCATTTGTTTCGAAGTAAGTTTATGCCCTTTTCTGTCTCTTTGGGCCATTTTTAATTCTCTCTCTCTCTCTCTGTGAATTCATGCATTGAGATTCTGGTGTTTTCCATGGTTAGATGTTTGAAGTTTCACACGCTTACAGGTTTTTCCATGCCTACTCTATGTAGTGTAGTGGAACTAAGGTACAGTATCATGTTTCCCTGGGCTTAATCACTGGGGTCATTTATAAATGATGGGTGAATGATAATAGCAAATCCAAGCCATTTCTGTTAATTTTGTTAATGGTTCTGCTTGTGTAATATCTAGAAGAGATTGTCAACCCACCTTTCATATGCACATGCATGGGTGGATCAAAGGCAACCCAATTTTCAAAATTTTAGTCTTTTTCCACTCCTAGTAATCTTATAATATAACCTTTCAAGAGGACTGTTTTAGGCATCTAGAAAGGAAATGGTGTAACTGTATTTACAAAGTATGCCTTTGTTAACGTTCGTTTGGTAAATATGTTGTGACTAGGGAATCCTCCATTTTCAAGTTGATGTACAGATGCAACTTTCTAATTTAGCATTGTGCTAATAGAAGAGATCCCATTTGTATCATGTATGTATACATGCATGCATATGTATATTTATATATCTATTTATGTTTGTATGTGCACATGTGTGTATATGTCTATCTCTATGCATGTATAATATCTGCCTCTATGTGTATGTATGTGTGTATTTATATATATGTATGCATGTATGATGTGTGTGTGTTATGAATTTTTAAAATAAGATTTTATAACACCAACAAAGCAATGAATTATGATAGTGGCCATAGAAGTTATAACTTATGGGCATAGCATGATTGTTTCTACATCATGTTTGTATATGTGTTTAGTAGAAATGTATGTATAGGTGCATCATACATCTACATGTGTGTGTATGTTTTTCATATTTAAAATTGCACATAGAGGCAAACAATAAATGTTTATGCATGTCATGTGTGTATGGTAGTTGTTAAATTGAGTTTATGAAGGCATACATGTAGATTAATCATATTACTGAGGAAGACTTTATATACAACTGATCATTATTGTTTGCCATTACATTTTGTGGAATCGTTTTGGATCCACAAGAGGGATTACTCCTCCAATTGAAATCCATCTTTGCGTCCTTATGCTCTCCAACTCTTGAATTTGTTCAGCATCAGCCATATGCTCATCCTTCAAGAATCTTTTCATGTGCAATGGGTTGAAGTTGTCATCTTCACATGCAACATAGTTTGGATATCTATCGTAAGCAACATAATAAGGCTGTATTGCAACATGCTTCATTGCATTCACAATGTGACATTGCAACATTGCGACGAAAGCTTTCTACCTTTCTTTTTTGGCCTTGAATGAGGCCGTTTCACAAAAGTGGCCACGTTCGAGGCGAATTCGAGAATCGGGAGAAGAGGCCTGCACCCAGAATCTCAACCAGAATCTCAACCTAGGTCCTATGCAACAAATTCTCATGCCTCATGTGATCCTCAGACTTGAGCATCTCAAGCTTTTGATCGAATAGCCATTTTAGGCAAGACGCCACACCAGCCATAATGAAAGGTTTCATAAAATGATGGCTTGCCATTTCATGTTGCAATACACACCCACATGGAGAAATGCCATTGAAAAAGTGGCATTGCTAGGGTATTGGTGACAATTGAAGTCCGAAGAGTTAAGGACAACAGAAAAAGAACAAAAGAAATGATAGAGGGGAAGCTTGACTCAAGAAGGCCACATGGGCAAAATATGGATGAACTATTATGCTCGATGGTTGGATCGACATGAGAAAGAGGAGTGTATATATCTTGGTGCATTGTTGCAAAGGCTGCATGTTCCTTTGAGCATTAGATACATCAATCCTTAGAAGTTGGTCTTATGGTTATAGGTGAGTTTTTCAATCTCAAATTTCATTCCATGTTCAAACTTTACATTATATATTTTCTTCTTGGATTTTCTAAAAGTTTATAGGTAATGGTGTTAGTATGTTTTGGTAGCGATGTGTATGAATACACTTAGACTACCGGGGAACCCTTTTTAGGAGGTTTTTTTCCCCGGCTTGTATATACGCCCATTATACTGAAGGGATACTAAAGGGCTAGTTATCCTTGTACATTCTAATTTCTACCCTTAGTTAATAGTAATGCACTTCATGTTGTGCTTTTAAGTTTCTTCCTCTTCTTCTTCCTTGTGGTGTTGCTTGTGTGCGATGCTAAGTTTTAACATTAAACATACTAGTGATAGAGAGTCCAACAGCCGATGCATCAATAGCACGAAGAAACATAGTGCCTTTACAACAATGCACTAATATATTATATACATTCCTCTTTCTAACAGCTATCCATCCATCACACATGATAGTGCGGCTATATTTCTTCCATGTGCTCCTCATTGGCTCCAATTTTTTTGTGCACTATTTCGTGTATCTTGTGTAGCTCACTAAATCGTAGCTCCTCATATGTAGGACCATGCCAACAGTTACCTAGTGAGCTAACCGCCTCCATGCCACATGGCCTCTCTCCATGCGGGTGTGCATGTGACATTGAAAGACAACCCACATTGTATGAAAAGGTTCATTATACCTTCACCAACTTACCCAAAATACATACACAATGCTAAATGCACATACACAAGTGACAATGCACATGCATGATGGCACATACGTATTATACATGTGACATAGTCACATATGTCCTACACAAATTACAATGCACATACACATCTCACATAGAGTATGTGCATGTCACCTTGTTACGTCCCCAAAATTAAAGGACATTTGGACGGGCGCCTGTAGTTATAAGTGCCCGGTCAAGTATGAACCGGCCGCTGAGTGTGAGCTGGGCCGCCTTCTGATTTGAGCCTACAAATAGGAGCCATGGGCTCATTTGTGAGACATTCCTCTTATGAGGCACTTGGACTCTTTGTTCTTTGGCAGAGCCTTGTCACCTGTATTGGTGGGGGGCTGGTGGTATTGGAGGCGGGACACAAGTCCCTTGGAGGTGGTTGTCCGCTTGCCTGTAGGCTCCTAGGCTTGGGTGTGAGCCCGTATTGGTTCTATGGCTGGCAGGTGAGTCAGAAGTTCGCCCTTCTTTGTTTGTGAATATGGCTTGTGTCTCGACTTGTCCAGCAGGGAGAGTCCTGGAGGATCTAACATTGTTATCAGAGCAGCTCTCTCCTTGTATGGAAAAGGAAGGACAACGTGCACAAAACCATTAGAGCTCATGGAGCGGCGAGCGCATGGGGTGGTATGGAATGCTTCCATCAAGAGGAATGAGCAAGGGGAGCACATGCAAGCCGGTGGTTGGATAACACGGGTAAGTTTTCCACCTGCTTGTTTTCCATGCAGGTGGGAGTCTGGATGATTGGCTCTCTCCGTCATGTACTTGCAGGAAGTCATGGCTGTCCCCCAATTTCTACAGCGGGGAAAGTGTGAGGACTCCATGGGCTGCCCTTGTATATGATTGGGCAGAGGGAGAGGTGTCTGTGTGGAAACAGCCATCTCCTTGTGAGATGACAAAAATAGAAGAATTCATGATGGATTCTCTGTTTGTATGGAGAAGTCCTCACAAGGGCCTGCTGCATGCAGCTGGGCGATAGAATTTTGAGAATCCTGGGGTTCGCACTTGCTTTTTTTTTTTTGGGGGGGGGGGTTAAAACAGGATAATTTCAGAGGTTTCTCCGGTTGAAAGATGATGCCATGAGCGGACAAGGTGGAGGTTGTGCTTTTTTCACCCTTCAGGGACTGTGCCAGACTTTGAGGGAGCCTTGCCATCTTTGGGAGGCAGCCAAGGCTTACCTCCAGGGCTTTGAGCTGGCCCCTTGGCAGCCTACCCTGTAGGGACGCATGCAACCCACCTATGCTCTCCTCTCAAACATAGAACCTCTGAAATTAGCAGGCAGCAGCTCCTTAGGGCTCTCAAAATAAAAAGTCCAGTGTGGTCACAAATTTCAGATATCGACAGGTAGGTTTGGGCTCAAAATTGCTTCTTTTTCTATCTTACAAAAATTATACAGGTGGCTGGAAATTGAATAATGGTATGTGCCTAAAGTAGTAAGTATTAGAAACTTACTATTTTATTAAAGGGGTGGCTGAAAATAATGGAGGTGGGAGGCTATGATTACAAATTGATGTATGAATTAGGGGTGCTTTCTTTTCTCTATCTTGGCATGGTACTTGTTTGCCAAGAATTGCACAAAAGAAAGAGGGCTTTATCTCACACACCTCGGCCTTTATTCTTGCACTCCGAGCTGCTCCATCTCCCCTTGTCATGGAGAAGATTGCACAGCCCATGATTTTGCAGCCATTTGTGCTAGTCAGTCCAGTCCAGCCAATGGAAGATATGCTATTTGCCCAAGCTATGCATGATAAAGTTACTTCTTGTTTTGGATAGTAAGAAGTTGACGATGCACTATTTGTTTTGTTTTTGTTTTTGTTTAATTTGCTTTTTTATATGTTTATATATATATATATATATATATATATGTGTGTGTGTGTGTATATATTTATGTAATTAATATTATTTTTATTTATATTTTTATTATTTTTACTATTATTATGACTATTACTATTTTTTAATTAATTTATTTATAGTTTTTAAAATTTAAATATTGTTTATTATTTTCTTAGTTTCTTTCTTTTTGTATTGGTTTTCTTTCTTGTTTGTATTTTTCTCGTCTTATATTGATCTTATTTTTTGGGGGTACTCTCCTTTGTTTATTGCTTTTTCTTATGCGTATGTGTTTGTGTTCTCTATCTTCGATTTGTAAGTTTGGATAACTCTAAACTTATGAAGGTATATGTCCCAAAAAGGGGTCTTCTTCCTTAGCACTTCCATAACATCGGGATTTTTACATGGATGCATAGATTAGGAGGTGGGTATATTAATATTTTTGATTCCATTCGATGAGCCATGGCAATTCTTCATGGTCATGTGGGGTCCTTTGCCTAGAATTTGAGCATATCCATGGTGTGTTGGAGATGGACATGAGTCACCCACTTTCCTCTTTGATTGGGAAGTGGCAGAGAGAGGCCTTGGATGCATATTTATGGGATTTTGAGGATCTTGAGCATTCACCCAAATCCTCAAGGATCTATTAGATGTTATAGCCACTCTGATGGAGTGGCGATGTGGAAAGGAGTAATTTGAAGTGCTCTACTGATCATTGAATGTCTTTGGTGGACTCAATTGTTTGGTACTTTGATAATGGTGCTACCAAACATATTACCTCTCAATGTAGTTTCTTCACCTCACTTGAGCTTGCCTCTAGTGGGAATAGTGTCACATGCGCAAACAACTCATATCCTGTCATGGAAGTTGGAAGAATCGTCCTTACCATTACTAATCGTAGTACATTTACATTGTCAGATGCTCGATATGTGCCGAGGATCAAGAAAGATCTGCAATCAATGTCAACACTAGCCAAGATTGGCTTGATAGTAAAGTTTGTTGATGATATGTGTACAAGTCATGACCTCTTTGATAGTGACAAAATTATTGCATTTGGTATGTTGTGTCTCGAGCTCTAAGCTCATATTATGGACAATCAGTGGATGATTATGCATGTAGAACACGACTTGCAGACCATCTCAGATGCAAAACTTTGGCATGCATGGTTTATTCATCATGATTTAGCTAGTTTGCTATTCCTACAAAAGTATGATATGGTGTCCTCTTTGCCTAAACTTGAGGCACCATCCGAACATGGATGTGAGGGTTCCATTTTGGGTAAGATGCAATGTTCGTAGTTTCTTAAAGATGATCCAATAAGAGCTTATAAAAAATTGCAGCTTCTTCATAGTGATGTATGTGGTCCACTTTGGACACCATCTATTGGCAATTACTTTTACTTTGTGGCCTTTGTTAATGGCTTTTCTAGGCATGCATAGGTCTACACACTAAAGTCAAAGCTTGAAGTGTTTGTGTGCTTCAAACAATGCCTAGTGTTTTAATTGAGGAGAGGAAGATATGTCTTTTGAATTCAATGCATATTATGCAAAATGAGGGATGCATTTCTGGCTAAATGTGGGATAATACACTAATGTGCAGTGTCATATTCCCATAATAGAATGGTATACTTGAGAGGAAAAGGTGGTCTCTCATGGAAACGACAAGGTGTACGGTGGGAGGGTGACCCAATTGACATAATTTTGACCATTTGCTATCAATTCCCCTTTGAATATGACACTAAGTGCACACACATCACACACACACACATAAGTTATATCACACAGTAGATATGTCTCACACATATAAGATTTTAGTATCTGAATATTTTTCATATTTCATCCAAAGTATCCATAAACACACACAAGACCTTTGACATGAAGAGCACTCCCCAACACACACATAGACAAAGAGTACTCACACCCCTCCTCCCTGATAAGTATTTTCTTGGAAGGATAGAGGCAACAAAAGGATGCTAGTTTTAAGATTTCAAGCTTCTCAAGATTGGCTAGGCCTTTCAAAACATCCTAATCTATACTTACCAACATATGCACACATGAAAGAGGTCGCGGATAGCTATGCAATGGTGTGCTTGGTTGCACCAAATACCAAGGGTAATAGTTGTTGGGTGAGAAGAGAAAAAGTAGAGAGAGAAACTTGTGCAAAAATTTGGAGACGAAAATGAGAAGATGAAATTGAAGAAGTCCCATTCTAGTTCTGCGATTTTGGGACCAAGTTTTATTGATAAGTGACTTTTAGGTCATTTGGGCATGCTCATACCTGTCCGATGACCAAAAGTAATAGAAAACAATGTAAATGCCTATAACCCTCCAATTTCTTGTCCAATAAATATAATAACTTTACGTATGGAAAGCTCTCGAAGATAGCTATCACCTTTAATGTCAAAATACTCAAAAGGAGAGTCGTAGGGGCCTTTATCCCCAACAACCTCCCACTTGAAGGACCACGGAGGCTCCTTTAAGATAAGTAAATCCGATCATCTGTATACAAAGTTGATGTTGTGCCTTGGGTAGACATTTGGTGAAAGCGTCAGGAGGATTATGTGAAGTGTTGACCTTGATCAAGGTGATCAAGCCATTCTCTAACACCTCTTTGATGATGTGGTATCTCACGTCGATATGCTTTGTGCGAGCATGGAACATGGCTATTGCATCCAAGAGCAAGCACCTTTTCAGGCACCCCAAACTCATTGCAGAGGTGGGATAACCAAATGGCTTCCTTGGAAGCCTCGATTGAATATATTCAGCCTCTATAGTAGATAGTGCAACTATCCTCAAGTCTAGAGCACATGAAGAGCTCCGCTTGCAAGGATGTATACATAGCCACTTGTGGATTTGCAGGCATCTGCATAGCCTGCCATGTCTGAATTACAAAATCTTTTCAATTCCAATGGACCTGTCCCATAGCATAGGCACTTGCTTTTGGCCCCTTTCAAATACCTCAAGTTAGATTTAACTGCCTCCCAATGAGCTTTGCTAGGACTACCCATAAATCTACTAACAACTCCCATTGCATGGGCAATGTTTGGCCAAGTAGCAACCATGGCGCATTGCGTATGGAACAATTCTCATGTAGTTGGCTGCATCGTCATCTTTCGGAAAGTCATTCTTGGAAAGCTTAACATGTTGCTGCAATGGCACTCCAAGAGGTCTGCATGGCTTCTTTTGAATCCATGTTTGAGCATAAATGCATCAAACTTTTTATACCATTGCCTAGGGGCTTGTTTTAGCCCATGGAAACCCCTTTTTAGCTTGCATACCAGATGTTCTTTTTCAAGAAAAGCATACCCGTCTGGCTGTTTCATGTACAGCTCTTCATCTAAATCACCATGCAAAAAGGCTGTTTTAACATCCATTTGGAATAACTCGTAATCAAAGGCCCTTGAGAGAGCAAACAAGACACATAATGTGGTCATTTTAACCACCCTAGAGAAAACTTCTTGGGAATCAATGTCCTCTTTTTGGGCATATCCCTTAGCAACGAGCCTTGCCTTGTACTTGGGTTTGCCATCCATAGCCTTGATTTTGTTAACCCACTTGTTAGGAATGGTTTTCCTACCTTTGGGCAACTCAATCAAATCCCATGTATCATTTGCATGAAAGGCTTTTCTCTCTTCCTACATGGCTAACTCCCACTTCTTGTGCTCACATAGCTTTGCCTCTTCCTAAGGGAGAGGCTCACCCTCATTTGATAATATAGATAGATAAGTCGTATTAGGGTTATAGACATATATACAAGCTGCGGGGTGACAAACCTCCTAAAGAGGGAAAAAGTTCCCTGGTGGTCCTAAGCTGCGTTCACACACATTACTACCAGAATATATCAACAAATCCTCCTTGGGAGTGATGCCGAGAACAAGGAGCTTGCACTCATGTATAAGGAAGTGCTAAGCTGTGTGAAATGAAATCAATCCACAAAAGGATCTTACCCAATGATCTACATTCTTTGGAAGTGGATCTAGATCAGGAGGCTTCCTCATTATTGATGAGCTGCTATGCATCATTTCCAGCCCTATTTTCAGCATGAATAGGTGGCTGCATATGCCCTTCAGCAGCCTCAATTTGCTCTCCAGGATCCTCAAGCTCTATTACCAATGGTTCATTGTCATTTCCAACCATATGTGGTGTATCTTGACTCTTCAAATCAGACTTAACAGTGGCTATACATCCTGAAATTTGACTCTTTTATCGTCATCTTTAGAGGGAAAATTGTTTTTGAGCAGCCTTGCCTAATTAGATACAACATCTCGGGTGTGTATTACCTTCTTGAGATGAGGTAACCAAATTTTGTAGCCAATTTCACCTTCCATCACGATAACCCATGAAGATGCCTTCCATGGACTTAGCATCTAACTTTCTCCCCACCTCTGGTCTTATGTGCACAAAAGCATCACAACCAAATATGCGTAGGTGGTTATATGAAGCTTGTTTGCCATTCCAAACCTTTTCAGGAATGTCACCTTTTAGGGATGTGTGAGGGGATCGATTGCATACATGAACTCTAGTTTTGAGAATTTCTCCCCAAAATCCAAGATTAGCTGTGCCTTTGATATGAATCGAAAGAGGCCACATGGAGCTACACAATGGTGCATTTATTTGCATGAGGGGAGAGAGAGAAACTTGTGCAAAAATTTGGAGAAGAAGATGGAGAAGCTGAAGTTGAAGGAGTCTTGATTCAAGTTTATGACTTTGAGACTAAGTTTTATTGATAAGTGATTTTTAGATCATTTGGGCATGTTCACACATGTCCAATGATTAGAAGTCATAAAAAATAATGTAAATGCCCATAACTCCCCGATTTGGGGTCCAAAAAGTATAACAAAAATTTGTTTGGAAAGCTTGTGGAGAGAGCTATCACCTCAAAAGTAAAAATATACAAAAGGAGAGTCCTTGGGGCATTTATCCCCAGCAACACATACATCCCAAGAAGCCAAAACATATTGTCGATTGCATATTGATCTTTATATTCAAGTATCTTCATGTAGAAGACAAACTCCTTCTTGTTGTGAACCATAAAAAATTGTTTGTTAACATATATACAATGTTGACTCATTCCAAACAACATTAGCTTGTAGCATTAGAAAGCTGATTGCTAGCTTCAATGCTAATTGTCAAGCCAATATATAAAAAGTTTCAGCAAATAAATTGAAATTCTTGCATCTCTTTTTGTATATGATATACCACAATGTTGCTGCTGCTGTAAATGTTGAAATCTGTCATGTTCATTTTTATCACCCCTCCCGAAGTTCAACTCTTCAATATAATATTTAGCTGGATCATATAAATTGAACACATGTCCTTTGTTGAATATTTGGTTGAGCTTAATTTGTACTTACCATGAATATTTAATCCTGCTACATGTGGCTTTATTCTCTATGTGTTCTTATCTTTTTTTGCCGTGATACCAAATTGTTAGCAAATAAGCTAAATTTGATATGGAAACAAAAGAAGAATAGAGTCATCACCAAGAATAGAGAGCACACATGAGAGATGTAAGGGGCCATGCTCCAAAATCTTTGACTATATTCCAATAGTTGAAGTTACAAAACATAGCTAAAAGATAAGCCTTGAGAATTGAGATACAAGCTGTCCATGAACTTCATAAACCTTTGATGGTTAAAGTATATTCTCCTTTGAGATTTTAAATTTCCTCCTAGCATGTATATAAGATAATACTCACATAAAGTCTGCATATGTTGCAGTGATGAAGAAGAGCCTCCACTTCCTCTAAGTAGAAGAAGGCCACCCTAGCTCAATGTTGAAGAAGCTCACTCCCAAGTGATTTTTGTGTCCTCATATTGATCTTTGTATAGCAATAGAAAGTTTGGCAAAAGAGTTTTATGCAAAAACTATGTTTGTCTTTTTCATTTTTATGCAAATTTGTGGGGGGTTTTTTATATGCCATGTGTCAATCGTATAGCTGTTGGATCATTTTAATCTAATTTAATGAGATTATGCAAAGTGTCATATGCTTTTCACATCTTTGCAAGTTGCTTTTCCCTTATGTTTAGAAATTAGGGTTGGAAAAATAGCTCCCGATACACAAGTATTATACATGGTTGAATAGGTCTCATTGACCCCTACAAGAATATGCAAAAATAATTTTACCCAAAATCTGACCACTATTGACCATTTAACCTTTAGGTCATCGAACAAATTATCCTTCAAATTTGGGCTTCATTGGGTATTGGAAAGTTGTTCCAATTACCATAATTTTGACCATTTCCTAAATGAAGCAGCTTACTCTGGCCACTTTTAGTTGTGAGGCTGAGTTCTACAACAACTTTCATGGCTATTGTTGAGTGTGTGTGGCTTAAGCACTTTATGAATGACTTGGGTGTTGGTTAGACCTTTGCAACCACCATATTTGTTGACAATTAGAGTGCATTGGAAGTTACGAGAAACTCAATGTTTTACGCTCGCACTAAGCACATTGAAATGCCCTATCATTATGTGAGGCAAAGACTCTTGTCGCAACCCTTTTTACAAAGGCTCTGCTCGTGAGAACTTTGAAACTTCAAGCTTGTCAGAAAGCTTTGGGCTTAGTCCCTTTTGTGAATTAAACTTAGTCCACATTGGTTGGCACTTCCTTATACATAAATGTAAGCTCCTATTTCACAACATCACTCCTAGGGAGGGATTTATTAGTATATTTCAATAGCGATGTGTGTGACCATATGTAGGATTGTCGAGGATTTTTTTCCTCTTTAGGGGTTATTTCCCTTCGACTTTATCTTTAGGGGTTATTGTGCTCCTAAGCTTCTTCTTTCTCTTGTTGATTGTGTGTATTCTTGATCCCTCAAACTCCAACAAATGCACATTTTACATCTACATGATGATAAGATGTGTAGTATGTATCATGTATGCCAGGTGCATCTATTCAATGTATAATGTATTGTACTACTATGTGCATAGTGCATCGTGGATGCATTATGCAATGCTTCTATCATTCTATGTTATTATCTACTATCATTGTGCATGGTACATACATACTACATAGTACATATTACATGCATGGATGCATGATGTACCATGCACATCATATACATATTATTATTATTATTATTATTATTACATAGAATAATAGATGCGCATTGCATCCATGGTGCACAAATGTACATTTCAAGCTACTACATTGCATGACACATCCATGATTCCATGCATAGATGCATATCATAGTCACAAGGTGACGGTGACGTGTCCTAAGAACAATGACGTTTTGAGATCGAGGATGGAACAAGGACCGTCCTGAAGATGTCAACACGGGATGATACTCAAAATATGCTGATTTTAAGGTTAATTCTAAATGAAAATCATCCATGATAATTTTCTTAGCTTATAAGAACACAAATAAATAAGAAAAATAGTAAAAAGAAGTCTTTTTAAGTGGAAAATACAGAAACATGAGTGTGCCATTGTGGCACTAAAAATGAACAATGACTTATCAGTGATCAAACTATCACTTGTATGGGAGACAACATTGAATAACCACATCATACATCATAGACAATATTCAAGGGCCAAAGCAGTGACACATCTGTATTACCATTTGTTGTATCCACAAGGGATTTGAACTCGTGACTTCGGATTTCGGAGTTTGATGGGTTAAACACGTGTCCCAAAAGCCATGGTTTAGGATTATTTCTTAATCCTTGCTCTTAAGGTGTGGTTCAACCATGTAGTGCTTGTCACTTTATGACATTCTTCCCGCCTCAGTTGATCGTCATCCTCAACGATCCACACTTGTATCCCTTTAGCCTCAATTGATCAACTCTTGAACTCTCTAGGTACCTTTGAATTGATATCCTCAACCTCACACAAAGTCTTAAACCTTGTTGGCAACCTTGGTATATTGAACCTTGTTCTCGCCCATGCTCGATATCTTGAACCTTCGATCAACTGCAACTCAAGGAAAGCTCAGTTTGAGAGCTTTCCAAAGATATAGTAAAAGTCTCCGACATAGAGATTGGGAGATACACTCCATTCTTTGCTGGGAAGAAATCTCAAAGTACCACGTGCCTTTTTCATATGAGAGTGTCCAAGTGCCTTTTGTAGAGGCCATTGATTCGAACAGATGACCTTTTGGCTAGGACTCTCATGGGATAAACACGGGATAAACACCTGCCCCCAAAGCCATGACTGAGGATTACTTCCTAATAATCCCTCTTAGGTTGTGATACAAGCATCTCTTGCCGGATTTAGTGACCTTTCGACTAGGAGTGGGATGGGCTAACCGCTTGCCTCAAATGTCATGGTTGAGGGCTACTTACTAATCTTCCATCGTGGGGTGTGGTTCAACCATCTCTTGTCTGTCCTTTTTGATACCATGATCTCGTAAAAAAGGAGTATATTGATTTAGGATGATCAATGATTAATCATCATATGATCTTGATTCCTAGTAAAAGGAGTACATATCATGAATAAAACCAAAAAAAGTGCAGTTATGGTCCATATGGCATAGTCAGTGCTACATTAGTGGAGAGTCACCCTTCACTTTGTTGTCCTCCATCTTTCATTTTGTAAAAGGATGTGAAGCAATGCTTTGAGTCCTGTGAAGCATCCTTAAGTTTGCATTGGCAAAGACAAGATCACTTGCATGTTGCATACCAAGTTTGTTCCTCTTGTTAAAGGATATATGTGCGTATACACTCCATGGTTTCTCAAGGCGACTTATGGTACAAGCTTTGACTAAGTATGCATATAGCCAATTGTTGCAACTCTGGACCATCAAAGCCAAAATCTTCCAACTAGAGAGAAACATCAACACAAAATTTTTCTTCTTGTGCATGTGCACATGAAAATGAAGCATCTTTCATAGTTTTATATTTGGATAATTGATCCCTAAGAAGCCTCTGAGATGCATTACTTGGGGCAAGTTCTCCAATATCATCCTTCATCCATTTGCTTTGCCGCCCAAGTAATGCATCTCAGAGGCTTCTTAGGGATCAGTTATCCAAATATAAAACTATGAAAGATGCTTCATTTTCATGTGCACATGCACAAGAAGAAAAATTTTGTGTTGATGTTTCTCTCTAGTTGGAAATGGATGAAGGATGATATTGGAGAACTTGCCCCAAGTAATGCATCTCAGAGGCTTCTTAGGGATCAGTTATCCAAATATCATCCTTTCTTCTTTGTCCTTGTACCATGTTGGCTGAATTGCCTCCCTCTTCACCATTTTTCCTCTCGATTTCCTAGTTAAGGATAGAACCCCTTACACCATCAAATGTGAGATTGGTGTTGTTGAACAAGGATACAACAAGAGTCTTCCAATTCTCACGCAATGCCATCGTAAAAGAAAATCCCTTTCAGCTTATCATCAAAAGTTGGTTAACTTGAATCTTGGAGTTGAGAGGGGGTACCGGTGAACATGGCAAGTGCTCATGTGCATGTTTAGACTCATGAAGTTGCATATTGATGTGCTTTCTCATTAGGTGAACTTGGTTCACATGAGTAGTGTTTTCGTAGGTAGCTTTCAGCTTTTCCCACACTTCATAAGCAGTGGCAAGCCCGTTCAAATCCACCAAAATATTATTACAAACAACCATCTTAATATATGTGATGGCTTTCTTGCTGAGATTATTTCAAGCCGCAATTGTCATCCCCCCGATTCAATATGTGCAAGAGCACCTTTGCATTCTTTTAAGAAAATAATGCCTTGCATTCTTTTAAAAAAAGAATGCCTTGCATTCTTTTAAGAAAAGAATGCCTTGCATTCCATAGTTGACAAGAGTTTCGAAAACGGAGAAATAGAAACGCTATGGAAACGGAGGAAACGGAGTTTCGTTCTCGAGAGGAAATGGGGAAACGCGAAACGGTATATATATATATATATATATATATATATATATATATATATATATATATATATATATATATATATATATATATATATATAAATAATATAATATAATATAATAGTCCTAAGTTCTAACAATTAACATGACAAAGGATAAAAAGACATTATCAAGATTCAAGATTAAAGATTCAATATACATGTCTCGAGTCCCATTTGGCATCAGTAGATTCATGATTCAACACACCACACATTACAATTTACAATCACAAATCAATATTTAAAGTTAAAAGAACTCAAAGATAAATCAACATCTATATGAATCCTGATATCATCAATGATCATAACATAAGTAAGCCACATATGTATCATGTCTCAATGTAACATAAGTGAGCCATAGATGTCAAATGAACATGTCAAAAAACTACATCAAATGAGTCCATGGACCATCAGTCATGACAATGACCAATCTATGATCAATCATCACTAAGTAGTAACATCAGCAATATCATCTGCATCTGAAGCATCTGAATCTGATCTTATGCTAGTGGATGAACTGCCACTAGAAGTAGAATCAAAAACTAGACATCATCATGAAGCTCTGCAACATCTCTTCTCGTCCCAACCTCCGGAACATGTCTCCTGGTGGTAGCCCTTGATCTCATCCTCCCAGAAGCTCCACGTATGCGATATGCATGAGCCATCATCTCTAGATGCAACATAGTATATATATATCCAACTCCTCTGAGGGAATAGATGGAATATATGCCATCTGATCAATGTCAATGCTATCAGCATGGACCTGACGACGAGGCTGAGGAAAAGTGGATATCTTCTCAAGAAGTCGGAGATTACAATGGCAAAAAACTAATCTCTCCAACTGAGCCATGCTGAGTCGATTCCTCTTCTTCGTATGGAAGAGGGCCCATGTGCTCCAATTCCTTTCATAAGGACTAGAGCTACAATCTTGTGAAAGTACACGAATAGCCAGACGTCTCTGCAAAGTTCAAACAAACAGAATTGATTTAATGATTTGTAAATTAATGAAATCATAAATAAATGTTTATTATTTAATATTAACAAATCCTTAGTCAAGACTCCATACCAATGTGGGAGCATATGTACCATATTTTTGCCACCAAGACATAGGCTCTAACTGTGTCTCACGAAGGCGTGCAGTAGGTCCACCAAATGATAAGGAATGCCCACGAAAGAGGAGCAAATCATCCTCTAACTTCCTGATCATGCTCAAATCATCGCTCGCCCATCGTGAAAAGAAGTCTGATATATTTCTCACAAGCTCCTCATTTGACTCTTGTTCTTCACTCTGCCAAAGTGGGTGTAAGAGATGCGCCAAAGCATGGATAGGTCTATGAAACCAATCCCATCTTCGATTCCATATGGATCGAAGCTTCTCAAGTCTACATAAAAAGAACAATTTACAAAACAATAAAAGTGGGTAAGTAATAAGCATTTACCACTAAATACATGTGTTATGTACAACTAATAGAAGCTAGAACAAATAAAAGATTCAAAGAATAGATGCATATTTACCTATCTGAAGAGAGAACCGTATTTTTTTTGAAAGGATTCTCCAATTCTGTCCATGAACTCATATAATAAACCCATGGTGCTTCCCTCCATATCAATGAGTCGCAAAACTGAATAAATGGGTCTGATGGATTTTATCAATATATCTGCCTCTGTCCACCATGCATCATCCATCACCATGCGTGAAAAAGAAATAAATTTTGGTGTCCCAATGTCATGTAAATCGGACCACTCCCTAGAAACCACTGTACGCATCAATCCCAACCGCACATGTAAGAGACGCTCCAAAACTATATACATATATACAAATCGCGTCGTGGATGGTGATAACAACTCCAGGTCACTATGTGCACGGAAAATGCTGCATACTTTTGGCCTCTTCGTCACGAATTTCACCATGGTCTTTGCACATTGAAAGATTCTAGAAACCCAATCAAGTTTTGCTATATCTTCCATGAGCAAGTCCAGTGAGTGTGATGCACATGGAGTCCATACAATTTTTGGAAACTCTGCCTCAAGTAAACGGCCCATAGAAACACAATTAGAGCCATTATCTGTAATTACCTGCATCATAAATTACAAGGCACATTTAGAAATACATACATTTATAGCCATTATAATTATTAATTTATCAATAATTGCAATTTGCAATGCACATTGCATACATACATATTACATACATAGTGCATACAACATATATACATATACACACACACACACAATGCAAGACATTATGATTCATGAACATTGAATAATTACAAAATACAAAATTACAATTTACCTGAACCACATTATCTTGGCCTACATGCATAATGGCCTCTTTTATGTGCTGCCAAATAAATGCACCTGTTACCACTGTGCCAGGTGAAGAAGCATCAATGGCTCTCAAGAACATGGTGCCTTTGCATGAAGACACTAATATATTGTAGACATTACGTCTACGCACATCTGTCCAGCCATCGCATAAAATAGTGCACCCAAATTTCTGCCATGTCTCTTTCAATGGAGTCAACTGACACTATCCATTCCTTCTCATTGGCAAGTTCCTTTTTTCTAATCCCATCATATGAAGGACCATCCCATGGACATCCAATACGGCTGATTGCATTAATTGCAGCCTTCCATCTAGGGGTGCGCAAGACATGGAAAGGGATGGCACATTGAATAAAAAGCCTTGTGATTTCTCTAGTTGCCTCCAATATTGCTTGCTTTTGCATCCCTACAGGTATAGACGTTTTTATTAAGAATCCCTTTGGTGGAAGGACATCACTACCTGGGAGAGGTGTTCTATGTGCTTCCATGCTAGATGTAGAGTCAGAATTCGATCCCATGTATGGTGTGGATCCATCTTCCATCTCTAAATCCACTCTTTGTCTATTTGAAGGTCCTTTCTCACATGGTACCTGTGAAGATGATCCTCCTCCCAATGTAGCACTGCTAGATGCTTGAGACACTCCCAAGCGTTGATATCTCCAAGATTCTAGCTGAGCCTTTACATCTAAGGGAACATGCATACACGGTCCAATGTCTTTATTAGGCACACCTGCAAGATGGTCCTTAATTCTTGTGGCTGCCGCCCCTCTTACAATTCCACAATATTTGCATTTCCATCTTTTAGAGCCACCTCCACCTGAATACTCCGATAGAACGGTGACATGATTCCATGCTATATCCTTCACCATGATGATCCTGCAACATTCAAATGCAAATACATATCAATTATAAAAGATTTATTGGCTGAAATATATAATTATAAAAGATTTATTGGCTGAAATTTATTGGCTGAAAACTGAATAGTAATTACTAAATTATATTACATGTATGAAATTACTAATTACTGAAAACTGAATAGTAATTACTAAATTCTAAGTATGCATGTGGCATCATGATTCATCATTAGTGGCATGTGCATATGGCATCATGCATTATCACTTGAAATTTGTAAGTTGTAAGCCATGTGCATTGTGTATGCATTATGAATGTTAAATGTTTAATGTAGTATGTGTGTGGCATGCCGCATCATGCACATTGCAAAATTTGCATGTGCATTGTGTGTACATGACATGTGACGTCACATGTCATGTACACACAATGCACATGCAAATTTTGCAATGTGCATGATGCGGCATGCCACACACATACTACATTAAACATTTAACATTCATAATGCATACACAATGCACATGGCTTACAACTTACAAATTTCAAGTGATAATGCATGATGCCATATGCACATGCCACTAATGATGAATCATGATGCCACATGCATACTTAGAATTTAGTAATTACTATTCAGTTTTCAGTAATTAGTAATTTCATACATGTAATATAATGCACATGCACATTGCATAATGCCATGGCCCATAATGCAACATGCATGATCATTGATGCCATATGTGAGTCATGACAATGTGAATGGACAATGGACATTGGACATACATGATGCCCCATGAATGATCATTGATGGGCCATGGGCCATGGCATAATCCAAAAATTATAAGTTATAAGAAGTTAGAACTAACACACAACTTACAAAATGGTGGCTGCAAGCTCAAGCTGAGGAGTCAGGGCACCAGCTTCCAAGACAAGGTGAGCTCGGTCACTCGGTGAACGCTGAAACCCTGAGGGCACAAAGTTGAGATCTTGAATAGCACAAGGTGGGCAGAACTTAGAAGGCTGAAACCTGAAGCTATGGCAACTTTCGGGCGACGGGAACAGAGGTTGCAAGAAACGCGAACAAAATGGCTCGCGTCAAGACTCAGTCCGAAAACGTTTTTTTCCCCCAAATTTTTTTGAATCCGAAACGTGTTTCGGCGTTTCCTGAAATGGCCGTTTCGGCCGTAGCGTCTCCACAAGTGAAAACCACTTGTTTGAAACTTTTTTATTTCAAAAAGACTCTTTACTTTTGAAGAGGAAATTTCCATTTTGCAGTTGTTGGGTTTCAAAGAGAAGCAATAAACCAAAAATGGTCAAAAAATGCAAAACCTCTGAATCTGAAGTTTTTTGCAATAAAATTCAAGAATCGAATTCTCCCCAAATTACATAATTTCTTGTTGTTTTGAGCACAAAAAGTATACATAATACAAGGAGAAATGTGAGAATTTTCTAGGGAGCTTAAAATTGCAAAAGCCTAATTTGAATCGGGAACATGAGCTGATATTGAACCTTTTCAGCCCAAAAGACATGCTGTAATTTAATTTCGAGCAAATGAGAATTCTCACAAGAGTTTTACATTTATTCCCATTCAAAGTGAGTGTTAAGATGCAATAATGACTTGCAACATGCTATTTCAGCCCGTTCACTTGTACAATTGTTCTTTCAATCAATTCAAGCAAAGGGAGATTAGCCTTTGACCGAACTTCCTCTTAAAAAAAAGTATGATGTTGAAATGAAGCGTTTTTATGATGAATCTCTCCAAACATGTGAGAAATTGTGTTGCGAAAAGTGAAGGTTTTTTGCAATAAAAATTTTGCAAAGGCAACAAAATATCTTCAGCTTAGCATTAGAGAAGCATTGGGAACAACTTTGTGGCGATGGAACAGCTCAAGGCTCTAATACCAATTGGAAGAGGCCGTGGAGAGCTACTCGATGATGTGCTCGGTTTCTTCAAACACCAAGGGAATCAGATGCTGCATGCAAAAGAAGTATAGAGAGAAAGTTCAATGTGCAGAAAAATGAAGAAGAGGAAGAAGAAGATGTGTGTACAAAGTTTTCAAAGTCCTTATTTTGAAATGTGAATTAAAATCTTAGTTTTATTAAAGTGAAGACTTTGGTTACTTGGCCAAATGTGAACAGGCCAAAGTGAAGATAAGCCTTAAAAAAACATGTAAATGCTTGTATATCCCCTGCTAGGGAGCCAAAGAATATAATAAAAGTATATTTGGAAAGCTCTTGAACAGAGCTATCACCTGGAATGATCAGCATATGGAGAAGGAGAGTCCTTGGGGCCTTTATCTCTGACACCACATTCTCCATGCCCTTTCACATTGTCTAGAGCTCTTTCACATTGACTACAACTTAAATAGTGCAAACCTACTTGAATAGGTAAACGCCGTAGAAAAGGGATTTTTGATTTTGTTTCTAATGATTCATAGTTAAGATAATCATCATAATTATAACGTAAAATGTTTGTTAGGATCAATGCCCACAATCCTCATAATCTCTTGAATTGCATCCAAAGATTTGCCTTTCATCCTGTGATCCTGTGGTTGTATTCTGCCCTACCTGCCTTTGGTCTCCCGTATGCCATAATCCAGGCTGGAAACCTACACCATCCATTCCACTGACTACTAGATAGTAGATACAGTCTCTCATAATCCCCTAGTGGGCTTGTGACCTAGGCAACACATACCGCCACCACAAATGCTTATCTTCACGAGTTTGCCTTATCATCTTCTCATTTGGAAATGTCCTTTGTGAGAATGATGTGAGGAGGAAGAATCCCTCCAATATGGAGCCCATGCATGTCAATAGGCATCTGTTGGTCTGGGCTGAAACAAGAGCTGGCTAAGAAGTGGAGGATAGAGGATCTGATATTCTCGACCACAAT